>CM019177.2:56575578-57005604 GCA_009739505.2 Apolygus lucorum
GAGAGACTAGAGCGTGTCGGTAGTCCATCTACCTGTCGGTGCCCACTGAGGGGAAAAGTGCTGTCCCAAAACTTGCTCTTTGCTGGTTAGCAATGTAAATATTCGGGAAACTCGAAAAACCTCCTGTTCTTAAACTCTTTTTTTCCTTCCTCAATACGTTTGTGTGCAACAGGTCAAAAAAATCTCTGACCTTCAAAATAAAATGTTAACTCACATTTTGGTTCCAAGTCTTCCTGTTTTTAGGACGTCCCACAGTAAGACTTGGGCGTCCTTATGCGATCGATCTGGGATGAAGTTGGACAACACTCAACAGAAAAAAAAAATAACCACACAGTAATCCGTTTTAGACCATTCTGAATCCAAATCCGCGAAAAAAACCATAGGTGTATGTCTGTGTGTGTGTGTGTGTGTGTGTATGTGTGTGTGTGTGTGTGTGTGTGTGTGTGTGACAAAATCTTGTGTCGTCTGCACAGGCCTTAGTTCTCAACCGATTTTCCTGGTTCTTTTTTTGTTCGACGCGGAAAACTATCTAGTTGTGCACTACGTCGCCGGGAATTTCGAATTTTTTCCTTTTAAGGGGGGAAAGGGGGGGTTGATGCTCAAAAAACGTGCGTTTTTGGGCATAATCTTGTGTCGTGTGCCCAGGCCTTAGTTCTCAACCGATTTTTGTGGTTCTTTTTTTCATCGACGCGGAAAACTATCTAGTTGTGCACTACGGCGCCGAAATTTTGAATTTTGCTTTTTGGGGGGGGAAAGGGGGGGGTTATTGCTTAAAAAACGTGCGTTTGCGGGCATAATCCTGTAAACTCTGCCAGGCCTCAATTTCCAACCGATTTGTGTGTTTCTTTTTTGTTTGACTCAAATAACTTCCGAGTTGTACATAATTTCACCTGAGTACCAAAAATTTGCAAAGGGAGGGGGTAAGTGGGGGATAATATTCATAAAATATCCGATTTTTCAATATTTCGGTTCCTTACTGCTTACTAATTGTACACAACCCTTTGAAATTGAGGAAAAATTCTCATTATACCTCCGTATTTTCATGAATTATTCTCTGTACCACCATGGAACTAATAGTGGTGCCACCATGGTGCCAGGACACCCTAAACCGCATATTTCGTCTTTTTTTTTCTTTTTTTTTGTGTTTCACCTTGAATACGGATGTGAACCTCGACGGACCGCCTACTAAACTAATAGATGAAAGTTCAATGTTACGACGTATTTCCGCTTTGGTGCCAGACTGGCACCATTGGTGATGGAAGGGGGGGGGGTGAACTCGAAATCGCATGTTGGGTGTCGTAGATCATGGATTTTAAAATGCTTTTCAGATTCGAGGCTCCCATGCCGCTAGAAATGTTTTGGTAGATAATGGTGAGGGGGGGGGGGTCACTATTTCTTGCCTAAACTAATAAACCAAATTACATCCAGTGAAACAGTTTTATCGCTTACCAACTGGTTAACTGATATAATGCTTATCCAATGGGACGTCCCCTGGAATGCATGCATTACTAAACAATATGTTTTTAACATGTCACGGGCCTTCTATACAAAATCATAATAATATTTATTCAGTTTTGGTCATTAGATTTGACTCTCTTCTGGAGCATAAACACACAAACCCATGGTATCAATTTATAAAAAGAGAAGACGAAAACAGTAAGAAAATGTGTTGATTTGTTCTAACCATGATCATGACATCTACCGAGGAAAATAAACCATCGTTCCCTCGAGATTTTTCTCCGTGAAATTTTTGTTTTCAAAGAGGTCATTGTCGGTAGTTACCCGGTCAATTAGTGTAGAGCGTGCTTTTAATTTAGAATATTTTTCGTTATTCCCCCTCCTTTCCTTGTACAGCCCTCCACCCCATCTCTTGCCTTCCCCATACAACGATCTAAATCATAAGTTTGGGGGCCGTGCCAGGGTATAGCTTGCGTGAGGTGATTATTATTTATCTCGCCGCATAACGGAATCGATCTACGGACAGTTTACCCTGTCTACTTCTACCTGTGGAAGCTGGTGCCTGCATTGCTTGGCCCTCCACTTCCTCGGAGGGTTTCCACGTTTTCCGCTGAATATGATGGTTAAGCAATTTGGAATTATGCACCAGGACTTCACCTCCTCCGGGTCAAATACATCACCGATTGGCTGCAGTAGGTACCTAAGCCAAGCAAAGAACGTCTGCCAAATGGATGTGATATAGCTTCCTCTCATACGTAATATGAACATATTTGATACATTCATAGAGAATTACAAGAGATTAATCGGTATCTTATTTCTGGTAATCCATTGCAAAATTTTGGACAATGGGGGTTTTAAGGTCTGAATCCGATTTTTCTTTCGAAAGAAAACAGTTACCTACCTGCAACCATTGAGATTTAAACATATTGTTTAGTAATGCATGCATTCCAGGGGACGTCCCATTGGATAAGCATTATATCAGTTAACCAGTTGGTAAGCGATAAAACTGTTTCACTGGATGTAATTTGGTTTATTAGTTTAGGCAAGAAATAGTGACCCCCCCCCCTCACCATTATCTACCAAAACATTTCTAGCGGCATGGGAGCCTCGAATCTGAAAAGCATTTTAAAATCCATGATCTACGACACCCAACATGCGATTTCGAGTTCACCCCCCCCCCCCTTCCATCACCAATGGTGCCAGTCTGGCACCAAAGCGGAAATACGTCGTAACATTGAACTTTCATCTATTAGTTTTAGTAGGCGGTCCGTCGAGGTTCACATCCGTATTCAAGGTGAAACACAAAAAAAAGAAAAAAAAGACGAAATATGCGGTTTATGGTGTCCTGGCACCATGGTGGCACCACTATTAGTTCCATGGTGGTACAGAGAATAATTCATGAAAATACGGAGGTATAATGAGAATTTTTCCTCAATTTCAAAGGTTGTGTACAATTAGTAAGCAGTAAAGGAACCGAAATATTGAAAAATCGGATATTTTATGAATATTATCCCCCACTTACCCCCTCCCTTTGCAAATTTTTGGTACTCAGGTGAAATTATGTACAACTCGGAAGTTATTTGAGTCAAACAAAAAAGAAACACACAAATCGGTTGGAAATTGAGGCCTGGGCAGAGTTTACAGGATTATGCCCGCAAACGCACGTTTTTTAAGCAATAACCCCCCCCTTTCCCCCCCCCAAAAAGCAAAATTCAAAATTTCGGCGCCGTAGTGCACAACTAGATAGTTTTCCGCGTCGATGAAAAAAGAACCACAAAAATCGGTTGAGAACTAAGGCCTGGGCACACGACACAAGATTATGCCCAAAAACGCACGTTTTTTTGAGCATCAACCCCCCCTTTCCCCCCCTTAAAAGGAAAAATTCGAAATTCCGGCGACGTAGTGCACAACTAGATAGTTTTCCGCGTCGAACAAAAAAAGAACCAGGAAAATCGGTTGAGAACTAAGGCCTGTGCAGACGACACAAGATTTTGTCACACACACACACACACACACACACACATACACACACACACACACACACACAGACATACACCTATGGTTTTTTTCGCGGATTTGGATTCAGAATGGTCTAAAACGGATTACTGTGTGGTTATTTTTTTTTTCTGTTGAGTGTTGTCCAACTTCATCCCAGATCGATCGCATAAGGACGCCCAAGTCTTACTGTGGGACGTCCTAAAAACGCAGCAAATTACTTACTATACAATGGTTTATCATGTTTAACATAATTTCTATTATTAACTCATACCAACCATATTATCATGATCTTGTATCTGATTCATTTTTCCTCCATGCTTGAAACTACCATTTTGTTGAAATGAATAATAAAAAAGAATTATTAATAATGCTTTTCTTAGATATTGCTCTCTTTCTATTGTGTTGCTTAGATTCTTTAGCTGGATGAAATTTCATAATTATAACTCCAACTTTTACTTCCTCGCTGTTTTTACCTATCTGCTTTTACCACCAACTTTTATTCCAGCCACTCTAAAAATCGGAGGTACCCAGTCGTGCTGACGCATAGATGCCGTAGGAGAAGGTAGCACCTACGAGAAGTTGATGTCATCTCCTACCCAGACGACTATGAAAAGTTTATGAGAGATTGTCGCGTTTCTACCCGCAGTACTTCTAGAATGTTTTTCAAGACCTAGATATACTCTTGGGGAAAACTTATGCCAAGCAAACTAATGTGCAGTTAGAATATTCTTCTGTTCGTTCAATTTTGGCGCGTCAAGCTAATTCAATTGTTTTTTATATTATTACGAGTACCTCTAGTTGTATGGGTGGAGGTTGTATGCACTTCTTCACTGTCCATCGATCCCATCATTTCCCTCATCCCAATAAAAGATTAATTCTAACTCATTCATAAGATTCGCTTCTTGGCATTTAGGTTACAACCACCTCGCGACCAGGTTGATGGTTTGTAAATACAGATAGAGGATTACAGACATTACTTTCTTTTTCCGCCTCATCCAGTCTTTTCAGTGCGAGTGGCGTACTACCTATACACCCTCCCAGATATCAGCAGCTCATTGTGTTTCCGTATCACTGATAAAAACTATTGGTTTCAACGCCCCATACTCAACTTCGATATGAGAATGCTGTGATCGATAGTAACTTACCACGTATTATACAATCAACGTATTATTGTGGCCATTGTACCGTTCGATGTAATAAATAAACTAGTTTCTCAGATTCTTAAACAGAGCATATTAAAACTGACTCTCAACCACCTATACTACGTATACTCAATCACTATACCTGGCAACACATCGTTATTGTCATCAACAATACAATCAACTACTGACTGAACTATTAAAATACTGCCCTTGCAAAACATACTTCATTTACCCTATCCACCAGTTCAATGAAGTTCAAATCTTTAACTCAACTCCGAATGATAAATTCAGGATATCCTTTGATTGGGAATAACAAACAACGGCGGAATCAGAGGTTTGGGGAAACCTTCGAAGACAACGTAGACTATTCAAAACAACACCAATAAGTCAGATCTCTGGCAGTTGAACTAATGCAAATCACCTCGACGGCCGTCTAACTACGAGGAGATCGTGTAAGTCTGGTAGTTATGAACCTTGTAACGGAGTGCGAGCGTTCGCGTGTCAGACACCACAAGAAGAGGAATTCAAGTTAACATTCGTTTACAACTGCTGGCATTTATTAACGACTGCATCACACGCACCTAGCTTGTATCTTTGTCGACGTGATTATTCGAAATGACTAGAATATTATGAAGTGCCAACTGGTCCAAGAATGTACAGTATCCGTTGATATTGACAAGATCAGCACCACTTGAAACAATTGATCCTCCACTTAGCTTGTCTTTCCCGCACACCGTGGCATTGTGGAGATGTCTTAATTTTCCCATCGATTTGCATGCTAATTTTTGGTAAAGAGATTGATTATTTTCGCAGAACCTTGTGTTGTCATCGTTTGAAAACTTCTTCTGACTTCCAGTAACCCATGCACCGAATGTAACATCCAGCAACTGGAATGTAATTTTGGAAGTATTGCTCTTACAACATGGCCAGTGATATATTTCACAGGAGGTGGTACGCACCACCTACAACTCTTGGTAGTGGTAATGAGGAAAGAACCTCCTTTAATTACTCAAGAACGAAGTGGAATTTTCACCCATGGTAGGAGAATCGACAAATTATACCGACGCGCCGCACCCATCTGGCTGGTACACGCGAAACTAGACCCCCTCAGGGTTTGTAGCAGAGGGGAGGTCTGAAATTGTTGAGTGGAGAAGAGGGGCTTGCGGTTCTTCCATAAAAAGAGAAAAGGAGAACCCTCTTCCGAATCGGAACCACTGCGGAACTGTCCCGCACGTTCTCGACCGGTAGCAAAGGTTCTAATCCTTTTTTGCTGGTTTACTTCCTAATTCCGAAAGCTTATTTCAACTTTTATAATACTTTAGTAAAAGAGGAGAGAAAGCGACGATTTGAGGTTACTTGGAAAGTTTCCCTGGGAAAACAAGTAAAACAAAAATATGAGAGCGGATGGATTGTACGATTGTATGTTGGTATTTGCAACTTACAACATCCTGCAGAAGAGACAGTATAATATACTGTCTAATATTATTAAACGATTTCAAATTAAATTGAATGAGCTGAAGATGTTAGTATCACTTACGTACTACCTCAGTCGACTCGTGGCAAACGATAGATATCCCCCACTCCATAATCATTAACGGATCTGGGATCTGGGGCATTAACATACTAGCCAAGGAACAAATCTCAAATCTTTGAGAGGCGTGATGAAATTAATTTTAAAAACTCGCTAAAAGGAAGTCCCCAAGTTCCAATAGCACTCCTTATTGATTCACAGAGCTGATATTTTACTTAGTCTGCAAGGTTCAAGATGTATGGGATGATAATAATTTCCGTTCAAAGCAAGCTGTACTTCTAATAAGCTGAAATGGTCCCTATTAACCTTCCAGCCTAGGAAAGAAGGCAAATGAGACAGGAGGAGGATCTCAAATCAGGAAGGAAAAGAGAAAGCGAACGCTTCAAACATGGTTAGAGGAATGTGGTGCCTATCTGGTTAGGCTTGATTGGTAAGATATGTCCGTGGCTTGAGAAGCCATAGTGAGTAGCTCACTCATACTACTCTCAATATGAACCCTACTAACAAGAGAAAGAATCTGATTATTATTAACCATTAGCATTATTAACCTCTATTATTTAATAAGAATACCTTCAATAATGACTTAACAAAAAAAATCATAGCTAGATGCTTCAGGTAATAATAAAATTTACAACAAAATTCGTGCCAAAAGAAACTCCAGCGTCGGCGGTTTTAGATTTCTGTTCCATCAAATCCTCCACACCCCGCCTAGATGTTCTTTGCTTTGAAATCTCAATCATAGAACCTCAATCTTTCCTCTCATTTCATCACAAACAAAAGAGATGTTTTCCTTATTCATAACTGCACCATCTCGTTCGTTCACCAACTGTTTTCTGTTTTCCGAGATTTTATGAATCCCAGAGCTTCAACTTCTCCCGACCTCGAGGAAAAGTTGTTTTCCGGGAATTTCTTCGGTGTTTGAGGTTTTCACTTTTCTCTCGACAGTTTTTGGCATCGTAAATTAGTTGGGAAAGCAATACTCGCCTTCACTAATAACTTTGTCGGTCCGCTCGAAAAGAAAAGAATTTCCTCGATAAGGAGATTACTCTGTCAGCCGTTCCCTATCCGTGAATCAGCTTAAAACTGTGAAAAAGATCTCTTTACTTTCAAGTATAGACAAGTATAGATCAAAGCGAACCTTAGTTGCTGATTAATAGACGCTGGTTTTAATCAGCGAATTACTACGGAACCGTCTCGTCTTGTTCAAGCTTATTGTATCGAAGTTTTTTAATTTACCAACTGTACTTTTCCTATCATTTCTCCAACATTACAAATTTTCAACGAAGGATGATTTATGGTGGTACAGCCATGGTGTGCTACGATGATCCTTTCTTGAAAGAAATAAGTTTTATAGTCTTTATATCGACAATTAGAGGAATGTACTCAATGGTTGAAAACTGGTCTGATTAATAAATTAGATCATCAATTACTTCTGCGGTAGAGCATAGAAGCGTGAATTAAACTAGCAATCTGAAGTAGGAATTGAATGCAATTATTTTATTTGAATGTTTGATGAAATTAAGATATAATTACCTATATAATTATTACAATGTCCCTCTTGAGTTCATAATAATAAATTCAATAATTCTATAGCTAATGAATCTACCAAAATAACCAGGAGTTATTCTTCGCCCGATTGTAGCAACGTTCCAAAGACCTGTGAAAACATGACGTTTTTCATATCCTAGTAATATTTTCACATGTTATTAGAAACTCCAAAACCCACTCATTGATCAACCTAGCAGTGTTGATCTTTTGTGATTCAACCGATCCTCGTGTATAGTACAATGAGGACTCTTACCCTCTTAGGTTGTATATCTTTAACAACCTTGCACAACCCTTATAGGGGACCATCTACAGGTCAACCCTCACAATCTCTGAAAATTTCATCGAATTCGGGAGGAAAATGTATCAGATATCGCTCATAGAAGGATTTTACGTTTGTGCATGCGCAGAGGTAATCATCAATCGAGGGGAGATGATTTTCGTAGAGGACCACCAACTCCCTTCGAAATCTCTGGAAATTTCATCGAATTTGGTCAATAACATCGTATAGTTATTATGCCCGTTACAAGGATTTCATGACAGAAAACCAAAATTGTTTGAGAAGGTCTCAAACGTAAATTGCGAGTGGAAATTTTGATTTTAGAGAGCCTTTTTTCCAACCTTGAAAAGTAAAAACAAAGCTTCCGCTAGCTTGGTAGACTCAGAAGCACTAAACTCTAAAGCACTAGGTTAGTGATTCTTGTTTCAAGGATTTCATGACAGATATATACAGTGTATATTATACACACACAGACACAAGACCAAAATTGAACAAGAAGGTCTGAAATATAAAAACGCGAGTGTAAATTTTCATTTCTAGGAACTTTTTTTTACCTTGGAAAGTGAAAACAATGCTTCCGCTACCTTGGTAGACTAGGAAGCAAAATGTTATCGATGTTGCACTATTTTGAGTTTATTAACTATAACTTCTAAATTGCGATAATTTCAATAATTCATGCTCAGTAACTTATGTTTCAATTTGAAACCTTAACCCTAATTGGACCTTGGTATTAATGATAGTAATTGGACCATAATAGTAATTTCGATTCATAAATTTGGCAATAAATTGAGTAAGTGCTAAATGCTATTTATTACGAAAATTATCAAACTGTATAATCAAATATCCATTGAATATTATCAATTGTGCACTATCATTGAAATTGTTCCATGTTTTCCTTAAAATATATTACTGTTTATTGTTTTTTGATTTTTCGTTTTTTTTCACAAATTATGATTTAGCATTTTTTTGGTTTTTTATTAATTTTTGAGAAAAATAAAACGGCTATAGGTAGCTATGATTAAGATTTCAAATTGAAGCTGATTACATTTCCTTAAAATTCCTTTCCCTTTACTTCTTTCTAAAATGAGTTATTTTTCGAGTGAAAGGATCATAACACAGCCTTAACTAAAAAAATTCACTTTTTGGAAAAAAATGACCTAGGTACTTTTGATTTACTGTATCTCCACTATTACGCGACGTACAAACCTGCATATAGGAGTGCATTTATGCCTACTGTCTTGGTGATAGTGGCTATGATGTCATTTATCATCACGCTAAATAATATTGGACTAAGAACTGCCCCCTGAGGTACTCCTTGTCGTGTAACACGAAAAGATGAAGTAGCATCATGGTATCTAACCCTGATAAATCTCTGGGCCAGGAAATATCGCAGGGAGGAGAACAGTAACCCATCCAACCCCATGCCTCTCAGTTTTTGGACCAGTAATCTTCTGAAAACCCGGTCAAAAGCAGTTTTAAAGTCTACAAATATAGCTATTGTACTTTGCTTTCTGTGGAAACCATCCTTGATCTCTTGTGTCAAGCGAACGACCTGTTCAATGGTACCACGGTGTCTCCTGAAGCCAGCTTGCTCGGGGATCAGGAGGTTATTTTTTTCCAGGAAATGCTCCAGCCTTTGGAGAATCAATCGCTCAAACAACTTAGAGAAAATGCTTTTAAGTGCTATTGGCCGGTAGCTGCTCGGTAAGTCCGCAGGTTTCCCCTTTTTGAGAATTGGCACTATTTCTGCCTTCCTCCAGATGTCTGGAAAATGATGATGCCAGACCAGGTTCAAGAACCTCAGAATGGTATGTCTAGCTGTTGGTCCCAGATAGATAAGAAACTCGGGCATTATGCCATCTGGGCCTGCACTTTTCCCCTTTTGGGTAGCACAAGTAGCTGCATCCAGCTCACCTTCTGAGAAATCCGCGTTCATGATTTCATGATCTCCTTCCCTTTGGCAAGTGTGTACTTCCAATACTTTCTTGTTACATTTGGTGTTTGGCTGGAAGTTGCTGACAGAAGCATAGTGTTTGCAAAAAATACGAGCAATATCTCTATCGTCCGTTGCCTGAGTCGTCCCTTTCTTGATCGGGTTTTTGGGTGGATGGTTGTCATTGTTTAGTTGAGAGACAAACTGATGTGTCCGCACCCCATCTCTACGGAAATCCAGCGTTTTCAGGTGATTCCGAAAGGCTGCTCGCTTCGCCTCTATGATCTCTCTCTTGAAAAGAGCAACTTTGTGTTTCAGAGCAATCAGATCATCACGGCTTTTAGATTGTTTGAAGGCCCCCGCTGCACTGTCTCGGTCACGCATGAGTTCCAGTAGTCGAGGGCTCCAGAATGGCTTGTATTTTTTGACCTGGCCCCTTGTTTTCAAAGCAGCTCTCTTTATGGCATCGGTGATTCTACGGAGAGATTCCTCCACTTTGTCACTCACTAGACTGTCATTGATCAACGCTTCTGTTTGGGCCCTGTACTCTTTCCACTTTGCCTTCTTCAATTTCCAACGGGCTCTTCGAATGGAGTGTGGTGGTTCGCTTTCCAGTTTTTCTAGCAAGGCCAGCATGGAGAGCCCGAAACCTGCTGGTGGGGAGATCAAGGAGAGGGTAAGATTGGGCTTGATTGCTGAGTGTGAGATAACAGCATCCGGGATTGATGTGGACCCTGTATAAGCCAGAAAAGTAGGCTTTCCTTCACGGTTGAACACGTAATCCGCCAGGTTTGTATCAATGAAACCCTCTATTGATCTGCCAACGGCATCTGTACGGGTGTAGTTCCATCTGGTGGACGGTGCGTTTAGGTCACCACACAAGATGCTATGTCGGTCCCAAATATCCTCCAGCCAGGTCAAATTAGGAACATTCCTCGGGGGGTTATAAACGAAGAACAAACGCCGGTGAAAGTTTCGTCTCCAGATCTTCAATTCAAATGCCTCAAGTTTATCTGATGCGTTCATCTCTCTTTTTATGGTAAATTGGACAGTCAGGTAAGCTTTTGCCGCTACTATTATTCCTGAGGAGCATTGTCTGCTTCTCCGTAAAACATATGTCTGATACCCAGGTAATTGGAAATCAGCAATGTTGTCGGTTGCAGCACCTGCCTCGAGGATTCCATATACGTCAATGTCGTTGCTTACAACCTTATGCTGTAGCTCAGAGAACTTTTCACTTGTCAGTCCATAAATATAAATAATAAAATACATAAATAAATAATAATAAATACATAAATTGACTGGGCTAAATGGTTAGATTCATAAGGACGTCGGTTCTAATCTCGGTCCCGTGCATTTGCAATTTGAGTGATGAACCCATTTCTTCGCAATCTCTTCGGCAGGAAGTAGGAGAGAAGACGGACAAGGTCTCTACTCATGACCCGAATTTAGCTGATTTAAACCTAGGATTTATGAAATAAATCTTCTAAGCGTCGTCGGCTGATACTGCCGGAAGAATTACGGGAGGACTGTCAGAAGTTATAAGGAGCCTCCTTAACCCTGTGAAAGCGATTACAACCGACTTGAAGTAGTGCGACCACACGCGCCCATCCGCCACCAGCAACCGTCTCTCATGTGATGGATAGCTCTGAGGGTCGCATTGTTTTTAACGTCATCCACCCCCCTCCATCACCATACCTCAAACCATCTCTTCGTTGAGGGTCGCAGATGCGACTAATAGCCCAGACACAATGGGTTTTCTCTTTTCATTCACACTTTCATCACAAAGCCTACTTTTCGTCGGTCGATCTAGGCCCCTTACGGACTTTTGTTTCCAAACTGCACAGCTCCTTCGTTCATCGACACTACTATGTCTCCATCCAATTGAAGAAATCCAAAGATACTCGAAAGTAGATACTGCAAATGTGAGGAATTTCCATCACGTGGAATGACTTTTATGGAACAAAGCCTCAAAACTCTGTTAATCAATGGAACGACTTCCGGCAAATGAACCCTCAATCGATATACAAGAGTAAGTAGTTAAGTCATATAAGGAACCTTCCCTCAGGAATACAAACCTTTTGTTGTAAAATGAAGAAATAAAAAATATCATTTTATGGTACTAGGAAGAAACTAGTCCATGAAGAAACATTATAAAATATTTGGTCTCAGTTGCCTCTCACGAGGCAAACTGGAATTCAAGGAATGGAAATCTCTTAATAATGAACATGTTGAAGGTATTTCATCATCTCAACAATTAAGTATAAATGAAAGAAAGGTAGCTAGCAAGCTTCAAGGAATATAAAATAAAATCTCGCCCAATTATAAAAGGATGATAATTCTTCTTGGTAAAAGATTGATAATAATTCTTTAAACCACCAAGTTTTTCCAGATGAAAACTAATAGCCCACTATTACTGCAGCGTGAGCATACTTAATCGACCTCATTACCGTGAAAGGTTGTAGATGATTAATTGGACAAATACAAACGTTTTTTACCTCTAGTTTCAAGATGGTAAGTACCTTCTCAGTATTAATAATCTGATTTACTCTTCCAGCACTTGCACCTAGTTACGTGTCCATGTTAGTTTTCTCGTAGATGAAAAGAGGAGGGAGGAATTATGTAAATTTATCAGCATTACTATTAGCTTGGAATTTTCATGAAAGTTATGTGGTACGTACAATATACATTATACTTATACATTAATTAATTAGCTGTCTTACCTGCCGCAGGTGAGATCTTAGTCAGCACTCCATATCTTGTCTTCCACTGCAATAAATATAAGAGAAAAATTATTGATACGTGCTTTGATAACTATTACCAGATGATATCCTACGCAAACGAATGAAATTCACGAATCAGTAGAGATCTTATTTCATGTTATGACATTATTTCGACTAATGAATTCTATATAATTAGGTATATTTATGTTATTCAATATAAGAAAGCTATAAAGCCCACCCTGTTTTGTGTCCATTGAATTATTATTACTTTTTAATTTTTAAATGCTAAGGTAAAAAATTAATGGTAACTCTAAGAACAACAAAATAAGTTAGCCGTTCCTCAACTTCTAATTCTACAAAAAAGAGCTAATAGAAACAACGCTCGTAAGAAGGAAGCAGATTTCCACCAGATCGACAACCCCCTGATGTCGACAACCCGTTAAGTTCAGACTTAGCATGCTCCCGTTGTTAGGTTAATAGAACTTTGATCGAGTCATGACGATAGCAGGAATTAGGGGGGGGGGGGGGTCTTGGAAAGGGTAGTCCACCCCTAACCACTTACCCCTTTCCCCACACCCCATCCACTTTCGCCCTTCTTTTCCAGGACCCATCGACTTTTTACGTGAATTACTGCACTTCCTATTAATCCCACAAAATTGGCCCATAGGCCTCTCCCTCTCCTCTCTTTCCTTCAAATTATACCCGCTCTTCATTAGGCTTAGTTTAACTGCGCATTATGGCGCTACCCCTATCAGCGGGGCGGCCATAAAAATCTAATTTACCTCTTTGTAGCCCGAAGGAAGCGAATGGGAAATGATGACTAGGTCGTATGAATGATAGCACAATAACTTTCAATCTATCAGGTGCTTCCTATTGAAATTTTAGAGGTAGGTAGCACCCAACGACCCAACCCACAATAAATCCCACGTCCCTCATCGTGAAGACATGCACGTTCTTTGAGAAGAACTTCAAAACATCCAATAACAAGAATATCATCTCAGGAAAGAGTACCACAGCCATCTACCAAGTCATGCGCCTCCAATTGACCCAGAACTGAACACCTTAAAACCATGGTTCTGCGGCACTTCGAATTTTGTAGACAAAGGAATTTGAAAGTTATTGTAGAATGACCTCCATAATGTCCTAATGTTCCATTGGCCCTCATCTATAGAAAATTACGTCCACTTGAAAAGGTACGAGTACTAGTACTTCCCATCCAATGAAACTCCATTATACCACCATAGCAATCACTTACTCCACGCCTTCCACCGTCACAAAATCCAATTATTCTAGGCTTAGGTCATGACCATTTTCCATACGAATAAAGTCACTCGCGATGAGATTGTGGAAAACCATTTTAATAAAAACGGAGTTGAGCAGAACGTTGTCTATTTCCACGAAAATAATGAGTTACAAGTTAAATCGATTTCGACGGTTAGGTCATCATCAGTAACAAACAATAACGTTATTGTTTGTAAGTTATTGTAAGTTATTGTTTGTTACTGATGATGACCTAACCGTCGAAATCGATTTAACTTGTAACTCATTATTTTCGTGGAAATAGACAACGTTCTGCTCAACTCCGTTTTTATTACCATTTTCCATTTCTAAATGGAACTTGTAGAAAGCGCAATCCCATCTACGTCTGCCATCATTCTAGTTCACTTTATTAAACGAGAACACCACCACCCAGACGGTCTTAGAGGTTGTTGAGGAATATGACGAATTAAGCGGAGCTCAAGAGTTAGAGCTCCCTTGCTCTGCCCCAGTCAGGATGTGAACCATTCTGACATCAGGTTACCTCAAAGTGCACTATCACCTCAGAGAACTAGCACTAATTTTGAGAATAGTCCACTGTATACTAACTGTCAATCGATTTGATCAAATGCTGACGGAAAATCAACAAAAAGGCTGTTTAGCTTTTGGCTCAAACTTATTTCAGCCAAAATTATGTCAGAGCAAAGATGTATCTGACGTGGAAAATACCTCCTGAATCCTTCCATAAAAACACACAAAATAATGAGAGGAAGTCGTCTTCCTAAGCCGTTTGTCACGGGACAACATTTTTTTAGGCAACAATCTCAATTATGATGTTGTTACAATGCCGTGAGACTACAATCATGAAAAACCGCAAAACACAACTAATTGGATGAGCATACCTAGTGATCTAGAGCAAGTGGTTTTGCCATTCGATGGTATGTGCGGAACAACAATACTTATTTCAAAAGAACATTGAATATACCTGAGTTCTTCGAATCCACCAAAATCAGTGTGGAGTCCTATGTATTTTGTATTAAGGTCAACCCCTCCACCCCCCACCACACCCAAAAAATCAATGGTGGGTGCACCATTGTCTATTTATCAAGTTATCAATTACTCGTAATTATAACTGCCGCGACCATATTAGCACTAGTTGATGCGCTTCGCATAGTCCCCATTATGTGTGTTCCAACCAACTTCATGTATGCCATTCACAATCAGGGAGCCTATACACCAAAGTTGGATCACCTTTTCATTACATCGGTCCATCATTGGAGAGTTAGAGGGCTTTCAAGGCTAATACCAGTAGTCAGACCATCCTAATTACCTTCTGAATCGTCACACTTGAGCTGCCCTCGGTTATTCAGTAGTTGAACTCTAGGCTTCACAGGCTTCGTCTACACCACCTACTCCAAGCGTCTCCCTAACAAGGGGAAACTATTACTTCCCTATAATCACGTCGTTGTTACCAACCATCACAAACCTCGTTGTAACCTGTCTCGATGGAAATAGGAGCTTGACGTCAATATGACAGCATCAAGACTCTTCACTAATCGTATTAAAATGGATAAATAATAGGATACTTGAGTACACAATTATTGATTACAGGATTCTTGAAGTAAAGAGACTTGAAAGAGGTTCTTTACGAAATCACCTGATCAAAATTTAAATTACCTATCAAAACCAACTAAATAAGGTCAGTAGATCAAAAAATGCTGTAAATTATCACACAACGGTTTTTTATTTTACTGTACGAGAACACGGCTTTTCCATTATTAGTAGATATCAACCAACCATAATATCGGGCAAGGTTCATAATCATGTTTATTTTGACAGAAAGTAGGTACCTCTCAGCAAAACATCTATACACCGAATAACCGAAAAAGATCATATTTTCGACCTGGTTAGAGGTACTTCAGCGAGTCATAATAATTCAATAAATGATAATATGTATAATAATAGAATATTAATATAATATTATTATTATTATATAATAATATAATATAATATAATTCAATACAATCATATATATCATAATATTCAATATATTATATTGAAATCTAGATTGATTTCACAATCAACTCCCATTCAACCATGGTTAATCGTTCAGAATTCGGGATAGTCTCATTCATTTCTAAAATTTGAACAATATCCTAAACTTGAGAAATTGTTATTCGATTTTTGGATTCCAAGTACGTACCTTGAATTGATGTAAAAGTAAGTAATTAAATATTCAGTAATTAAATATATATTATCTTCATAAGAAGCGATTAATTGGTCCCACAGAGCTCTGATGATTACTTCAAAATAATTTTTTTTAAACAACACAATGTGTGTTTTAAACAACACATGTCATGTACATCGAACGTTTTTGAGCTAGGGCGTTTTGAAAATGTTTTCCCCCACTTTTTACCCCTTAGAACTGACTGACAATAACCAAAAGCTTCGAGGAACAACTAGACCCCAAAGAGAGCTGATTTATCTAATTTCATCAAAATCAACTGGGAACTGGGAAAAGTGTCGCGAATGGTGGACAGAACAATGTGTAACTATTCGTTTTTTGGATTCTAGGTACCTTGAAATGAAAACCACCAAATTGACCACCACTATTGAAAATAATAAACCAAAATCTTTGAAGTAAGAAACAATGTTTTAATTTTCGTCACAGCAGAAGCCATTTCTAAAGAATTTAGATTTAGTTTTTGGAAAAAATAACTAACGTAATTGGAAGCTCGCAAAGCATCCAATAAGAAACCAATGCCATCTCGATTTGTGTACAATGTAATGCAAAGAAGCTTTTGTACATTCCCCGTACGATATTATACGATCTCCAATTCCACTTCACCCTCAGCTTATTTATAATCTCCATTGAGTCAGGAACCAATGGAATTCCCTAATTAATTATTGCATTGGCGATGCAATATCCTTGTTGTTCTTGTTTCTGGTGGCTCAAATACACCAATATGTAGGCCGTATGAAGATCAAGATCATGACATGCAAAAGACCCAATAGGATCCATGTTACAATTTCGAGATTCTCAATGGAACCCTCCGTTCAAAAAGGCTGATTCTCCCGTTGCAGCTTTTTTATCGACTACCCGATTGACATATTGTTATCGGGAGTCGAATATTAAGATCGTAACTCTATTCCCGGGCACCTACCGTAACGCCAGGTGCGCTGATTTAATTAATCAGATGGGTTGACGTGACCGACGCAATCAGAGTAACACGTTGACTAATTGCCGTAGGGCGCACCGATTAGTCTTCTCTTTATCTGGCGGGCAGACATAGAAGAGGGGACGTGCGTGGGCGAGGAGAGACCCAGGGATCCGATAGAGTGGGGGAAAATGCTTCCCAGACGTTGGAATACGCGTACATGATCCCGTGGTAAAAGGAAGAGGACGGAATCCCTTTGGTCGATGTGACACCTTTTCTTTGAAATGATATTTCCTCTAATCCTCAGCATGACAACGTAACATGACTTTGGAGAAGCGTTTTTGTTCCCTTCATCACATTGTTGGACTGCTCGTCTCATGATGATCGTTCTGGTAACGAAGGATATTTGAAATAGTTCATATTTATAAAAACTGAAAATCGTTTGGTTTTGAGTTGGCTCCTAAGAGGTTTGCCTGGTATTTCCCCTGATTATTGACCAGGTGGACAGAAAAACTCACGCTGCTTCATACACATAGGAACTAAACGCTGCAAATTAATACAAAAAGGTTTATTATTTCTCTATATAGATCACTCGTCTGCAAAGAACGCGGCTTTGCCATTGTTACCACCAACCAACATGAAGAAAAACATCGATCGCATTTCGGTCAGCTAAAATTTGAGCGGAGATTAGGCCTCTTTTGCGATTCACACTCGTGATTCTGATTAAGTCCAACACTTAAGTTCTCGTAGGGAGCGAACGGTTTGTTCTACAGAGCTCCGGGTGGTCTCAATAATTCAAAAAATTCAATACTATCTTAAATTGATGGAGAAACAATACTTTTATATCAAAAATTTTTTGAGTTAGGGCGTTTTCAAAATTTCAACCCTTAGAAGTGACCTACATGAACCAAAATATTCGGGGCACAATTAGACCCTAAATGGAGCCCACACACCAAATGTCATCAAAATCGGTCAATGCTAACTGAGGAAAGTGCCGCGTACGGAGGACGGACGTCCAAATTTTTATTCGATTTTTGGATTCTACGTACCTTGAAACGTAAACCATCCAATTTTGAGGGAGGGTTAAAAAAATTTCTTGGTCGATTCCAAAGGTTCTTTATTGAAAATAAAAAACCAAAAAAAGAGGCTAAAAATCGGATTTTTTTTTCCAAATCAATTTTGGAGAAGCCGGAATTGTTTCTATTTACCTTCCTGGTAGACAGGAAAAACCAAGTTGATCATTAAATATGGTAAACAGAGTGCAGTAATGTTCTGGGGCGTGGAACATATAAATAACTCATTCAGTAATTTCAATCATTTGAGCCAAACCGTCCCCGCTCTACCCTTTTCATACATTCAATGCCCTTAAGTCCATACCAACTAGTCGATACCTAGTATCGATATTATATGAATCGATGGAAGCGTTCCGCTGAGTGGACTCCACGCTCGAACTAACTTCTCCTGCTTGGCTAATTAATGTCAGGTTCTGCCTGCCCGCGTGTAACAGGGCAACTTGCAACTCTAGTGATCGGTATTGGAGAGGGGAACTGAAAATAGGCAACTGCAGAAGGATAGAGCACTCCATCGGAGAACTCCATGAAGGCGTCGAAGGCAGTTTTTTTCATTACAGCAAACATAGCAAAATTATATCTATGAAATTTATTCAGACTGGAGTCAGCCTCAGTGGACCAGAGGCATAGGTACCTTCGTATTGAACGCGATTATAGGTGTTGTGGGTCAAATCGGTGAAATAATTTAAAGTACGCCTTCTTCCTCTTCCCTGAACGGTATCTATAGGCAACGTTGAGGTTTATTTCCAGTATGAGGGGATTTTTATCAAAACTACTGAAATCGCGTTATTAAAACTTTGGGTATTTTTCTTCAAATTGTCAAAAGAGTGGTGTCATTACCCATATTTGGTTTGAGATATTAAAGATATACTTACTCGTAAGTATAGCATCAGCGTAAAAACAGTACAACGGAGGAAGACAAATGGGATCCATACTTATCAAGGCTGCAATTATCATCCATACTACACTATTTTCATTTCGTAATTTTAATTCGTAAATCATTTATAATATTTCAAAACATGCTGTTAAAAACCTAATAAGAAAATAAGTTAATTATTTAAAACACCGGATTTTTATTGTTGAGGGTTCGTACACAAGGAAATGTGTGTAGGAAAGCACGGGAATCACGAAAATAAATCAGGATTCAACGAGTTTTTGTTCAGACCAGCCGAAAAGCTTTTCACTTCCCCGTGAATGGACAAGAGGAAGCCGGAGAGACAAAACAGCTCTTGAGGTGGCCTCACCGAAAAAGACTGCCAGCCCCAGCTGCTCGCTACATTGTTTTTATAACGAACGAGAAAACCTCTCGCAGGATTATACAGCGAACCGCTGCGATACAAGTGTATGGTCGTGATGGTGGTGTGTTCTGTTCAGTTATCTGGACTAACAAATCAAATACATGGGGCAGCCGGAGGCGTTTGAACCAGAAATCGTTCAGGGCAGTTGAGTGAAACGCAGCATTTTACAATGCACTATTTTCTCAAAGATGAGGATAAACTCTCCTTATTGAAACCCCTCTGAAAGAATACGATCGTATTAATCGGCCCTGATTGCTTGGCCTAGTTCCTCCTAGAACACTCAATTGATGTGTTATGTCTCTCTTCTATAGACCATAAGCCTAGAAGGACATAAGAGGAAGAATCATAATCTTGGTGGCCCTTGGGCCTACAATTTAACAAGTACCAAGTAAAATGAGTAAAAGATCCCAGGCTTTTTAACGAAAACCTTCTGAGAATATTTTTAGGAGTGAAGAAGATGATGATGAATTAAATCATATTCACGATTATATTACGAGCACGCTCAAACGTGATTTAACGTAAACCCCAATTCTTCACGGTCTAATCGCCCGATTTTTCTCAAATTTTGGGTTTGTTAGGTGTTGAGCCCAGGAAGGAGTCCGCCACGATCCGATCAAAATCCCGAGCGACTTTTCAATCGTGTTGCTGTTTTTAAACTAAGAAAAGAACCATCAGCATTATCGTGAAAATCCATATTACATAGCAGAAATAATCCGGATTACAGCCAAATAATTCAATCAAGCTTTCTTACACCACCTAATTCTGTACGACAAGTTATAGTAAGTGATGAAGCTATACAACCCATCCAACTTGTCATACATTTTCGCTTCCGACTCTCAAGGTAGCGGAAGCTTTGTTTTCACTTTTCAAGGTTGGAGAAAAAAAGTTCTCCAAAATCGAAATTTTCAGACCTTTCTGAACAATTTTGGTTCCGTGTCTGTATGTCTGTGCATCTGTGTGTCTGTCATGAAATCCTTGTAACCGGCATATCTATACGGAGTCATTGTCCGATTTCGATGAAATTTTCAGGGATTGTGCGGGTTGGCGTGTAGATGGTCCCCTATGAACATCATCACCCCGGACTTATAGTAGCCGCTGAGCTTGAGCAAACGTGAAATCCTTGCCACAGGCATAACTTCTACAATTCTCATTTGATTTCAATCAAATTTTCAGGGATTATGTAGGTTAGCGTGTAGATGGTCCCCTATGAAAATCAAGGCCTTAAAATTGACAGCAGTCTCTGCGCATGCTAAATATGCTTATGCTGCGCATAAGCTGAATATCAGTATTTTGCAGTTGAATTTTTGTGGTTTTTGGTTTATAATTTTCAATAATAAACCTTTGGAATCGACCAAGAAAAAAAAAATCTTAACACCCCTCAAAATTTGATGGTTTACGTTTCAAGATACGTAGAATCCAAAAATCGAATAAAAATTTGGCCGTCCGTCCGCCGTACGCGGCACTTTTGCCACTTAGCATTGACCGATTTTGATGAAATTTGGTATGTAGGATCCATTTGGGGTCTAGTTGTGCTCCGAAGATTTTGGTTGATGTAGGTCAGTTCTAAGGGTTCCAAAATGAATTTTGAAATTTTGAAAACGCCCTAACTCAAAAAATTTTGATATAAAGGTATTGTTTTTCCTTCAATTTAAGATTCTATAGAATTTTCAGAATTTTTTGAGACCACCCGGAGCTCTGTAGGACAAACCGTTCGCTCCCTACGAATATTTAAGTGTTTTACGTACGATAAATCAGAAACACGAGTGTGAATCATAAAAGAGGCCTAATCTCCGTCCAAATTTTAGCTGACTGAAATGCGATCGATGTTTTTCTTCATGTTGGATGGTTGGTGGCTTTGCAGACGAGTGATCAATATAGAAAAATAATGAACCATTGTGTAATAATTTGCAGCGTTTTTCCATAGGTAATCTAGGCAACCAATAGGTAATCTACTAATTAGCTGCAATGATTTCGAGAATAAAGGGAGAATAAAATGCTTGGTAATATATAAGACGAGGTACCGATGTGAGGCCAATTAGAGGTTAGCGGCTGGGAAAAGGAAGTTCTGGGATTTACTAAGGGTTGTATCTCAGTAAGGGCGGTATCTCAAGACGGTTATACCTCCGGCGCCTGGGTGCAAGCCCTTACGAGCCCAATGGCCCGTGGCATAAGAGGAAAGAGCTCCCGGAGAAATTAAGCCCCATTTGGGCCGTTGGGTTTCTGCCCTTGATCAGAAGTTATGTCGTGCCTGATGTGTTAACCTTCTTTGATAAGCCGAAGGAAGTTACGGTTTCCATAAACTTCGAGTTACTTGTCCGATGTGGAGGACGCCAAATTGCACTCGTGGCATTAAAGCAAGATAATCTCGCTTCTGGCATGTAATATTACTTCCCTTATAACATATGAGTTTAGGCAAATTTTTTCACAAATTATCGTTTTTTTTTTTTTTTTTTACAGCACGTTGAAGTTTCAAACAGCTGGTCTCTGAAACTATCTAGGTTTATTGAAGAAGGAAGAATAGGACTGATCCTGGAATATTTGGTCTACAGATTGTTATAATTTTGAAACATTTCTACATTTTAGACGTTTATTAAAAAATACGGTTACTTGTGTGTCTACATAATTTTGTATCTACAATCAACTTTGGCAATTTTCACCCGATTTCGATGAAATTTTTCAATTCAATGCTCAATTTTGGTGGCGTCAAAGATATAAAATTCTTATTCACTAATGCATGTTGGAAAAGAACAGGTTTTTAACTACAATGTTTTTATTCAATTGTAGTGCCAGTTTTTATAGAATGAGGCATGGAAAGAGCACAGGGGACCTTTAAGGGGTCCACGGACAACAGTTTTGGGATTCCTGAGTTAGATGAATCAAGAAGCACATTACTTGACCAAGCAGGAAGTAAGGTATAGATTAGATGAACATTGATATTCATATAGTGAAGATTCAGCGAAACGTGGATGCATTCATACAATTTTAATGGATTTATCCGCCTTCCAAACCTCTTACAGTCTAACCCCTCTTCCATACAAACTTGTACGTTATTCCACATGCTCCTGAGCACGCTCATGCATACTTACATTTTGCTGATATTTTTCTTCGGGGCACCTTCACAGAATAATCATACTTCAAACGTATCACGTTCTCAAAGCAGGCAGCTTTTTTTCGTTGTTTGGCTTGGAGATGGAGGGAGAGGTCTGCACGCACAAAAGGAATCAAGTAGCGCTTTTTTGTCTTGCTCCCCAAAGCGGAAGTAATAAGCACCCGGGGTTAACTTTATCCCTCGTTGCTCTCTTTATTCTTACACGTTAACGAGGAGAAAGCTGTATTTAATTGGGATGTGTTATACCAATCATGCTTCGAATAAATAAATAGTAATCAGCAATATTGTTGGGGGGGGGGGGCACATATAATTTTTTTATACTAATCGTGACCGAAGTTGTTGATATTGCCGACACGTAAGAACAAAACACGTTCCTAAGTTTCATTCACGTAATAAACAGCGTAAGTAATAAGCGAAGAAGCCTGAATAGGTGCCAATTGGAAGAGCAACGGATGATAAATGAAAATGAAACCGCACGAATATACCAAATTCCGAACGAGTAAGTGTACAATATGATGAACATCAGGAAGAGATACTAACATTACTAACAAACAAAATGAACCTAGATGCTGCGGCGAACATAAAGCAGAGATATTTTCACAAACGTGAAAAATGAACAAAACACGTGATACATGAGATCCCTTGATCCGTGCCTGTGTGTTATCGAGGTAGCATCACTTCTCGATGCACGTAGATATCGCTGGTGTTCCTTCCCTGAACCCTCGACCGACAAATGAATAAACCGAAAATTTTAGATTTTTCATTGTGTTGCTGCATAGGATTTTGTTTTTTCTCGCTCACTCCTTTGTAGTCCCAATTTAGTTATTTAATTTTCGCTGTTGTTTCACAATATAGCTGAACTTGAGACAGGGATTTTAAAGAATAGGTAGAGGAGATGAAGCGACCTCCCTTTTGGTTTATTATTTTCAATAATGAACCTTTGGAATCGACCAAGAAAAAAAAAATTTTAACACCCCCTCAAAATTTGATGGTTTACGTTTCAAGGTACGTAGAATCCAAAAATCGAATAAAAATTTGGCCGTCCGTCCGCCGTACGCCGTACGCCGTACGCGGCACTTTTGCCACTTAGCATTGACCGATTTTGATGAAATTTGGTATGTAGGCTCCATTTGGGGTCTAGTTGTGCCCCGAAGCTTTTGGTTGATGTAGGTCACTCCTAAGGGTTCCAAAATCAATTTTGAAATTTTGAAAACGCCCTAACTCAAAAAATTTCGATATAAAGGTATTGTTTTTCCTTCAAATTAAGATTCTATAGAATTTTTAGAATTTTTTGAGACCACGCGGAGCTCTGTAGGACAAACCGTTCGCTCCCTACGAAAATTTAAGGGTTTATATTGAAATATATATATATAAATCAAAACACGAGTGTGTATCGCAAAAGAGGCCTAAGCTCCGTTCAAATTAGAGCTGACCGAAATGCAATCGATGGTTGGTGATTTTGATTTTTTTTTTTTTTTTTGATTTTTTCGATTTTTTTGGATTTTTTTATTTTTTGATTTTATTTTAATTTTTTTATTTTTCTCTTCATATTGGATGGTTGGTGATTTTGTAGACGAGTGATCTATATAAAAATAATAAACCGTTGTGTAATAATTTGCAGCGTTTTTCCAGAGGGATCAACCTGTTAAAACTGAAAACTACATCTCATCACAATCCAATCATGACCCAGGAGAGAGAGCTAAAGCTATGCAGAAAGTACAATCTATTTCCAGTAGGTGAGGGTAATAGTGAGAACCGGTGAATCCCTAGAACTGTTGCTACAATGGCGTTTTATAGTACAGAGTTTTTCTTTCTTTTTGCAGACTTGGAAAAAAGTTATAATACAATATCAGGTTTATATTAAATACAATGACTAAAAAACTAAATAATTTCTGATGTGATAAGATTAACAGTGATAAGATGTTGGCAAATTGGCAACATTTTGAACATTTCGTTGGGTTTACCTAAACAACATCATATAAAATGTTTATACGAACGCAATGTTTATTTTTCTTTTTAATTAAAAAACGCTGCAAATTATTACACAATGGTTTATTATTTTTCTATATTGATCACTTGTCTGCAAAGCCACCAATCATCCAACATGAAGAAAAACATCGATTGCACTTCGGTCAGCTAAAATTTGAACGGAGATTAGGCCTCTTTTGCGATTCACACTCGTGTTTCTGATTTATCGTACTTCCAAACCTTAAATTTTCGTAGGGAGCGAACGGTTTGTCCTACAGAGCTCCGCGTGGTCTCAAAAAATTCTAAAAATTCTATAGAATGTTAAGTTGAAGGAAAAACAATACCTTTATATCAAAATTGTTTGAGTTAGGGCGTTTTCAAAATTTCAAAATTCATTTTTGAACCCTTAGAAGTGACCTACATCAACCAAAAGCTTCGGGGCACAACTAGACCCCAAATGGAGCCTATATACCAAATTTCATCAAAATTGATCAATGCTAAGTGGCAAAAGTGTCGCGTACGGCGTACGGTGGACGGACGGCCAAATTTTGGTTTATTATTTTCAATAATGAACCTTTGGAATCGACCAAGAAAAAAAAATTTTTAACACCCCCTCAAAATTTGATGGTTTACGTTTCAAGGTACGTAGAATCCAAAAATCGAATAAAAATTTGGCCGTCCGTCCGCCGTCCGCCGTACGCCGTACGCGGCACTTTTGCCACTTAGCATTGACCGATTTTGATGAAATTTGGTATGTAGGCACCATTTGGGGTCTAGTTGTGCCCCGAAGATTTTGGTTGATGTAGGTCACTTCTAAGGGTTCCAAAATCAATTTTGAAATTTTGAAAACGCCCTAACTCAAAAAATTTTGATATAAAGGTATTTTTTTCCTTCAATTTAAGATTCTATAGAATTTTTAGAATTTTTTGAGACCACCCGGAGCTCTGTAGGACAAACCGTTCGCTCACTACGAGACTTTAAAGTTTAGACGCACGATAAATCAGAAACACGAGTGTGAATCGCAAAAGAGGCCTAATCTCCGTTCAAATTAAAGCTGACCGAAATGCGATCGATGTTTTTCTTCATGTTGGATGGTTGGTGGCTTTGCAGACGAGTGACCTATATAGAAAAATAATAAACCATTGTGTAATAATTTGCAGCGTTTTATTCAATTTTTCGATTCTACGTACCTTGAAACGTAAACCATCAAATTTCGAGGGGGTGTTAAAAAATGTTTTTCTTGGTCGATTCCAAAGGTTCATTATTGAAAATAATAAACCAAAACTACTCAAATTTGTTTTTAACATGGAGCATGTTATTGCTCTAGGGCAAATACTTGAAAAACGTTACGCAGAAGGGGGTCCCGCGACGGTCATGCGCCTTTTAAACACTCCGGTTTTCGAGGCGTTTGTTGCTAGGGATAATATAACTTTTGCATTATACCTAACTACGACTAAAAATTCTGTACTAAATTTGGCTGGAACATGTTCCATGTTTTTGTAATTAACGCCTTAGGCTTCAAGTAGATAGCATCTGGGGGTTCCTGGGGGGCAAGCCCTCCTGGCGAGACGCGAAGCGCCGAGTTTTCTCAAGGATTTATATTTTTATTACATAGGAACTTTTTATTCAATTGAATTTGACACTGGAGCTAACTATGCCTGCTCAGGTAAACAATAACTCTGTATGAAAATTTCATCTCATTTCATCAGTTCATTGGTACTTTGAAAAACAAAGAAACGTCGGCCAAGTGGGTGTGGCACATAGCTTCCTCCTATCCATAACCCGATTATATAGATGATCCGATGCATAGTAGTTAATCTCAAAACACCAATCTCTAAGTACCTTTCACTAACCACATAGGCGACCATCTACACGCTAATCTGGACAATCCTAGAAAATTTCATTAAATTCGGATGAAAAATGTAAGTGAGTAGATGTATGTGATTGGATCAAAAAAATACTTAGCCTCAGCTGGGATTCGAACCCGGGACCCCAGGGGGATAATTCTATGCGCTACCTCTGAGCTATTGAGGCCTAGAGATGCAATGAAGAGGATTTGAGATTCTCACAGGAGACCATCCCTCTATGAATGAATCCCTCTATGAAAAATCATTCTCTATGATTTTCATAGGGGACCATCTAAACACTACTCAGTAACATCCCTGGAAATTTCGTTGAAATCGGATAGAAAATGTAGAAGTTATGGCTGTTACAAGGAATTCACGATTGCGCATGCTTCTATCAGTCCGGGGATGATGATTTTCATAGGGGACACACAACCAGACAGACACACACACGGAACCAAAATTGTTCAGAAAGGTCTAAAACGCAAAACGCGAGTGAAAATTTCGATTTTGGAGAACTTTATTTTCGTCCTTGAAAAGTGAAAACAAAGCTTCCGCTACCTTGGTAGACTCGGAAGCAAAAAACGACAAAACTGAAATGCTCCTCTCTCCTTAAAAACAACTAACTGGTACCGTTACAATCAATTATCACTCGGGTGGAAGGTGGAAGCCTTCATGGACAGAATTTGATGGCTTTCAACCAACAAATCGCATTTTTCACTATTGTACGCCTACATTACAATTGAACTGAGACAGCATTATTTGATAACATTCTTAAGGCGGACTCAACATAGGTAATTTTCTTTCTGGAGAAACAGGGACCGGGGAAGCACAGAGGTGTGTAGATGGAGCGCTTTTCACGGTAGACTACTCCCAGACCATCCCTGCTTCCTCCCTCACCCGTTTGTCGTCTGATTAAGCACTTGGAGGCTCGAGCTCACTAGCACCGGCCTTCTACGCTCAGCGGTTTAGCCGCGAATTTCACCGACACTTTGGGTCCTCTCAAACGACCAAAACCTCGAACTTGAGTTCATTCAACCCGTAAGCGTAAACCTTGTTATAACTTGACGAGTTAATGTTGAAAGTTTCAAGTGAAACACCTGTGATCGATGTAGAGGTAGAAAGTATCAGTGCAGCATGAGTAAATGAATTTTCGAAAATCCATTTAAGCACGTGTTTAGCGATTCTGGTTTATTATTTTCTATTAAGAACCTTTGAAATTGATTAAGAAAAAAAACGTTTACCCCCCCCATACAATTTGTTGGTTAACTTTTCAAGGTACGTAAAATCCAAAAATATAATAAACATTATCCGTCCGCCGTACGCGGCACTTTTCTTAGCAACCATGAACCAATTTGGTTGAAATTTGGTAAAAAGGCTCCATTTGAGTTATAGTTGTGCCGCGAAACTTTTGGTTGACGTCAATCACCTCTAAGGGATGAAAAATAAGTGTTGAAATTTTCAAGAGTGCTCTAGCTCGAAAACTCTCGAAGTAAAGGTATTGTCTTATCACCAATTTGAAATAGTATTGAATTTTTAGAGATCACAGACGAGTGATCTATATAGAAAAATTATAAACCTTTATGTAACAATTTGCAGCGTTTTAAACTATGATAATTTTGCTTATTCAATAGTTGTACTACTTTGTATTTTGTAAAAATGTTCAGCAATTTTCTTCTTCTATTGTACTAAGTTGAAAATTTCACTCGCATTTGGTCTTTTCGGGCTTTGTGAACAATTTTGTTTCCCTGTCTGCCAGTTGGTCTATTTGTTGTCAATTCCTTGACGCGGGCAAGCCTGTACGGGTGAATTTGGCAGAGTTTGGATGGGTTAGCCCCCTATGAATGCCATCTCAATCGGACCATTAGTAGCAAAGATCAATTTCGCACTTTTAATTACCCGATTTTGCATAAATTGGATGAGTACTTTGGGGGTGTCCTTAAGACGATTGCTTATTGATTTTATTACGATTCCGTCAAGTTGAAACAAGTTATCGACTCCTCGTCTGTTTCGCCATTCAGAAAACTATCAACATAATTCATATTAGAAATTTTGTTTTCCTGTCAAATGTGTACTGTCGATGTTATTCTATTTGAGAAAGTACTGTCATCAATGTGGGAAACTTTTGGTTATTGCTTGATTAATTTTACTAGGACTTACTGATCAATATTGTATATTGTATACCTATTTCATTCTATTTGCCAGACCAAATCGTAATTTATTTCTATTTAATATTTGAAATGTTTTCCAAATATCAATCTAGGAACGGCTGAACTTGGTGAATCCTCTTCAACGTTAAAATTGTATTTCGAATGTGTAGTCTCTTTTCGTAAAAATAATATCTGCTCACGGACAGAACCAGGCACGGCGCTACCTACCTACCTCACCGGCAAGACTCAACGGTCGTGAGGGTTTTGCCGAACCTTCAAACTGGAAAGCTTTCTTGAAACATTATATTATGATTTAATATGATGTTCATATGATTCGTAATTCGTAAAGTCTTCTATATACTCATATATTCTAAATATAATTAGAATTGAGAGAAATTATTTATTAGTGAGAACATGATAATCATTAATATCATGATATCATTGATACCCTCTATTTTCTAGTGATTTTGTTTTTCAGAGATCGAAATATTCAAAATAGTAATATCCATAATAATTACCACCAATAATTTCAAAATTGTATAATCTATTTTGTTTCCGAGTCTACCAAGGTATTTGAAGAATTTCTTCACTTTTCAAGGTTATAAAAATTTATACTTTAAAATTAAAGAAAAATGATTTCCGATTAAATGGTTTCAGTGGTCCTAAGTGAGTATACCTATAAGTATTTTAGACAAGACGTAAATTTGCCTACAATGAAACATTAATTTTGCCTTCAGTAATGAACAAAATTTACACAAAACCTTAGAAATCGTATAGGTACCATTGTACTAAAGAAAGAAAAACGTGAGAACATACGAATTTATTGGTTTACTATTTTCATTAATGAACGTTTGGAATTGACCAAGAAAATAACATTTTAACCAGCCTCAAAATTTGTTAGTTTACTTTTCTTGGTACCTACGTAGAATCCAAAAATCTAATAAACAATTTTGCCGCCGGCGGCACTTTCCTTAGTTACCACGGACCAATTTTAATGAAATTTAGTTTATGGGCTACATAAACTTGTGTAGTTGTGCACGGAAGCTTATGGTTGATGTCAGTCACTTCTAAGGATTGAAAAATAAGGGCTGACATTTTCAAAACAATTTTTGATATAAAGGCCAATTTAAAATGATATTGAATTTTCAGAATCAAATCAGACCACCCAGAGACTACCGTTCGCTCCCTGCTTGAGGGTTGGACTAAAGATAAATCAGAAAGACGAGTGTGATTCGCAGAAAAGGCCTAGTCTACGTTCAAATTTTTGAGAATCTCCATTCAATTTCTTTTTATTTGAGTCGTACTTAGTTTTACGATTTTTAGCAACCAGTAATAAAATTTCCGAATGAAAGCATTCATAACTCTGCATTTCAATACCGCAAAACTATTATTTAATTTCCATGTTTGTGATGTCAACTGTCAAAAAGAAATTATTACCTACAGCCGAGGTAAGTAACAAACTGAAAACACTAGAACTACTCTACTAGAAATTTAGAGACTCTACCTGTCGCAGACTTGCGAAATGCGTGTTTAAAGAGTTTTCAGAATCATTGTTTCGGCTTCAAAATTAAATAGACTTTATTGACTCTTCCGAGCTAAATTGAAAGTTGAAAGTGATCAGGTGTTAAGTAGCAATATTGAGGATCAAAAAAGTTAATATAGTATTAAAATAACAGAAAGAAAGAAAGAAGAACATAGAAATCCACCACCTTCCACCACATGGTAGCAGAGCGTGGACAGATTGACAACAAGAATCATCGACCTTGCACGGAAATTGTTGTCGGAAGGTTGGACTGGATCACCGAAGTCTTTGTCCAAAAAACTTTCCAGAAGAAGACCTCTTACTTGCAGATCACGGACATATGGAATCTGAAAATGGCATGCGCCAGCAATAATGGCGACTAAGGAGGACAGACATTCACTGTGGTTCTCGACAACATGAAAACAGGAGAAAAAATCAAAGCAAGAGGAATGTTGGACAGTGGAAGTCAACGTAAATACATAATGGATGAATTGAGAAAAAATCTGGACCTTCCTCAGGAGAGTAAGCAGATTTTGTCAGCATTTTTATTTGGGCGAAATCAACCAACAACAGTTACAACATACTTGACAGCATTGAATTTAAACTTTCCCGATGGGACAAAGCAGACAGTGAAAGTTAACCCTTAGCTACACGCTAGGCAGGGATTTGCCCGCATTTTCAGAAAAACAGAAATAGAATGATGAACCGTTCACTATTGTCCCTCCATTGTCCAAGGTATCTTTTCTCAGACCTTTAACTGAGTAAAAAATGATCCACTTAACAATTATTTACCCTACCTTCAGTATGCAATCAGACTGCGAAGTTTGATACACTCATATGATTATGATTATAATCATACTACTTCTACTACCTATTATGATTTCACACGTTTTTATTTTTTGCTTGATATATAGTTTCACGTTTCCTCATGTTTCCTCGTTCTTGAATAATCGTAAAAATAATTTTGATTATTATGATAGATATAAATTGTGTTACTTATGTATTTCCTACTTCAAAATTCATATTTTTATTACCTACCTGTTGAATGAAAAAATGTATTGAGTTGAAGCTCATCCTATATCCATGACTTTTTAAAACCAATTCGTGCCTTTCAATGTATGATAAATTAATAATTGTGTTGAAATAAATGTGCGGGGATTTCCCCGCTAGCGTGTATGAACGTAACTCCACACCTAGCGTGTAGCCAAGGGTTAATGTAGTACCAACTATTATGGGGAAAAACTAGAAAAGCAATAATAGCTCCAAATTATATATGGGAAAGTATTAAATTAACTGATGACGAGCCTGATCATCCTGTCGACATCCACATAGGAAATAATTTCTATTGTGATATTTAAACGTTAAGAAAAGCACAAAAATTCCAGGGTTATAGCTGCTTGATAATAAGGTGGAATGGATTTTATTTGGGGGATGTAAAAGTAAAACGTTGAATAGAGTAGAAGAAACTGTGAGTTTTCTCAATGTCGCTTCTGAGTCTAGCAATAAAGTATCTTAGTTTGAGCCATCTTTAATTGCTGAAAAAGATAATCGCGAAAGAGATTTCATCAAGCAATCCAAAGGGACAGTTCAACAAGAGCCCAAGATCGGATCGGTAGAGCACAGGAGGTTACCGAAAATCATCGAACTAGGCAATATACGGAACACCAAGGTGCTGTTACCGAAGGGACGAACATGGACCAGATCTATAGGACAACTGTATTCTAAAGAGATACCAGATTGACTTCATGGACTGTCGCAGACTTACGAAATGCATGTTTAAATATTTTAAACTAGAGTTTTCGAAATCATTGTTTCGGCTTAAAAATTAAATTGACGTTATTGACACTTCCGAGCTAAATTGAAAGTTGAAAGTGATCAGGTGTTGAACTTGACACTTGTTAGTTGTAACAATGTTGATGTTCAAAAATTTCATTCAATAAAAGTACACTTAAAGTACATGAATTTAATAGAGTATTAAAATAACAGAAAGAAGAACATAGAAATCCACCAGCTTCCACCCCACTACCTACTACTTCTTGCCATAATACCAACATAATTATTATTACATTATAGTACTTAGCTGTAATAATAAGCGGGTTAATATTAAATTAGTACCTATAAGTTTGCAAACCTAACGACAATAACGTGCTTACCTGCTATTCAGTTAGCACGAAGAAGTTGTTCATTCCCGCCGCGATCTTCTTTTATCACTACGCACTGTTCTACGAATATAAATTCTACTAAACCGGCATTTATTGTTTACTTGATTTATAAATAATGACATTTTGTTCATCAAACTAAAACTTTGATTGTAACTTTCACATCAAGTCCAGGTCCCGATCCCGAATATTCATTCCGCAAGACACTACCCGTTTCCGCGTCAAGACCTACTTGATCGCTCTCCGGGAAAAAATTATTTTCATGTTTTCGCTTACATATTTCTTCTTATGCATTAATAGAAATTATTACTTACGGATACAAATCGTTTCCCTTGATATTTAGGAAGAATAACATAAATTAATAACAAACAGTGAAAATAATACAGCAGATCAAGAAGGCCCTAGGACGCGCTAGTGTTTCGGATCTGAGACGGGCGCTTCCCAGCTTCTGTTCTCTCGCGCGCCGCATTCTTCCGTTCGCAGTCCGCTCAACTCAAATAGATAAATTCGTCTTCGTCGCTAAAACATTTTCCACAAAAAATGAACATTGATTTTTAGTTAACGGGAGTGCTAGGAAGAAATAGTTTGCTCGATATTCGATAGAAAAGTTAGCAAGTTTGTAACGCCAGTAGCTGGTTAACATTTTGCATGCACGCAATGGAATTCAGATACGTATCTACCTACTATTTGCTGTACAGGTATGCCGTATGTACATTAGTAAATTGATTTTTCAATAACAAAGATTATGACGCTATGAATTCATAATTTTGGTTTATTATTTTCAATAATGAACCTTCGGAATCGAACAAGAAATAAAATGTAACCCCCTCAAAATTTGATGGTTTACGTTTCAAGGTACGTGGAATCCGAAAATCGAATAGAAATTTTTAGTCCCGGCACTTTCCTCGGTTACTATGGACCAATTTTGATTAAGTTTGGTAAATGGGCTCCATTTGGGATCTAGTTGTGCCACGATGCTTTTAGTTAGCGTTAGTCACTCCTCAGGGCTGAAAAATAGGGGTTGTAATATTCAAATCGCCCTAGCTTGGAAACTCTCGATATGAAGTTATTGTTTTTGGATCAGTTTCAAATAGAATAGAATTTTTAGAATCTAATGAAACCGCCCAGAGCTTTGTCGGACAAACCGTTCGTTCCCTGAGGTCTTGAGGGTTGAATATATAGTAATTCAAAAACAAGTGTGAATCCCAAAAGGGGCCTAATCTTCGTTCATATTTTAGCTAATCAAATGCGATCGTTGTTCGTTTCATTAAATAAGTTTCGTGTAGTTGTACTACCTTAGCAACCAGAAATCAAATTTCGTAATGAAGGCACCCACAGCTCTCGGAAAGCGAAGTTACAGCTAACAGGCAGTTTTAATGAAAAAGCCGCGTTCTATGCAGACGGGTGATCTGAACAGTAAAATAATAAACCACTGTGAAATAATTTGCAGCGTTTTTGTGGTACTCGTTACCATCGCAGTGATTGGTAACAAACATTGATATATGTACTCTCGGGAATCGGAAAAGCGTTCAAAAATCTACAAAGACCGATACCAGACAAGTATTTTCTGACACGTATGAGTGTCATAGTGTCATTGTGGCACTTCTGGTACAAATACGTTTCGCTCCAGACCCCACCCCAGTCATTAACGTCCAAATCCGCATCCTGGTGGTACCTACCGATTATAAATTAAATTAATTTTACGATGATCAAAATTAAGAGATTGTTTCAACAAATTCACAAGCGAGAATGGGTAGGAGGTTTTTCATGGTCCCCTTCATTCTTCTTCAAGTGCCATCTCCGCTAACGAAGGTAAAATCGATCTCTACCTCTAGCGATTTGGAAAAGATCCCGTGCCCTAAAAATGCCAATCGACTAGCGAATGTTCAGCAGCTCTAAAGCACACTCTATCCCCACGCCTCTTTTTCCGAACATTTTTCCCATTATTTTCCGTACACTGCGACCTAGGTGTTAAATCTAGTGCCAGTTTATGGTAATGGTTATTGGTTTCCTTTTCGAATTGTTTTGCTGGAGGACATAATCATTCTGCAAGCGCTCTTCCAGGGGATCTTCAGCATACTTCTTATCATACTCATCTCAAACGCTTCAATTCAGTTGAAATCTACAGCCTTTAAAATCCAAGATTGTACCCCATACATGAGAATGGGAAGAATGTATAACATTTCACCATCCTCCATCATAAGAAAACCGTTGACTCGACTGCACAACAGGCGTCGCATAATATTGAAGGCCACTCGTGTCATCTAAATGCAAATTTTCAATCCCCCTTTCATGGGCTACATGTTGGACCTCATTTTGGTTTATTATTTTCAATAATCTACCTTTGGAATCGACCAAGAAAAAAAATGTTTTAACCCCCCTCAAAATTTGTTGGTTTACGTTTAAAGGTACGTAGAATCTAAAAATCGAATTCAAAATTTGGCCGTCCGTCCGCCGTTCGCGGCACTTTCCCCACTTAGCATTACCGGTTTTGATGAAATATGGTATGTAGGCCCCATTTGGGGCCTAGTTACTCTTGTTTTAGATATATTCGGAGCCCTCAGCAGAAGAGTTCGCAAGAAGGACCGTTTCACCCGCTTACCTCCAGTTTGATAGGTTCGAATTACCAAGATCACATCATCCAGGGCCTCTTTAACCCCCTCTCTGAGTACAGGTTGAAAAGAACCGAAGTTATAAAGTAGCCTTGCTGTACTACTTTTCTATCGTTATGCGGTCGGAAAGAATTCCCCTCTCCTCAATATAATTTCTGGACCCCCATTGAATGACATGATTAGTCGGTCCTAACTAACGAGTTGCTGAAATGAATATTTTATTGAGGCTAATAACTCGTATTTAACGCGTCATCTTGCGGCAAAACATCGTGACGAATAAGCAAACTCTCAAACTTCTCATCCCGAATTATTCGTTTACTTTTTATCGCCAAGGCTAACGAAATAACGGCCTCCCCTCCTTTAGGCCGAGCCGTAGCGTGCGGTAAGTACATAAACTGTATCAAACATTTGCCGGGGGAAACAATGTCTCGCGAGAAGGTTATTACGGCTCAACTTTTTTTACACCCATCAAAACAGCCCACGTATTTTTTCTTGGGAAAGTACAACTTCCTTCGTGTATTACAGCAGTATTCGCAGATTATTCGTCAACGGCGAAAGTTTCGGCCCTTACGGACGTAATAATGATCTGAGCTTCGATGATTTCACGCTGACAAGGCCCGCACCAAAGAAGGAGTATAGTTTTCAAAGGAGAGATGGAGGTATTCCTGTTCTAACTAGCGATAGCCAAGAGCGACTAGGGAAAAAAGGGTATCCAGCTAAACCAGACTGACCTCGATCTTTTCTCATTAAAAGCTCAGATCAATTAAAGATTGATGACTCTTAAACCATCCTTCAACGAAGTAGAAACACAAACCACACATAGAAAGCTCAAGCCGACCATCGTAAGGGCCGGATGTCATGGAAGGGCACTGACTTGGTATATATCATATTGGTTTATTTTTTTCAATAATGAACGTTTGGAATCGAGCAAAAAATTAATCCCCTATCAATTATATGGTTTACATTTCAAGGTACGTAGAATTCAGAAATCGAATATACATTTTCCTTCCACCCGCGTCGCCGTACGCGGAATTTTCTTCAGTTAATGTAGAACGTTGTTGATGAATTTTTGGGGTCTAGTTGGACCTTGAAGCTTTTGATTTGTGTCAGTCACTTCTAAGGAGAGAAAATGGGGGTTGAAATGTTTTTCAAAACGCCCTAGCTCAAAACTTTTGATACGAAGGTATTGTTTTTCTATCAATTTATTAAAACAGTATTGAATTCATTTTAATCGAATGAGACGTCCAGAGCTCTGTAGAACCGAGCTTTCACTCTCTATGAGGTCGTATAGTCTAGGCGGATGACACAGAAACACGCGTGTGAATCGCTTTTTTTCTTTTATTAATGACGCAATCAACCGTTTGGTCATGGGCGTCAAATTAATACAAATTTCGACATAATCGTACACTGTTTACAGTGGTTTTATGTCACAGTGTAGGTATGTAAAAAAAAGATTTCATATTAAATTTAGTAGTACAGTGACTATTATTTTAAGATTTGGAATATTTTGTTTTAAATAAGTGGAGTTTTTCCCAGAATCTTCATGTCTCTAGGAACCTCGATCGACGGGACCTTATGAATCGCAAACGAATGTTCACTGTTGGAAATAGGCCGAATTTTCGTCAAATTTCAGCTGATCAAACGTGGTCTTGGTTTCTTCGAATAGAGTTTTCTTTTGGTTTATTATTTTCAATATTGAACCTTTGGAATCGAGCAAGAAAAAATATTTTAAGCCCCCCTCAAAATTGTTTGGTTTACGTTTCAAGGTTCCGAAAATCGAATTAAAAAAAGAGAGGCACTTCCCTTCATCCCTCTCTCCCACCCCCACCTTCCTTCTCTTCCCTCATCCCTAGGGCCGGCGTCGGGTGAGTCCTGGGCGTCCTCCCCCTTATATTAACATAAACTGTCAAGTATCGGGAATGGGGTCGTTCAACAAACGCTGTTATTGCCGAGCTTTCGGAAAATTTATTCCCTTCATCAGGGCTCAAAGCAGCTACATGTGAGGAGAGTGAACCCACCAACTCATACTCTCATTGTTTCAACTTTGTCAAACTTTTAAAATAAATAAATAGCATCAGGCTTCCAACAATAACAAAACAATAAATTTCAAAATTTTCTAGGCGTATAAATAACAATAAAACTTTGGAAACAAAACTTGAGTTTTGTTTCCAAAGTTTTATTGTTATTTATACGCCTAGAAAATTTTGAAATTTATTGTTTTGTTATTGTTGGAAGCCTGATGCTATTTATTTATTTTAAAAGTTTGACAAAGTTGAAACAATGAGAGTATGAGTTGGTGGGTTCACTCTCCTCACATGTAGCTGCTTTGAGCCCTGATGAAGGGAATTTTTCGAAAGCTCGGCAATAACAGCGTTTGTTGAACGACCCCATTCCCGATACTTGACAGTTTATGCTTGCCGTGGGTTGATAAACACAACATCTTATATTAACATGTTTAATGTTTTAGAGCTGGGGGTCATTCTGTGAATTCCGACACGCAAATCTGCAACGCTTTTTTTTCTTAGTTACCACGGACCGATTTCTTAGTTACCACGTTATATCGGCTCCATTTGGGGTCTAGTTGTACCAAGATGGTCACTGATCAGCTGAGTGAGCTCCAAGGCCATTTTCTCTCCTGTTGAACGCAGGAAGCTGAAATTTGAGAAGCAGGGTCAATGGAGAATGCTGAAGGCGCCTGAGTGGTCACTGATCAGCTGAGTGATCGGCAATCTAATTTCTCCCTTGCGAGGGAAAAACATTAAACATGATTTAATGTTTTTCCCTCGCAAGGGAGAAATTGAACAGAGATTTTTGATTTGTGTATTTATTTTTATTTATGGCGTTAGTTGAAAAAAAGTGACAATAGCAAAGCTGTGATCTTTGCAGACGAGCGATCTATACAGAAAAATTATTCTCATCAAAAAGAGAAGAGTTACCTCAGGAGCAGCACAAGGTTCAGTCTTGGGAGCCGACCTGTTGAACGTCAACTATGACGGGATACTTAGGGTAGAGATGCCCGAAGGAATTACACTGATCGGCTATGTCGATGACTTGGTGGTGGTGATAAGAGCTCGAAGGATGGAACACCTCCAGTTTAAGCTGAATCAGGCAATGCGCAGAGTGATGGAGCGGATGGAAGCGCACACACTGTCACTGGCAATCCAAAAACGGAAATTGTACTGCTAACCTCAGCGCGAATTGAGAGATCTATACCTTTGAATGTGGATGGGCAGGAAATTATCACCTCTCCAGCTATTCGCTACCTTGGTGTGATGCTGGACGGGAAACTAAGCTTCTGGAGACACATCAGTGGAGCAGAGCAGATAAGGCTGCAGAAATTGTGAACAAGTTGAGCCGACTGATGGCAAATCCTAGGGGAGGAGGAGAACTGCAGAGGCAATTATGCTGTATGAAACAGAAGTGTAGGCAGACTCCCTTAGGTACCAAAAGTAAAGGGCACATATGGAAGCAGTACAGAGGAGAGGAGCTCTGATAATCTGTAGTGCATTTAGAACTGTCTCAGGTCCAGCATCACAATTGATAGCGGGAACTATTCCAATATACCACCAGGCACTGGAACGTAAAAGGATAAGAATGACGAAGGCAGAGGCAATATCCAAGGGAGAATAGAAGGAGGAATAGAATTGAAGGAGAGATCAGGTTGGGGAGTAGAAGTAGTAGCAGCCTTTAGGCACAAAAAAAGGGCTCACCCTGAAGTCATTCTGTACTAGTGGTTCCGGGGTGAGTCCTAAGAAGATTGGGTGGGGTTTTAGTTGGTAGGCCCAATGCTGGGGAGTCCAACACTGTTGGGGTAAACTTCCCCTTCGCTCTTAAAAAAATACAGAAAAATAATAAACCTTTGTGTAATAATTGTCAACGTTTCTTAATTCGAATAGAGCAACCATTTTCGTTTCTTCTGTTGCTGGTAGATAGGTACTGTCAGTGAAAAACCTGTTCTTTGCAAACGGGTGATTTATATAGAAAAATAATGAACCGTTGTGCAATAATTTGCGGAGTTTTTAAAAAATATGTTGTGATGGTTATCCTGAATAACTTTGTTAAGGCAGTATTTACTCTTCCACAGGATATACTTGTACACAGGTGTCACGCTAATGGAGATAAACCAGCATTGGAACTATCGCATCTGCGTTTGTAACATCTCTTAACAATTAACAGATGTGACTTGTTTCTTGTTTAGGTTTGGGACTGATAACCCATTACTTACGTATGCAGTGTGAGGTGGTGGTACGAAAAGAGGTGTGCTGTATCGAAAACTCCTCTACGTATGTAGTAAACAATGGTCTAATTGACACCTACGCAGTGCGGCGCCTCACCTCTACCCTCCAAACATCAGGTTGTAATACCTTGTTTTGCAGATTGATTTGTGAGTTGAATAGTAGTAGTTGAATGGAATAGCGTATAGGAATTGATTGAGTGGAAGAGAAGTTTGATCGGCGAGTGAAATAGTTGAGAAAACAGGTTTAGTTTATTGATTAAGTTGTTGGTAATGACTCACTTTTTAGAGCCGCTCTTCTAATTTTCACTGGAAGCCTCCTTGTAAGCCAAAAGTAGGTATTATAGATGGTGATAAGATGAAAAGTGAAGAGTTTTGCTTAATTTTTCTGAGAAGACAAGACCGAAACTCGAAACAAGGACCATCCGTTTAAACTTGTTTACTTTACTGACTGTGGAAGGTTATCAAAGCAGACATTGTAATTTATACTCATCGTGTGTCGTAAACGGCCTCTCCTAAAACCTGTCCCCCTTGTCCCTTCAGGCGTTAAACTTTTCCTGACACCCTCCTGTAAAAGTTTGTTCAATCAATCTTGGCGTCAAATAGCTTCCATTCACGTTGTATGCCATACTCCGGCTCTCCTTGCCTTATGCGCCTCTCGACTTTATTGGGTGAGTTCACGGCATGAAAAGGTACCCTGGAGTTCCGCAGACTAGCAGAGAAAATTTCTCTGCTCGGCATTAATCTTTCAAGTAGTGACTGAACTCTTTTGCGAACGATGCACTGAGCAGCTTGGTAGGAACCTACATACTTCATGTGGTTGTCTCATATCTCAAGGATCCACCACTGATAATTACATAATCCCAACATTGGAGTAACCCCAACTAATTTGGCTGGTTATTAAACGACGCAAACTTCTAACGTTGAATTATGGAGCTGATATCTTTTTTCGTGGGATATGTAAACATGTTGAGCAAATACAATTTTCAAACAACCGAAGGCACTAAAGCGTTTTATTCGTGCAACATATCAAAGCTGTGGGTCCTCAAAAATCAAACTTTTCACACCCATAACGTTTTAGAGCTTTTTGAACTACTCTGGTTCAGTGTCTGCCAGTTACTATTCCTCGCCTCGTCATTACCATTTGGAATCATGGTCCGATTTTGATAAGTATTTCATGGTCTGGGCTCCCAGAATCGTTGTCGCCAATGATAGCAAGGTTGTACCCTCAGAAAGCACAATCACGCAGGTTTGGCACAATAAAATAGTGGGCAGATTTCGCTCAATTATGAAGAGTAGTTTGAAATGGCCCCAAAATTGCCTTTTGACTTTATCACGATCTGGTCATTAGGTGTCACGGCACAAACCATGGAACAAGTAAAACAAATTGTCTCCCAAATGGGATATTCCACATGTTGAATTACTGAGTATTAATTTCCCTACCAGACACTTGATAAGCACAAGCTAGCGGCCCAGCCAACAGGGCTGAAGTTTTGAGTTTAGAAAGAATCAACTGGATTTGAAAAAGAATTTATTTGAATTGGAAACTTAGGAAAACCTGATTTTGATACTCTAAAGAGTTTTAGTCATAGAGTTATTCATATCTCAGGTCATTAGTAGATATCATATCATTCATGAAAGCAAAAACATTTGGACATGTTCAAGTATAATAGATAGTTCCAAATAATGACTTAAGGTTTTTTGGTCCGACCCCGCTGAAATTTCACAGGTACTAGTGAATGGTTCGCCCACATTATAACTCCCAGTCATGTGAGGAATCAAAGAAAATTTTCTGCCAAACCCGATTGACAAACCTTTTTCATTTTTTTCATCTTTATTGTGACGACTAGTGTTGAAACGGTGGATGAACTCTGAAAGGAGAAGTGTAACGGGCGGCGATTGTAAGAACAGGAAGGTGTTGGCATTACCCCGCGGGTCCTGCACCCCAGCACGCGAGACCAACGTAATTGTGGATAATTTAACGGCGTGATTCCGTGATTTGGGTTCGATATTCTCGGAGGTCGAAGAAAAACACCGGAGCGATATGGGCGGCAGATAGGGATGCAAACAAGAAGTTAATAATTCGCGGCGGGGAAGATCGAGGGTCGAGGTCAGATTTATAAAAAGATAGTAGTGGAACTACCTGAAGTACCTATGTAGGTCTTGATATATGCAATGAGAATACAGTAATGTAAAAGGGGGTTGAAATAGAGAAAGATCTAGAGGTCTGTGCTAATGACAACAAAACAAATAGTAACCCCCAAGCACGAAATCCCCTAAAGGTAGTTTGAATAAATTAAAGATATTTCAAATTGATGAAAATTTCTCCTACGTAAATCATAAGATATCATTAGATGATTATGATATGATGGAAAGGAATATTAGATGATTATAAGAAGGACAATAACAAGCGCAGAAACAAACCTAGAGGAGCTTCCAGCATAACCAGACGTGAGAGTGAAAATGATTGTGACCGCTGAGGATACTTACAGAATCAATGACAAATTGCAGTTTCTTTAACATTTTGGTCATTGGGAGCATGTGAACAGTTACGGTCAAGGAGACGTCTAGTAGAAAAGAACATGATCAGCAGTTTCATCTTCTGATTCAGGAAGGTTCAGGGAAGATGCTTGAGCGTTAAAACAATTGCCAACTGTTTCTGCTGCTTTAGGTCGTCTTGATTTGCCGCCCAACTAAGTTCGGGATGCTTAATCTCTACATGGCCTCAAACTGGAAGGACAAAATAGCTTACAGCAGAATGAATACTGAGAGAAACCATGAAGGTAATTTTAAATCCCCAGAATTATTAGAGTCTTGTCTCTCTTTCTTTCTCTCTCTCTCTCTAGAAATCAAGTGGTCAATGCTTCGGCGACATCCAATCAAAGCTGTCAAATCTGGATAATTTTCGAGACGATTGGTCTTACAATGAAACCCAGAAAGACCATGGGTATTACAATAAAACTTTGAGTGTATCCTGCGGTGCTTCCTCTTAATGAAACTGCAAAAGGGAGTGTATCTTTAGGAAAACCTGCCCCAACGTGTACTATAATCAACTGAGAGTAGGGCGCTCAATCTCATGCATTGATTTGAATGAAACCTACTTGGTCTGATATAAACATGGACATGCCCAAGTGAGAGCTTTGTGCTTGTCTAGCATCGTAGGCATGGAATGAGTGTTGGCATGGAATGAGCCAATCGTCTAAGCAGCTATATTGAACATCACCAGTGTGAATGGATAGTAGATAAAGAAGCCGAAGGCTTGTGAAATAGTTGAGAACCCTCATATTGAGAACTGCTTCAGAGCAGACTCCAACAGTCGATCGTCTCCAGGAAAACATATTTACATAAAATGAACAGGTACAATAGAATGATGATCTACGAGGATTTTCCTACCATTTCCAGAGACAAAGTGAGCGAGATTGGCAACCACTTTCATCGACAAATACATCAAACCATTCTGCAAACACATGGTGTACGTGGTCAAAGTAATGCTGCCGCTGAAGGTGATCAGAGCTGTCTCAAAAGTTGTTGGATGTAGGATATCAAAACGTTGAATGAAACTCGGTGCGGGCAGGATAAATGACAACGACTGATTGAGAGCAAATGCCATGATTTCACTTCTTGAAACAATATTCTCTCCGAGGTAATATAACGCCAAACTTTTTGCGCTCCCTTGGATAGGTAAGCTTTATTGAAGGCTGAACTCGGACAAAAGTCAATAGCGAGAGAATATTGAATTTCTCTCAACTTATGAAGTAACTCGTGAAGAGAAAGGTTCTTTCAATAACCTCCCATCCCTCATACCTACCTACTAGAGAGTAAGTAGGAAACCTCTACATTTTATACTGATCGAGCTAGCCAGTAACCGGGCCCGTAATGCTCTACCACTGCCTGTATACCAATAATACTTACACCCCTTTTAGGTAGATAGAAGAAAAGTAAGAGGAGCATTAGACAAAGGGCCATGTTTTCTTATATTGTCGCTAATAGATTTGCTGTAGGATTTGAATATAGGGAGAGTTAAGCGTCAATCGGAATTAAAGTAAAAAATAAGAAAAACAATTTGTGTAATAACATGTGTACAACTTTGGTTCCGTGTCTTTCTGTCTACGGTTAATTACTTGTTCCGGGCGTACTCACAATAACATAAAATAACAACATAGATGAAATTTTCAGAATTAATTATGGTTAACTCCGACATTGTCCCCTATAATTTCATCATAGGCCATTGAATATGAAGAAATTTTTTAAAAAAATATTAGTAGGTAACCATGATCATTTTCACTTTCACCCCCCCCCCCCCCATTCCCAACCAGAAAACTTACCAATTAGTTTTAACTTTTAAATCAATACGGAATTTATCTATTTGTTCCTAGCGATTTTGAAGTGTTTTTTTTTCAATATTCTTTATTGCACCAAGTATAACTTATTAACAATATTATTTTGAAAATATGGACAAATATTCAAAACTAAGATACATCACTGAGTTTTGTTGATTATGGTGGATCAACTTCACTGCTTCACAAGTAAGCTAGGTGAAGTGGTTTGGTACGCTTCAATCTTCTGATGATATCATTTGTATCAAGGAGCTGGACAGCTTCCTCTTAGCCGCTGTAGGTGTCTCACAGCTTGTCGCTTTATAGCATCGTTCATTGCTTATCGAACCGAAGCTTATGATGGAGACGTTCGTTTCGAAAGTATGTCTCAATGTCGAAAGATGATGTCTCGATTTGACTGAGCCGTACAGCCCCAAAGCTGAGCTCCATAAGTCCAGACTGGTTTTAGGACTTGGTTGTACAATGTAAGCTTGTTCTGGATTGACAAATTCGACCGTCTCCCCATTAGCCAATGCATTTTTATGAATTTTAAGGAGTTCTTCCTTCTTTTTTTTTTTTTTTTTTTTGACATGGGCTTTCCATCTAAGTTTGACGTCTAGTGTCATGCCTAGATATTTGGCTTCATTAGCATTTGGAATAACTTTTCCCACGAAAAGTAGTGGAATATATATTGTTCACTGACAAAATTTTGCTTAATCTCCATTCAAATTTTAGTTGATCAAAAATGATCGTTGTTCGTTTCTTTCAATAGAGTTTCTTATTGACTTAATTGTGCATCCTCTCAGATAGAAAAAAGGTTTTTTTATTGCCGTAATCCACCAAGTGGTAAAACGATCGTCAGATAATAATAAATAACATTAAACAAATAATAAGTAACAAATCTAAACGCCAACAATCACCAGATCAGCTTAAAAAACTCTTCGATTTTACAGAATTCTGCCTCAACAAGTGTCTTTTTAATTCTTCTTTCGAACTGCTTCTCAGGTAGTCTCCGAATCGAGTCTGGCAGCGCAATAAAAAAACGGGAGCCGTGCTGGGTAGGATTGTTCCTCAGGATGAGGAAATGCCATTGCCATTGCTTACTGGTAGTGAGGATCGGTATGGTGTCGAACTCAACTTACCTACTAAAATGGCGTGTAAAATTCCATTGCTATCAGTACGAATATATTAGTGAATATCTGGTGAAAAGTGATGGTTTTTGGTTTGTTTTTATACCAACTCGAGAAACCTTGCATAAGAAAACCCTCGTGACATCTCTTGTTATAAAGATATAAAAGTTATAAATTTGATAGGAAAATCCTTACACTTATCTCGAAATGCTGCAATCATAGTGCCCACCTGCTACAAAAGATTCCTAGCTTTTATACTTGTACCTACAATTTGTCTCAAGATAAATCAAATCCCTGAGGGCGATTTGTAATTACATCCAGCAACGTCTAACAAACCTGAGTTATTAGGACGTCTCACACTAAGACTTGGGCGTCCTTATGCGATTAATCTGTAGTGAAGGAAAAAAGGAAAAAAAACACATACAAATCCGTTTTAGATCATTTTGAATCCAAATCCGTGAGAAAAACCAACGGCGTAGTATGACAAATCTTGTGTGCACAGGCCTTTGTTTCCAACCGATTTGGGTGGTTTACTTTTTGTTCGACGCAGAAATCTAACTAGTTGTCGAAAATATCGCCGTGTAAGGGGGAGGAAATATCGAAATTTGTGTAAGGGGGAGGAACAGCAATTATGATGATCGACCAAACAAACAAATTGATTGGGAATTAGGTCCTCAGGAATAAAACTCCTCCTTTGCCGATATTTCGGTAAATTAATCATCTTCTTCAGGGCTCGAAGGATGTATTACCGAATGAACATCACATCAGCGTGAATCAACAACCAGGTAGTTAAAGATGCGGCCATCACTGGTGGGAAATTGGAAAAAGGGAAGGGGGAATTAAAACATCATTTCCAGCTATAGGTAAATATTAAGTAAAAAATGTGAGGATCCACAGCTTGGAGAGAACAGTGTTAATTCTTCTTCCAATTCTCTATTGGAGGGACGGGGAGGTTATTGAAAATAAGGCTCATTCTGTCAACACCTGGAGCACGCTACCTGCTCCCCAATGCTCAATTCATCTGTTTCTTTTTGTTCGAATTTGATAACTTCCCAGCTGCATATTACGTCACCAGAATGGGGTGATGACGAACGGTGGAGGGGGGGATTATATCAACAAAATGTACAATTTTTCAATATTTCGGACCCTACTAAAGCTTACTAATGGTATTCAAGATTTTAAAATGAGGGAACAATATCAATACCTATACCTATATCACTGGATTATCATGAACACTATTATTTGAGCCTCCATGGTGCCAGTAGGTACACCAGAAACCACGTAATTCGTGAGTTTTGGGTGTTTCACCTCAAATACGGATATGATCTTCTATGGACTACCTACCAAAACTAACAGAAGATGAAAGTTCAACAATACGACGTATTACCGCTGGAAGTTTTGTACAGTAGAAAGGTAAATAAAAATGCACGTTTTATTGCTTACTGGTTGGAATTAAACTAATCCTTATCCAGTGGGACATCACCTGGAATGCATGCATTTTTAAAGAATAGGTACCAATATGTTTATTTAATTTGTTAAACTAACTGTAAGATTTGTTAAAGATTTCTTAAATCTATAAAGCAGGGCTACTGACCCTCTTGTTGTCCCTGTACTTGAGGTAGGATGTGAATATAATGAGATCCGGGTCTATGACGATGATCTCCTCGTCGTCGGATCCGGAGTCGGGGCCGGCGGACGAGGGTCGGCTCTTGGCCGGCGAGTTGAAGGCGCGGTCGGACATGACTGAACCACTTGACGGCACTCTGGCGAGGCGGGAGAATCTGTCGGTCTTCCGCAGGCGCCTGCCCGCCCGACGAACCCGCTGCTCCCCTACCTGTTTCAATCCTCAGTTCTCGTTCATGTCAACCCACGGAGATTTTCAGCGAACTTTCGAAAAAAAATTAGACTATAGAAATAATTTCACAATATTAGTCAGCTGTTTCGACGCTCGGCAGGACGTCAAAATTGTGTTTCGATATTTGAAAAATTCCCCCTCATCAAAATTTGTTAATGACGATCCTAGTACGAATCATCATCTCAGTTCAACACTAGGTATACGTCACAATGGTGGAGCCAGAATTTTTTTTCAGAAAAGAAAATCACAAGAAACCCTCCTTTACCACCTCCATCCATAATAAATAATCATGACCAGGTAGGTACTTCTCTCTAATGAAACAACTTTATACTCATATTAAATCTGATGTTGAACAGAGTGATGTCTAATGTTTGACGCACTTTGGTTTCAACTTAGTTGGTTTGGAACCCACTAGGATCAGATCAGTGTCATACCTATTGTTATCCAGAAGATAAACTTCATGAGTACAAAAAATTGAAAGCAATTCACGATCATGTTCTTATCACTTGCTGGTATATGGTCAGCAATACGATAGTGCATCGCTCTGTTGCAGTTTGTTCTGTAAATTGAAAGTTCTACTAAGCACTTATGTGCCTTCTCAGAAAATCGATGGTGGAATTTTACCCTCCAATTTTGAGCATAGTCGGAAGATTGATTCTATGTTGAAAGGATTACAAAGTAGATCCTCACCGTACTGAATAAGATCTGTTCTGTTTCTTTCTAAAATAAGATTATTTTCTGAAGCCAGCCCCACATATTCGTACATCACACATAGGTAACAGAAACCGCTTGTTTAATAAAATAAAATATTAAATGAGGATTTTTCTTTCAAACAGGCTTATATCCGCTTGGAATGTTTCGTGGGAAATTGAGAAAAACTAATTTCATGGCGAAGAAAGTTGTCTAGGGTTCCCAAATTTTGTACATAGAACAATTGATTGTAAGACCAAATTTCGAAATGTTGGGAGTTTTGAGGGAGACACGGCTATTTCTTATTTGGATGTAAGCCCATTTGATGAAAAACGATGGATGTGAGCCACTTTGAAAAAAAAAAAACAAGTGTATACGGTTCTCATTTTTTTTTTTTTTTTTTTTTGTTTAACCATTGTTTTCAATAATGAAGCTTCGGAATCGAGCAAGAAAAAATATTCTAACCCCCTCAAAATTTGATGGCTTACGTTTCAAGGAATGTAGAATCCGAAAACCGAATTTAAATAACAAAAAAGTCTGCCAAGCTGGTGTGGCACATAGCTTCCTCGTATCCATAACTCGAACTTATAGATCCATCTCGAAGTACCTTCCACTACACTCATAGGGGACCATCTACACGCTAATCTGAACAATCCTGAGAAATTTCATCGAAATAGGATGGAATGTAAAAAGTAAAAAATGTAAAAGTTATGGCTGTTACAAGGTATTCACGTTTGCTCATGCGCAGCAACTACTACTAGTCTGGGGGAGATGGTTTTCATAGGGGACTATCTACACGCCAATCTAAAGAATCCTAGAAAATTTCATCAAATTCGGATGAAAAATTAAGTGTTATGGCTGATGAAGGATTTTATGTTTGCGCATGCGCAGCGGCTACTGTCAATTTTAAGGCCTTCATTCAACGTAATCCGCATAATCCCTGAAAATGTCATCGAAATCGGATGAAAAATGTGGAGGTTACGGCTGTTACAAGGAATTTACGTTTGCGCATGCGCAGCGGCTACTGTCAATTTTAAGGCCTTGATTTTCATTTGGGACCACCTACAACCTAATCCGCATAATCCCTGAAAATTTCATCGAAATCGGATGAGAATTGTAGGTTTTATGGCTGTGGCAAGGATTTCATGACAGACACACAGACAGACACGGAACCAAAATGGGGTATTTCAGTCAATTTTTTTAAATTTTTTTTTCAATAGAATATGGCTCAGGAATAACGGTAATCGGGTCTGTTCGTCGAGAAAATGTTTTTAAAAACGCTGCAAATCATTGCTCAAAGGTTTATTATTTTATGTATAGATCATCCTTCTGTATAGATCACTGGTTCTCCATCAATAGCACCTACCACCATCTGTATTCTCCCTTGACCTCCCCTCTCAAATTTCAGCTCCTGCGTTCAATAGGATTGAAAATGGCTTCGGAGCTCACTCAGCTGATCATTGATCTGAAGAGTGAAGAAGATCTCCTCGAATGCTGGAGACGCCTGGAAGAGCACTTCCATTCAATAGGATTGAAAATGGCTTTCGAGCTCACTCAGCTGATCAGTGATGTGAGGAGTGAAGAAGATCTCCTCGAATGCTGGAGACGCCTGGAAGAGCACCTCCATTCAATAGGATTGAAAAAGGCTTCAGAGCTCACTCAGCTGATCAGTGATGTGAGGAGTGAAGAAGATCTCCTCGAATGCTGGAGACGCCTGGAAGAGCACTTCCATTCAATAGCATTGAAAATGGCTTCGGAACTCACTCAGCTGATCAGTGATCTGATCAGTGAGCAATGATTTGCAGCGTTTTTTACCTACAAACATTGTTTTACCTTCCAATTTTTTTTTACCTACCAACTGTTGGTAGGTACTACCTACCACACTATAATGGCTTCACACCTTCACAATCAAGTTTATTAGAAAGAACTAAACGCTTCACACTCGATTCGAAAAATAGAAAGCTTGATATGGAAATTTGATTACTGGTTACGCAGAAGGCAAAACTGAATACAACTCGAAGAAATGAACAGCGATCGCATTTTAGTCAGATAAAATTTGAACGGCGATTAGACCTCTTTTGCGATTCACACTCATGATTCTGTTTTATCGAAGGAAAACCTTCAAATACTCGTAGGGACCGAACGGTTTGTCCTACAGAGCTCCGGGTGGTCTCAAAAATTTTTAAAAATTCTGTACTATTTAAAATTGTTGAAAAAACGATACCTTTAATTCGAGAGTTTTCGAGCTAGGGCACTCTTGAAAATTTCAACCCTTAATTTTCACCCCTTAGAAGTGACCTACATCAACCAAAAGCTTCGCGGCACAACTAGACCCCAAATGGAGCCCATATACCAAATTTGAACCAAATCGGTCCAGTGTTGCTAAGAAAAGTGCCGCGTACGGCGTACGGCGTACGGCGGACGGACGGAAATTTTTTTATTCGATTTTCGGATTCTACGTACCTTGAAACGTAAAACATCAAATTTTGAGGGGGGGTTAAAATTTTTTTTTTTCTTGCTCGATTCCAAAGGCTTATTATTGAAAATAATAAACCAAAAATCAGAGAAGCTAAGGGAAGTTGAAGATTTGAATGGTGAGACGTAGCTAGCCAATCGTGACGTAGCTAGCCAACTGTTTTTGAAAAAAGTATCCATGCACAGAGAAGAGATGAAACCCTTGGAGGACCTCTTGGATACTACAAAATACTACTACAAAATAGCCACACGGTGTAGTGTGTGTGCATTTATGGTGGCCCGCCTTTATTTCAAACGTGTGATCTCTTTAATTAATTTTTCTACCACATGTTACAGTATCATTGGGCTTAAAGTTGGAGTATATAGGTTTTCAAGGGGCTAAATCCAATTTTGAGGTCAAAAACATGAATTTCCGACCCACTGAAATACCCCATTGTACAGAAACGTAAAACGCGAGTGGAAATTTAGATTTTGGAGAACTTTTTTTTCAACGTTGAAAAGTGAAAACAAAGCTACAGGTACTTTGGTAGACTCGGAAGCAAAAGTGTTTATTGGATAAATATAAGCCGTTTTGTTGGCAAACCTGATTTTTAGCAACCTTTTAATGCGGTATGCAAACCGAATGAGGAATTTCACCATGTCGGAATTTCCTATTTTTGACCCCAAAATCGGATTCAGCACCTCGAAAAACCTCCTAAGGCAAACTTTCAGCCCGAACTTCCTAGTTTACGAATAAACAAAACAGTGTAGAAAATACGAATGTTTAAAAAAACCGGGAAAATGACGTCATGCTGGAATAGTTTATTTATGGCCGCTTGAAGCGCTGAGATCGAGAAATCCATAGTCCCCAGATGCAAAATTTCACGAAACAGTAAAGTTTGAAATCGAAAAACTGAAGAAAAAAATAGAAAAAGCAAGATGGGGAAAATTAGGTTTCCCCTGTTTTTGTTTGATAACTTTTCTCTTAGAAAACATGATTTCGTCGTCCCAATGGGCAACACTGAGGGGAGACGGCGATCCGAACAGCCCAATCAGCGAGCGTTCCCGCTGCACGTCTGTTTTTCCGGTTAGTTTTGAAATCAAAAAGTTTGATTGTCTCCCAAAAATAACAGGAGACTTATTTTCCGAAATCAGCCCGATTTTCATCTATCCCACACCATTAACTATTCAGGAAAAATGCAAAAAGAATTCGGTGAAATTCCTCATTCAACTCGTGATGTGATAGACCTTATCCCGAGGATTCAGAATCCGTAAAAAAAAAGTGTAAAAATGGATATAAGCCCGTTTGATAGAAAACTCTACAAATGGCACAGTCCGTGAAAATATGAAGCCGTCAAGGGAGATCCTAGTTGAGCTGAAGACGTGAGTATTCATGAAAGTGTAGAATAAAAATGTTGAGAATGTTGAAGTTATTTACAAAATTATTAATTTTCTTTCTTTCCCTATCATAAAAGTCTTGTAGAACCCTTTCTTGAACCGTTCTTAGAACTTTCATAATAGAAGAACCGTTTTTACGAAATATACTTGTGGTGAGGTAATGAAATAGCAGAAAACCATGAAATGTGGATTAAAAATAACTTTATTAATTACGACTAGTTTTTAATATTACGAGTAGACGTTAAATCATTAATGAAGGTTAAAATTCATAAAAATTAAACGCAATCTGTAGCCAAACGGTGCGGTGCATGCGAGCACGCACTAGATCGTATCCACATCACGGAACCAAATTCCTGTCATTAAAAATTGAGGAACATGAAACGAGCATAGCGACTTAAATAATCATGAGACTAGACGATTCCTAATTATGTCCCAGGAAGGAACATTTATAATGCTGGTGGAAGCTGTTACACACTTTACGAAAAAAAGAAGGCACTGATTCGTTATTAAGTCTTAGCATCATGAACGTGAAATAAAGATCAAATAAGAAACAGGCCCTGAAGTGCCTAATTAGAGCGAGGAATCCCAAGATTGAAAGAAAAAAGTCAATAGATAGAGTAGATCAGACAACACCATAGTAGTACAGTGTTGTCTCAAATAAAAAATCCGAGACAAATTCCCTCTCCCTTGGGATTTAAAAAAAAAAGATTAAAAATTGAGTTTCTAACTCCTCCGTAAGTTTGATATCTATGAGAAGGAAGCAGCCAAATCAGCGAGAGGAGTCAAAACTGACAGAACTAAGTGGTAACTAAAACCCTTTTTGCAAATAAACAAAAATGATGTAGTTACAAAAGTAGCATTTAAAGAAGACGAAAACACACAGATGGCACTAGGAAAAGAGGTATTAATATTGAAGTCGAGAACTTAAGTCTAAAAAATAAAAGAAATTCAAATAGAAAAACGAACGCTGACAGGATAGACGAGCTAACGAAATATGGAATGATAGGAAATTCGTGTAGATAAGAAATTGAAGACAAGTACAAGCGGATTCGTGAACAAAATAATAATGATTTGAAAAAAAAACAGAACAAAAGCAAATTTTCAACAATTTGGCACCGCCAGATGGAATGTTTAGAACCGACAAATACCTCGAGTGTGTTTTAAATTTTTTAGGTTTCACGAAGAAACTATATTGCAGGTTCACAGATGAAGAGTCCAGGGAAAAACCTCGTCATCGACATTTTGGGCAGAATCAGGTTCAATGTGGTTTCTTAAAGACTTCGAGGAGCAGAATCTTAGGACGCACTCAGTTTTGGAGAAAAACCGCATCATCTTACCGAAAAAATAGGTTGAAATTTAACTGATTTGGGGAAGAACACCGCCATTGCAGTTTAAAAGGATCTTGTTTTAACCTGCAAATTGAGATTCGTTTATCCATTCACATTAAAAGACGTGTCCTTTTCCTACCAAACCAATAACAACGCTTAAAATTAGTAAAACCCCCTTATTTTGGTAAATGTTTTCTTGTAAAATTTGACTAAAAATAGTGCAAGGGAAATTTTGTATTAAAACTCATCTTGTGAATAAAAACGGGGTTGAGTAGAACGTTGTCTATTTCCACGAAAATAATGAGTTACAAGTTAAATCGATTTCGACGGTTAGGTCATCATCAGTAACAAACAATAACTGAAGGTACATCACAGAGAGCATAGCTTATATAGTCACAAGTGAAAGGGAGCTTGAATCCCATTGGTCGAGAAAGTGAAAGTCATACCCAATCAGATAAGTGAAAGGTGAATCCGATTGGCTCAGAGAAGTGAAGGGACCTGGGAGGATCATCAAATGCCAATCAAGGCAGACAAAGTGATAGGGAGCTCAAACATTGGTGAGGGTAACATTGTGAAGGGGAGACCAAGCTATTGTAGGAAGGAACCTACCTATAAGCTGAATTGTTCTTGTGGGCTTGAGTATTGTGGTCAAACTGGTAGGAAATTTAGGGAAAGAATAAAAGAGCATGAGAAGGATTTCAGGGATAGCAAAGGTGATTCTGCTTTTGCGAATCACCTAAGAGAATCCAATCATGACTTTAGTTTTCTCTGAGCCAATAGGATTCACCTTTCACTTATCTGATTGGGTATGACTTTCACTTTCTCGACCAATGGGATTCAAGCTCCCTTTCACTTGTGACTATATAAGCTATGCTCTCTGTGATGTACCTTCAGTTATTGTTTGTTACTGATGATGACCTAACTGTCGAAATCGATTTAACTTGTACCTCATTATTTTCGTGGAAGTAGACAACGTTCTACTCAACCCCGTTTTTATTAAAATGGTTTTCCACAATCTCATCGCGAGTGATTTTATTCGTATCATCTTGTGAATATTGAAGTACATTTTTGATTATTTAATACCTATTTTCTTCTCCCTATTGTTGAGTTTAGGTATAAAGAGGGCTACAATTCGCTTGTTAAGTAGGTGGTACTCATTTTTCATAAAATATGATTAAATAGAAGAATAATTTTTTTGGGAAACATTTGGTGAATATGCATAGTTGATGGTTCAAATACGACATTTTTTATATTTTTTAAATCGTGTTTAAAGTCGCCATTAGTTAACTTTAAAATTCATTTTTCTCGAAATCAGCTTTTAGACAATGACGGGCTCTTCCCCTGGACTCTTCAGATGAGAACAGAGTAATATGGACGAAAACGTTTGAGGATTTTGACAAGGTTGGAAAATCAGTTCGGTGTTATTCTATTTGAATTTCACATACAACTAAAAATAATATTAATTTAAACACTCGTCGGTTTATGATTTCCAAAAAAAAAAAAGTTTAATCCAGGTATGGAAGCACGTGTTTTAACCGGAAGCTTCTGAGAAGATATTCGCCGTTGGGCGTAACGCCAACAGGAGAACATCAAATTATAAGTTACCTATTCTACGGGTAACAGTAAATAGGAAGGTGTAGTTGACATTCTAATCAACATTTCTAACACATAAAATTACATACAGCAAATCGTGTGTTCATGGCACACTTTGAAAGGAACAGTTTTTGTGCGTTTAGTATAAATATTATTGGAACGTTTCGGTGTGCAGATCAAAAAACTAAATTCTTCTAATTTAAACTTTTGCTTTCAAGATTACTCAAGTAGGAGGAGTTCATTTGTTCGTATAAAAATCAAGTAAAATCTAATTAGGCAAAGTAAAAAGAAACGCAATTGGTTGATGGTAGGTACTTCTATCACATGTTTGATCAGATGCTTGGTTTAAGCTGAAGATTCTCTAAGAGTAGGTAGATCTATGAAAGGCGAGGTATTTCTAGCTGGACTTCGAGGACTGGTATGTGTAGAATGCGATTTGAAAACAACAGCTTCCCATTCACTGAACGATACGAAACTACGGAAAGATTCCAATTTACAGAATATCGGTTAGGAATACATTGGGACCAATCAGTCGCGATTCAGCCGACATTGTTTTTGACGCATAATTACTTGTTTTGGAACAATTCAAAATGCGGCCGTCGGCATCAACAGTTACGAATTTCTTCGAGGATCAGATCTCTGAATATAATAGTGTGTACAGTGTACACACTCGTTCTTAAGAATAAGTTTAAAAGTAGCTCAATGGATTTTTGTAAATAAGATCTGATACGCTAGAATTAAAACTGAATCCTGTACTTGTTAGGCCCTGGAATTGAAGACTTCGTGGGTGAACCAGGTACTTGAGACTGATCACGATTGAGCGAGCCACGGCGGACCAGCGGCGTATTGCTAGGAGGCTTAGGGGCAAATACTGACTGTCCATAGTCAGAGAGTTTGCGCGGAGGAGGCAAGAAAGATCTGGAGACGGGGATCTTGTTGTACTGAGACATGTCCTGTTTTTGAGAGTAAGACTGCATGTCTTGTTTCGAGGGGTATTGGGGCACCTCCTGTTTTTGTGAGTAAGGAGGATGCTCTGGGTTTTGGTATTGGGACATATCCTGTTTTTGGTACTGCGACATATCTTGTTTCTGCGGGTGGATTTGAGCAGTTTGAGACGACGATGATGAAATAGACTGCATCGGTTTGTGACGAGGTAACGGGGACAAGCGAACTTCTGTGGTTTTCGGAGGTGGGTCAGCCGAGTCACTTCCTGAGAGCCTGGAATAGGCACCGCCTTTGGTCGTGCTGGCGCTCGCAGTGCTGCCACTACTCCTGTCACTGAGTCGTCCGTAGTCTCCAAGTTTAATGACCCTGGCTGGAGATTCCGACCCTCGTCTCGGCACTTCCGAGTCGCTCAGCCTACCATACTCGCCGCATTTCTTCTCTTTCTCGCTTCCTCCGCTTCCTCCACTGGCTCTGGGCTTCCGGCTCTTCGGGCGAGGCAAAGAGCTTGGTGGGAGTGAAGCACATCTCGAATCGCTGTTCCTGTTTTGTTGAGAACAAAGACCCTGCTTTTCAAGTAGAGCTATGTCCTCTTGCTGTCTGCCGGTACCGCTGCCCCCACTACCGCCAGTTCCAGAGCTACTTCCAACTAGTCCCTACAAAAAAAAAGCGTGAAGTTTTAAAAATTATGAAATACAAAAACCTAAGTAAACATTTTGACGTATTAATTAAGTACGAGGGGGGACCCAAAAGTAACCGGAATTTCGTCATAACTTTTTCATTTTGCAATATTTTTACACCAAATTTTGATCACCTTCAAAATAATTACCACTGACTGCAACACACTTTTCCAATCGCGTCTTTTATTGTTCAAAACGTTTTTGGAATTCATTTAATGGAAAGAGCTTGAGAACGGTCTTGAACGGTCTTCGCGAATCATGATGTTGATTTTATCAACGTTGTCGTCAGTTCTTGACGTCGAAGGGCGACCAGAACGAGATTGGTCTTCAATCCTCATTTGCCAATTTTTAAAACGTTGAAACCACTCGTATACACGTATTAATGCAGCATCCCCTTAAGCAGTTTTAAGCATTACGAGAGTTTCAGCCGGCGTTTTTCCCAACAGAAAACAAAATTTCACGGCCGCGCGTTGCTCCACGCTGTCTGCCATCACACGTTTTCGCCAAAACGGAAAGTTGTTTCACTAGAAAAAATCTCAATGACTAACCGTTCAACTCACTGCATCTCAACTTCGCACACTGAATCGTGAGAAGTGTCCCTTTCAAACCCCCCACCTGTCAACCAGCCAATCACACCTGTGTTTCGCCTCCAGCTCGATTCCAGTTACTTCTGGGTCCCCCCTCGTACCTAATAGATTAAATAAAATATACTAACCTGGAGGAATGAAGCTGATTCGAATCCAGTCACACCCGCCAGAAGTGGTTGGGGTATTTTTCCTTTTCTTGACGCAGTGCCTGAATGAGTGAACCCTGGAAAACAGCACAAGCCTCTCTGTGAACATTAGGAACAAACAAACACCGACGCCTTGCGCTCAACTGTTTCCTGACGATTTCAATTTTTGGAATTACTCTCAAGCAAACAGTTAGCTTCAAACATCAAATGTATGGTTATAGCAAACCCATGCTTTGACATAAGTAAGGCGTCGAGGTTAGTTTGACCAACACAACTATTTTCTTTTCTATCTGCAGCCAAAAAATCAATTCGGGTTTAATATTGTTTCAAATTAGAACATGAGGTTCAAAATAAAACTCATAATTGAAAGTATTGAGATGCTGCAGTTTTGACAGAACTAGACTTGATTCGAGTACTGGACCTGATACGTACGTCAAGGTCACACTTATGAACGTCACTGAACTCAAAGGTTCCATATTATAGATACCATTGGGCCCATGAATACTATAATAGCCACTCAAATGTGTCCTCTAGCAAGTTACATGGACCCCATCTACAGCATCCAATTTTAGTCAGTTGAAACCAGGGTTATTTATATTTCATCGGCTTTTTTTCCAATGATATTTTTCATTTATTAAATATGAATAACATAACAACTGAGCATAAAAGGAGCCCATCTAGTTAATTAACTTTCAAAATTTAATCATACATTTTGTAGAGTCAACAGCTATAAAGTACAGGTGACACAACACTGTCTCAATTTATCACTAGGTCCTAGGGTTTGGTCCTACCAAGCCGTTGGAGTTGTCTAGAAGACGGAAGACTTCGGGATTTATATGTCCATGAAGCCGATGTTCGTGTTTCACTGACAGTTTCCATTTTTAGGTCACAATGGAGATCGTCATTTTGGACGTACCAGAGAGCGTTAACAATGCTCCTTAATTTTGGAAGGATCGACTTTTTGAGAAATTAATAACCCTAATCGAACGCCTCAGAATCCCTAGTCCACTGACTCAACTCAAGTCTAGTTCCACTATTGCCCCAACTCAACAAAGAAATAACACATGGAAAACAAATTAAAACACCAAAAAGTAAAAAACGCTTTCCAAACCACGAAGCAAGGAGGTACCTTCAACACAAGGATATTAAGATGATCAGAGATATGGATTTCAGTTCTTGTCAACGCTCTAGATGGGGAAGAATATGGAGTACCTAATATTGATAACAGAACATAGAAGTCTTCAGAAATGTCCAGCAAAAAATTATATCCAAGCCGATTACTAGGTCCACCATCAAGATGGCAGGAAGGAGCTCATTAGGAATCACAACTGCATTCAATTCACTAGTCTAGTTTTCATGTCATGGCACTTATTAATTCAACCAATAGTGTTATCTTTTTAATTGAGAAATACGAACAATTTCATTATAAAGGCGTATATTTTTTTTAGCTGCTCATTCTTTTGGAGACTTTGAAACTAACTCAACTGAAGGAATTGAGAGAGAACTTTTTGTTTTGATTACGGAAAACTGTAAGAAACAACATTTCTTTGGAGTGAAGTGTCCAAACTGGTGACGACTCTAAACCGAACCGAAACTAGACAACAGAGTAATTTCTCCAGAATTAACTTTACAAGAAAATACTACTTTCACGCGAAAAACTTCGAAGAGCAGTGTATTTTAATAATTTCAACAAAGATGATGTAATTCGAAACATATCGAAAATAGATTTGGAAATCATGTAGCCAGGACTTGAAAAGTTAGATATCAATTTAATTGTTCGCTGAAGCGGGCAAGGAGTATCTACCTACTTACATCATGAAGAGAATTAAAAACAGGTTGTTGAAAAGTTATACAAAATCCATTTTATGTTTCAAGAACTGAGAGGAAAAATGGACAGTTCGTATGGGCCAATCCCTGGAATTTTTTCCTTTCGTATCAACGGGTTCTATGATTTTTCAGATTTCCTGATAGCAAAATCATTGAGTAACATAGGCTACCTTGTACACCATGTACGAAGGTAAATTAACCTCGCAAGGAAAATATTGTGGTCTAAATTTACCTTGCCCATCAAATGGGTGTCCAGTTCTTTCAATCGCCCTTCCAGCGATCGATGGTGGAAGCTCTCCGTGGGGGAAGAATATTTATGGTGGTAGGAAGAATTTACTGATCCAGAGTAAGAAGCTCCGGAGCTGAATCCAGTCGAGCTGGTCAAAGCGCTGCTGACTGTGGAAAACACACTAGTGGTTGAAACGCCACCACCTGTAAACAAGACAATAGATATTAAATGCCATCTATTAACTGTAAGTCTACATGGACAAAAAAGGGGTTTAAGATATACTTCAACGAAGTCATGTAAATATGAACCTTTGAACAAGCTTACCTAGATTATCAGCAGCCAGCACATTGAGGTCCGTGGTATTCAAACTTGGAACAGTATCTAGTGATATGCTTGGATATGAGCTTGATACATCTTTATCGAGCGTGTGCTTCTTTTGAAGCACTCGAATCATCGCATCTCGTTCGGCTAACTTGCATTCGAGTTCCTTGACTCTGAAAATTTTAAATTAGGTACATTACATAAAATTTGAAAAATATGTGATTAGTATGAAACATAACAGCGAATACTGGAGCCATCGGAGCATCAAAACAATATACATCCATAAGCGGAGCAACTCACTTGGCTTCAAGGTCGGTAACTTTCTTTTGGGCAGCATGAACTTCGTCCATCTGCTTGATTCGGTCAGATCTAGCTTCGGCTATCAGCTTTTCAGTTTCCTGGCTCGTCCTCTCTAAAGCAGCTATTTTCGCATCCCTAGAAAATTATTTCAAGAGGGTTACTACAAAGAGAATAAAACTGTCGTCTGTAGGTAGTTTCAAGCCCAAACTAACATACAAGCGATGATCATTGAATCCCATTGCGATAATTTACCGTCAACTGATTGGAGTAAAAATCATAGGAACAGCTTAAATCATCAGGATGTTTACTGTACTAGTGAGAAATCAGCTTACTTCGGAATACTAGCTGCATCGATTGCCGCTTGGCGGAGCTGACTTTCTTCTAAATACTTCTGCTCCCACTTGGCTACCTCACCCTCCAACCACATGATTTTTTCGTCCTTTTCTCTAAGCGCTTTCTTCAGCTCGGCAAGGTTCTCTCCATCAACTGAAAATATACAATTCAAGTTTATCACCTTATTTTAGAACCCTGCGTAGATACTAAAGGTAAAAGAGGTTTATCTGCCTTTCCAAATTGATACGTTTACTTTCCGCCTAGAAGACACCAGATAACAGATTTATAGTTCCCGTTGGGGTACATGCAAACAAATGTACCACCTAAACAACAGATATGGCCACAGATTAAAGCAATCAAAGGGGCTAAGCTGATGATTAATACTGTAAATATTTTCAATGTCTACGAAATTACGACACGCTTTCCAACACGGAACTGAACATTTTTATTCAAAATTGCCTAACTACCACTTTTTAAAGTCACCTAGTAATGGAAAAATCTGAAAATGTAATTCTTGGAGTGAACTTATCAACACTTCTCTCCTCCCTCATTGTAGGGATTGAGCCGGTCGCGATGTACCACCCGAAGCTTCCCTTTGGTTGTTCGAATGTGGTATACAACATCATTCAGAGCCTTAAGGATTGTACACAGTCCTTCCCAACTCCTCTGTAGCTTGCGGTTCCTCCCTTGCCGTCGATATGGATTATAAAACCACACTTTATCACCTTCGAGATACTTGAGAGCTTGCACTTTTACTCCATATCGCGCCTGCATATCTTCTGCTTTTAAGCGTAGCCGCTTACGTGCATCCACATGAATGTTGGTGAGGCTCCTTCGAAGCTCTTCAACATACTCAGGTGCCGACGTGTCATGAGGGAGCTTGCCGAATAGAAGGTGTACAGGTAGGTGCAATCCCCGGCCAAACATCAACCGAGCTGGAGAGTACCCTGTGCTGGAGTGTTCCGAGGCCCTATATGCCAACATAGCCACTTGAAGATGATCATCCCAGTCTTGTTGGTTGTCTGTCATCATTTTGGACAAGAGCTGCCAGATAGTGCGATTTAGCCTTTCCACCAGGCCATCACTCTGAGGGTGCAGAGGGGTAGCACGGCCCCCAATAGCTTGGCCACTCCTTGAAAAACTTCTCCCTCAGAGCTCCTCCCTTGATCTGAGTGGATCTCCAGGGGAACACCGAACATCCTGGATGCTTTGTGGAACTGGCTACTAATAAAGACGATAACCAACCCACCTCAGAATACACTAAGCAAGACTTTGTGTCTAACGACCACTTCGACACATCTTTCACTGTGAAAGAACTCGAAAACGTACTACGGAACTCCGATTCTACCCTACGGAAAGATTATATCCCCTAAAAAGGTCTCTACATTAGGTCTACTACCAATGTAGTAAACTGCCGGAGTTTTACAACCAATTCTGGATAAAAAGATTCTTCCCCAGTTCATGGGTAGATGACATAATACTAATAGGGATGCCAGAATCTGATAAGCCCCAAGGGCAATCAGAATCGTACCGGCCCATTGCCCTTTCATCGTGAATTCTAAAAACTTGGAAAGATTGATCAAAAACAGACTTAAGTGGTGGCTCGAAAACCGGGACATCTTACTCTTACAAGAAAATCAACTCTGGATGCAGTCAACTCCCTAGTAACTGATATTCAACTGGGTTTAGCCAATTACGAGACAATCCGATGTATCTTGTAGTGTCGCCTTCCAGCTTTTGGATAGAAGGAGAAATGATTTCTTAGACCAGTAATGGAAAAATAAGTCGCTGATGGTAAGTTCTCGAATTTTCGAGAAGCCAGATCGTGGTTGTAGAGCACAGGAGACGGTCAGAAAGTACTTTTCTTCTAACAAGTAGGGGGGGGGGGGGGGTCGCCTGCCTCCATTGGAGAACTTTTATCAGAGTAGACCATAATGCACCGACAATCATTCCTTGACCTTTACTGGGCTTTGTCAATCTTCACGAGATGGGACTGGGCGGCTGATCCATAAAATACTGATTAGTAGAACAACATCCTATCGTAAGATCTGCACACCATTTGGTATTGGGAAAACATCTTAGTACATTAAGGTACGGTTCAACTCTCAAAACTACATTCTCCAGTTCAGCATGGCAATGAACTGGATTCCCAAAAACTTCAGTGTACAGGAACAACGAGTATATCTGTTACCAGATGGTTACCCCAGAAATTATATGGGTACATCTGTTGTATCCTAACACAGAGACAGACACAAGTCATCAAAAATAAAGCCATAACCGTGTCCCTGAAAACGAGAGGGCTGATGCCGAAGACAAAAATGCCCTTTAGCTACCCGAAGCAAATCCAAACGCAAGACACCCCCTGATCTGAAGAGGAAAATCACGTTGATTGCCCTACCAAATGGAAAGAAGACTTTGCTTCGTACAACGGTGGAAGTCGGTTCAAATCATCATTTCCTAAGCTAGTTTGACCAACTTAAGAGTCCTCACAACCGAAGATAGAGAGTTTCTTCACTACTATCACCCGATTAAGAACTGAACGCAACAATACAAACCAATCCAAGTTCTCTAAAGGCATTGGCATTGGCATTGGCATTGGCATTGGCTCCAGACTGCCCAAACTGCTCTGGGCTATATCCTGTTGGAGTGCCCCAGATATTCACCAGAGAGGAGTCTTCTGTTCAACGTTACTACCACTCATATCCCTCAACCATTCAACGCAGATACCCTTGCAGTACCAACGAACAGAAGAGTGCTCAGTGTTATTTATAATTTCTTCGTCGGTGTAGACGTTCAGATATGATTCATAAAACAAAACTAACCTTTTGATTTTTTACGTAAACTAATCATGCTAGCTAATATGAAAGCTCATAAATTAATTTTATCCAGTGCCGCTGTAATTTAATCAGAAGCAAATTAGATGCTTCGAGATGTTTCACCACAGACCTGTACTCTATTCCTCCATCAGCAGATCATCAGAATTTTGCTGAGTAAATATGTGGGATAGCTGACTGTACCTTGGCTCTCAGGTCGGTTAGAGTGGCGAGCCCTTTCAGCTTGAAGTTCTTCTTCCAACTGCAGCCTCAGTTTCCTTTCCGTCTGCTCCCTCCTATCGGACGCTAGCTGAAGTGATGAGAGAGCCCTCTGTAGCTGAGCCACCCTTTCCACGTGCACTTGCTTTTGACGATTCTGAAATAACCACCAAAATTCAAGATTCGAAAACCGAACACACATCAAAGTAGGCACTAAATCGACACTAATTTTGATATCACTATACAAATAATAATTATAAGTAAGTTATAAGTATAAATAATAAGTAATTTTATTAAGTACCTCTTCCTCAAGTCGAACAACGTTAGCCTGTGCGTTGATCAATGCAGTGTCCAGGATATCAATATGAGTTCTCTGTTCTTGAAGAGTGGCTCTTTGAGCTGCTAATTCGATCTCTTGTCTCTCTTTTGTAGCGAGTAATTCTTTATCTGAAAAACAATTTTTTTAAATAAGTTAAAATTAAAAAACATTTCCACGAACACTGAGGTACATAATATGTACTTACCTAACATAATATGTACGTAACATATTATGTTAGGATGAAGGTCATGTAACTTATTAAGACAAGCTCAAAATAAGTAAAAATAATATGTACGATGTATGAAGAATGAATTCATCAACTGATAAATCCAGCCCATGCCCTCTACTTGCTTTCCCTAGACACCACATTTTGACTTGTTCGTGATGTCAATCCAATATCCTAGTAATTTGAGTGATTTTTTTCAAGTTTTTCTCACTTTCTTCTATACAATTTTTTACCGCATCTCATATTCAGTGCTACCTACTTACGTATTATTAATATCTTACTTATCACTCAATACTTCCCATTTTTTTACCTTTAGGGAACAAACATAGATAATTCAAGCAAGAGAGGTCGACTCACTGGTAGGTGCCTAATTTCGCGAATAATTAATTTGTGTCAGGTATAGAATTCTTGACGTTTTCTCTGGAAGATCATAGAGGTTTCCGATAAACTCAAAAACGGATGTTCAGGAAGAATTGGCGTTATCACGCCCTCTCAAACCTGCCATAACGTTGACACCAGTAGTGAAGATAAAAAACTTCAGAATACTCATGTAATGTTACAGAACGAAACGAACGAAGACCCTTGAAACTTTGTACACCAATGATCTTTCTTCCATCCATGCATCGAAAATCACGAAATAACAGTAGGTATAAAAAATCTGAATTTGTCAACATGAACCCATTTTGTGAGGTACTCACTCTGAGTGACAAGCTGGGCGACCCAAGCCTCCCCACGTTTGTCGAGTCCTCCGGACATCAAATGCTGCGCCACAAGTCGTTGGTTGGCTTCCTGCAGCCGCCTGACTTCTTGTTGAAGTCGGATGATGCGGGCAGACTCCAGCCGTTCGCGACGTTCACAGGTAGCTACGAGCTCTTCGTGGGCTCTGGTCACTTTCCCTACCTCATCCTCCAGCTGGAAAGTAACATCCCACAAGGTTATATTCCCGTAAAAAGTAACACAAGTTGAAGGCATTCAAATAGGGCCCAATATCAACCATAAATATTCGAAGCCACTAAACGAAAACATTCCTCCATATTTATTGATAAACGAAATAAACAAGTATAAAAATGTTCCAAGTACTTGAGTGATACTAGACCTATCATCCACTGATTACAATAACTTGCACATAACTACAGTATGGACTTTGAGTTTGTTCGGGCAACGTTTCACCTGGTATCTATTGAAAGGTTAATACAGTGGCAGTACCAACAAATTCTACCACCAAATATCTATCTGTTATGACCCACATACAACTAGCAGTTAGTTCTTAAATAAAGAAGCGAACAGGAGGATCCCTGAGTGAGTCATCACCCACTGGGGAGATGAGGTACGGGGAAACACGTCAACATGACGTCACCCTTCCACCTCTCTCCCCCGAGGAAACTATACGAGTATACCCCACTCAGGGATCTCCCTTATGCCAATCTAGTTCAGTCAACCTCTCTACCTTCTCCTCGAATAAGGATCTCCTCGAAGTACTAGGCTCACTAGGTAAATCTCCCGCCTCCTGACGGTCGGTTTCTGATGAAACGCCGGGGTTGCTGGGCTAGCCTATGTTCCATGCACTCCACACGTCGGTAGGGCTAATAAGCCGCCGATGCGACAGTGCAAGTCACTAGCTTAGGGACCATTCTCTCTTCATTGAGTAGGGGTTAAAGAAAACACAAACGCCGCATCGAGAAGGTCATCTCCTTCACTCAACGACACGCAAACAACACTATCTACACCACCAAAAAATTAATCTGCCACATTTGTCTATTCCCCTCAAAGTTCCATTTGGTTGGTCACAGCTACTTCTGTCAACTTATGTTCGTTTAATTTGTCAGAGATTGTTAAGAAAATAATGAAGTGGAGGTTGATTGGGAGGTTTCCTTGAACCGCCTTCTCCAGACAAACTAATCTCCGTCAAATCGATCAAAATATTGATATCTACGCCCAGAGCTAACACCCATACACTAATTTGCCCAATACGAAATGAAACCTCTCAATAATGGACAAAACTGAATTCTTCGGAACCCACTCTGCTTGAGTTGTTGCTATGTTGCTGCTTGTCAACTACTTTTGCCAGGATTATAAGTTACGACAAACATGATTTTATTGTAGAAGGTAACGTAAATTATTTTAAATTTGAAACATGTGTTTTGAAATCTCGAATGATGTAAATGAAGTTGAATATTTATTTTGTTTTATAATACAAAAATTACTATCTGAATAACTTTGAACTTAACTACGTTTTCACAATTTTTAAAATAATTCTGTAGTTGGTGAGCATCGTAATACTCATTGTAACAGATTCTTCGAGGTGTGGTTTTTTTTGTTACTGCAGTGATACGATCCATTCGATATCATAATTTTTATTTTCACTCATATAAGAAAAACAGTTTACTAACATCAGTTAAACCCTATTTCGTCAGTTTAAAAATTGAGAAATTACTTGCCTCTCGTATTTTGTCACAGCTGAAAGCAGTGATTCTCACCACCGTGCGTTGAACTGTAACTTGCTTTTCCATTTTTCTCAAAATAAAAAATAAAACAAATACGGAGAAACGTTCACCAAGTCAAACTACGACGGAATAAATTCCATTCACTAGACTCAATATCAATGGCAGAAGAGCCTCTCATGGTCGGCGTAATACCTCGGGTTTTACGAGCGAGGATTTCAATGAAACAATAGGATGCCATGGTATGCAAGAGCGTAAAAAGTCGATTTAATGACGATCTCATTGACAATTTTCCCTCTGAGAACCGATTGTTCAGAGGCAAAAGAATGCGATGGTGAACGACGCAGATGCGACACGTTGGAAACAAAGAACGGCGGCTCGAACGCAGGTATCAGGGTAATACGGATCACAAAGACGTCATTATTTTGTAAAATATGACGCATCGAAAGCGCAATTTACGCCACGTCATAAATTCGTGAAGTAACTTGAATCGAGACGATAAAAATTCCTCTGGAACGCCGCAATGATTACATAGCCTTTTATTATCCCCTTCGGCATTCGACACTCAATCTCTAGTGCATCCAAATTACGACCCAGACATCATCATTCTGGGCGACTGGACAAGGGAGGCAAAGTAGGCACTTCCAAGGCTGAACTCTAGGCCCATTTTCGAGAAGAATAATTGTTTGGACCACTCTAAGATATAAATTTTTGGTCCATTGATAGATTTTAGAACTCATGTTACATTCAATAAGTAATCGCGGGTCGGCAACATAATTGAAAGAGAGATGAAATGACTGGTTTTAATTTAGAAACCTAAATTTGAATAAAGTGGATTGGCAATATACCGCAAGTGTGATCTTTGAAAATCTATTTCATAAGGTAAGTCGAGATCGCACCTTACCTTTCATCACAACAGTGTGTTGAAATAGTACACTACATTTACCGCCCAACGGAATATCTTCCTTGAAAGAAGTCTCTTATGCGTAAGTAGTGTTGTTTAGATACTTGCGATATTTGCTGGTATCGATACCTACCTTTCGATACTTCCGATATTAGTATCGAATACCGAGTGACCGATATTTTACTAATACCAGTAAACATAATGAGGTAGCGAAACAATATCGATAACAAACCCAGAAAGACTTTTTTTTTAAACTGGTGCCACAATGACGGATAAGAGAAATCGTCTTTCGCCCAAGCAGAGTTGTAAAGTAATGATTACTTTGAGTAATGATTACTTTTCAAAATTACTTTTCTTATTAGCAATGAAATGAGTGAAGTGATTATGATTATGTACACATAAAACCAATAACTGGGGTTTTAAGAGACACTTTAATCCAAAGTAATTGCCATTACCATTACCCATTCCTGTAATGGGAATGGAATTTTCAATTACTTTTTCCAATTCCTTGTAATGGTAATGGTTTTTCCAATTCCCCATTACTCGTAGTTGGAAAAGTAATGGGTCCTTCCAATTACCCATTACAGGAAGAGTAATGGGTAATGGGAACCCACTCCCCATTACCACCATTCAATCAGTAAGTTGACCATCCTCCAATTCATAGGGGACCATCCTCCAATTCATAGGGGACCATTCCAAAATTCATTGGGGACTACCCTACCAATTCATAGGGGACCGTCCCAACATCCAATTCGTTGGGGACCATCCTACAATTCACAGGGGACCGTTCCCGATTAGGATGGTGGTCCCTTATGAATTGGGAGGTTAGTCCCCAAGGAATTTAGGAATGGTCCCCTATGAATTGGAGAATTGGGTCAACTTACTGATTGAATGGTGGTAATGGGGAGTGGGTTCCCATTACCCATTACTCTTCCTGTAATGGGTAATTGGAAGGACCCATTACTTTTCCAACTACGAGTAATGGGGAATTGGAAAAACCATTACCATTACAAGGAATTGGAAAAAGTAATTGAAAATTCCATTCCCATTACAGGAATGGGTAATGGTAATGGCAATTACTTTGTTCCTAAAGTAATTTGAATTGGTAATGGGAATTGGAATTCCTATTTTAACAGCTCTGCGCCCAAGTACCTTGACCAACTGTTATTTTAGGAAGCTTGCAGGAGGACGACTTCCTATAAATTTCATCCAATGTTACTCCAACTTGCCGTTCTTCTTTGCCTTTTCTTTCCTATCTAGCTTAAAAAAATATTAATCTTTTATATAACAATAAATATAAAAAATAATGACGCTTTTGGACTTCCACTTTTCATTATTTTCCTTTCCTTGAGAACCTACCCGGTTTGTTAGGGCTGTCAGAGCAATAAACAAAGCGTAGAAAGCATGGAAGTCACCTAGTTACTAGAATGAGTTACTAGTACGTACTCGGTATTAGGTTGGGAGTCCCAACTTGGGACAACTTCATTGACGAAAACGAGTATTATCATTCTATTTATTTTTGTATGGAAAAATACTACTTAGTAGGAAGTATCAAATGATACTCGTGATATCGAGTACTTACGTTTTGATCTATCGATATCAATACCACGACTTCGATACTCATCGATACCAAGTATCGAGTATATGGGAGTATCGAAACAACCCTACGTAGGTACAATCCGACTACGATATTTCAGCGTTTGTGCGCACAACGTATGCAATCTACAAAAATTTGTTAATTCGATAACCCCATTTTAGATGGCAGATTCTAATTCTTACTTCATGAAATATCCCATCATAAATATAAACTTTTTTTTAATTAGTAAGGTAGTGATAAGAATGAGCTCAAAGGTGCGCGAAATTCAAAGACCTTGGTTTTATGGATGGTTAAACCGATGACATGTGTTTTTCACGGACTCGTCAGAAGTCCTTTTTAGATAGGCTCTTTAAAATTACCTATCACGTAACGATGCATCTGTTTCTCGTTGTTCCGCGGTAACCTCCAAAAAAATTTCTTCTCGTGTTTTCAGCATATTTTGCAGAATTTTCAGAATTTACCGAAAATTGACATTTCTGAGCGAGGCACTGGTGAAGTAAGTAAATGCGATGAAGAGACGTACCTTCTGAGCTTTGGCAACCCGTTGATAGCACTGCTCCAATTCCGATTTCAGGCTGTTATTTTCTTGCATCAAATGATCCACCATCTGTGCACATCTCTGCTGGTCTTTTCTGTGGGACGATTCAAACAGGTGAGTACGGAAATACAACTTATCATTGTTGAGGTGATTGAATGCATTGAAAAGGTTGAAATAGTTGATGCTGTCGAGTGTTGTTCCAGTAAAGGTTCCTGCGTTCTTGTATAATTCAACTGCTTAAAGAAATGGCACTTGTCCCAGAATCACCTTAGAGATATTTACACCGATACAGCTGCATATTTAGAAGTTGTTGATATAACGATGAAGAGTGTCCCAAAGAGATCTCCACAACATTCAATCCCTTAGTACTTTTTGGTTTATAATTTTCAATAATGAACCTTTGGAATCGACCAAGAACTTTAATTGAACATTAATTGACTTTTATTAGTAAGTAAACAACCATTTCAGGATAGATTTTCGTCAGACTGCCATTCCCGGCCGCCGAAAAACGCAGGCTGCCGGCGATGAGCCTTGAACCCACGATCCTCGCAGAGGTCGGTCCAAAGTCCACCGCCAAACAACGACTTCCCAACGACCTAGCCACACCGCTGCCCCCAATTTACTTTTATTACTACAAGACAGCTTTCTATGATAATAAGTAAAAGTAAGTTTAAAAAAGTTAGTAAAAGTAAGTTGTAGTAAGTTCTAATTTTATAAGTATTGATACCAAGTACTATAATATAGTACTAGAATATTATTCCTAACATGCAAGTTAAATCATTTTTCATCATGAACAGTTTGCTTTATATTTTATAGTCATCGGACGACACTAATGTAACCACATTGAATGGGTGCTAAAAGTAGTGATGGTAATCTAAGATTATAATAAATACATGTTGAACTGATTCAGGCTGTCCTGGGCTGTCATTGTTTAACGACCACTTCTCAGCCTTGTCATGGTTCTATAAATACTTTTTGACTGAGCAAAGAGAATACCACTCAATCCTTTCTGAGAGCGTAGTACTTGAAAGGTGTAATAACATAATATGTTATATATTATATAACTGGAGCATGAGGAATATACCATTAAAAATTGACATGGATTATATTGTTTTTCATTCACTTCGCTCATGCTGAGATACATCTGGTCTACTTAACATCAAGTCTGACTTTTCTTTTGAGATAAGTAATGTCAATACATATCATCCCAAAACCCAAAAAAATAACTTTCCTAAAACGTGGAAAATTTGAAATCGCACAATAAGAACTTTCAGTATTTCATTCTTAAAGAACTGCATTTTGGATAATTCCACCTATGAAGCACACCATGTAAATATATATCTCCTAGGGTGAACATAAGATAAACCTACCTCGTATTTCCCAGTGTGTGTACGAGCATTTTGTTTTCATGGTCGGCAATGGACAGTGCGGTGAGGTCAGGCTGAGATTTGCTCAATTTGTTTCGCACTCGGGAGCTGCGAGAGCTTTGATGCTTCCCAGAAGATGGAGGGCGGTGGTGTTCACTCTCTCCAGAGCTCTCGGCAGAAGAACAAACCTTCACTTCCTTAGCCAAGTGCTTCAAAACCTGTTCGACAATGAAGGGATGGTGGTATAACAACCTACAATATACACAAGTAACGGGAGATGCCCTTACATAAATTTACAGGGACGAATGATAGATTCACAACCAAAGTTCTTCAGAAAGTCCCTCACATTTCAAAAGTTACATGATATCTTCCTACTGCAGCTTAAAATTCGTGCATCTCTGAAATTGAAATTTCATAGCACTACACGAACATCACATTTCTCACAGTTCCAATTTCTACGTCAAGGTTTCACTATGGAAGGTTGACTCGATCGTTATAGTTAACGGATCCACCTCCTAGTGGGCGCCACACGGATGCAAAGTTTCTGTGGTAGACCTATAGTATCGAATCAAAATACTCTATACCAAATGTACTTGGTATCAAAAGAAGATGGTAATGACTCATACTCTCAAATATGTTAGTTCTCCAATAAAGGACACAAGGGAAACCCTGAGTGACTCATCATGCCAGGTAGGTAAAGTGAGGTACAGGGGACGAACACGTCACTTGACGTCACCTTCCTCCACTCTCCCTTTACCCTCTTAAAGTAGTACAAAAGGAGGACTCAGGGCTTCACCTTCATGCATTCGTCTTTTAACAATCGACTGGATTATTTCTCGTTCTACCTCGCCATCTCTTGGAAGCCCAAAGTTCCTCGGAGGTCTCAGTAAGCACATCGACACCTGAGCGTCCAAAGGGCCAAACTGAAATCGGTTTCAATGTCAGAAGTCCGAAGGGCCATGATTCAAAAACGGTTCGGAATTCAATCTTACATAGATTTTTGGACCAATTACAAAAAAAACTTAAATTTTAGAATAGTAAGTAGTTCCGAAAGCAGTTTGGCCCTTTGGGCGCTCAGGTGTCGACATCGTGCCGGCCTCTGCTCCCATTTCGCCTAGGAGTTGTCTTCCCCAACTAAGACCTAAGTAAATGTACTGCCTCCCTCCGGTCGGCGAGCAATCGCGCCGAGGATCACAGCTGAGCTGAAATCCTTAAGCACACCTGTATGCGGTAGGCGGTAACGCGCCATGCAGGAAGTGCTGTCCCATCCTTCACCTTCGTTGAGTTGGGACCAATAGAAATCGACAAGCCGACGTGAAGACCATCGCCTTCACACGACAACACGCCGAAATAACAAAGATATTCGATACCGTACTCATACCGATAGGTATTGCCCGTCACTATCTTTAGTACTGTAAATGGGGTGGTAACGGCAGTATATAATTCATGCATAAATTTAGGGCTTTCCAACTAATGGTGAATTATTTTTCTACTCCAATGACAAAGATTAAGTTCCGTAGCAACGACTTGAATTTAAGTAAAAATCCTTTTTCTAACCCTTTTTCGTTTATGCCAAAGTAAAGACATAAAATGTCAATAAAGGTCATTGGTTTTTTGATAATTCTGATTCATTCGGCTTTCATTTTGTTTGTCATGCAAAATGGGATCAGTCGATGACACCCACGAAAGCCATCATTCATAATAAAATTTTCTAACCTTTAATATTTGGGCTCACAGTATTTTTTATCGCGTTTTAAGCAGCGTTCACAAGTGATAACACCAAAATTTATGGTTTTTCCTGTATTTTTAATTCGCATGGGCTTAATGGTGGCTATGATTTGATCTGAATTTATATTTTGACATGACTATAATTCTATTCGTCTAAAACACGGAGAAAATGAGTTGCATCATACTCATTTTAACGAGACGCTTCAGGAAAAAATCTGAAAATGTGAGTTGAGCTACATCACAATTTACGCGAGAACATTCATAATCAAGTCGACTTGAATCGCAAATTAAGTTGGTACGTGCGAGTCTAGTGCTTAAGAATCTACATTATAACCCGAAAACCAAGATGTTGAAAATGCTAATTTTACCTGAGATTGGTTCAAGTAATCATCCGGGATGTCGGTGATTTCTCGAACTCCTGTATCGTACATCACATCCTTAGCTGGTGTGTGCGTGCTCTTGTAGGGAGGAGGGTTGTCAACATGCCTGCAATTTAAAAATATGGTAAAGATTATCTTCTTCGACCAAATAATACAAATAAGGCCAATAAAACTATGGCTTTTCGAAACTGCAGATAGCAACAAAACATCATTACTTTTGTGCTACATCTCAACAACCATAAAGAGCCAAACGAAAGCATCATTGGCGTTCCTGAATGAAACTCTGGTTCCGTTTCCCTGATATAAGCGAGGAAAGGAAACAAAAATACTTTCATGAATTTTAAGGAATTTAGCGATGAACGCCAATACACCACCCGTTACTACAGTTGGGTTTTTGAGGTCACCATTTTCGTCTGGAAATGCTACTTTTTTCTATCTTTTTGGAGCTTTTCCCAAAATAAAACTCTCAAGACTAAATTCCTGAATTCTGACACAGACAAAAAACAAAACATCAGTTTTTGTTTTTTCCATCGACATATCAGGTAAAGTTTGAGTTTTTTCACTTTCCAGGTTCAGAAGGCGATTCTCTATAGGTAAATCCCCCTGAAATCAACCCAATTCCACGGCTTCAGAATGAAATCCATTAAAACGTATGCACTTCTTCAGCTCATACAAGCCTAAGCTTCGTCTCCAGTGGGCGAGCGGTCTCAAGGCCAGTGCAGGCTAATCCGACAAAGCAGCGAAACGTCATCGTTTCTGAGTCATTGTGGATATAAATTTTTTATCTCCTCTTGAATAAACTATTAGAAGCGGAGGGGGACGCTATAGACTAATTAAAAGAGTGTATAGCAGGGAAGACGCCTGATACCCAGCGCCGGTGCTAGGGTTGGAGGATGTAGGGGGATATAAGGAGGTGCCTCGTTTGATAGACCACCAAATTCAGGTAGGTGCCGAGCAAAACACGAGTGGTGACGCCACGAAGTACCCCCGGCAGAGATTCCTAAATCACATAACTGTGTCGGCACTATGACTCTACCACAAGCCACTCCCGGGACAGGTCGCCGCTGTAAGTTCAGACATCGTCGGCCTGGAGACCTTGTCTATCACTATTTTTGCTATTTCTCCTTCCTGTTCTAAATTAACTTGTGCATACGAGAAACACAGCAGGACCCGACGGAACTCGAGGCGACGATATCCTGCTTCTCTACATCGCGACCTCCCAGCCGCTTGATGACAAGGCGCCTGCTATCTACTAGAGGTGTGTCGGTACAGCTGTACTGGGACTGTGGAACCGAGTATCAGGTTGGAACGGTTCCATGCAGTGACAAAAACTCGACCCTTACCGGTCCAGTTCCACGGACTGATAAAGATATCTTGAAATGGCTCTGGACCGGGAAGAGAATCTTTTCCATCAGTCCAGTTCCATCCTCACCAATCAGAATGATCTGATCAATCATCTCATCAATCTGATCATTCTGATTGGTGAGGATGGAACTGGACCGGTAAGGATGGAACCGGACCGATAAGATATCATATAGAATGGTTCAATGGCTCTGGACTGGGAAGGGTTTTGGACCGGTAAGCATGGATCTTGTTCTCAGTTCTGTTCCATGTTGTACCTGGAAGCGCCCTTACTACTTCCATGGACTGAGAATGGTTCATGGAATGGCTCTTGAGCGGAAAGTTATCTTCTGGACTGGTTAGCAAGGAAGTTGTCTCCAGCATTATTAATTTATTATTGTCATGTTAAGTTCTTAAACTGCAATGTCATTATTCTTTCCTTGAATTGTTTGGTAACTATTATTTATAATAAATTGCCTCTTTTGTTCCTTCCTTTTAGCGAAGTGTCAAGGAAAATGATGCTATTGTATTGCAAGTTGAGATCATAAGCATGGAAGAAGGACAATAGGGATTTGACTGCATGCTTCATCCATGTCATGTGAGTGGGATTTGATCGCCTGTACCGGTAATGGAACTGTACCGGTAATTTGGAACGGTTACATCTTTGTCACCGTAACTGTTGGAACCGTTCCAGGGAAATACCAGGACCGACACACCCCTATCTACCAGACAACCGCATCGTGAAGTAAGTTGTAGTCGCCACAAGCCCTCTGACAATCCTGCACAACACAAGGTTTTGCGTACACATCGGATATATAACCAGCCTTGTTCACACTAGGCTGACACGCTACCTCCACGACGCCGAAACTGGAACGACAAGACGCTTGGATGGTACTGGATACCCTGGAACCAACTAGGTATCCAAAAAGACTACTGAGTAAAACATCAAAAATCGAACAAACCTCCAGCTGTCGTCGTGTATGATGAGAGTATTGTAAGCATGGTTCTCCTGGCCTTGGGGTTCCTGCCGGGCCGTATGTCGGATAACGTAACGTTCCTCGTTGCTGAGGTTTTCGTTCGACGTCGAAATATCAGTTTCACTCCCACTAACGCTCTCCCTTTTTCGTTGTCGACCTGAAATCCCAACAGCAAATTATGAAAATTATACATAAAAGTATAGGTACAGATAAATACTACTTGTTGCTTAAGTAATGAGTAGTTTCGGTTACAACTCTTCTTCCCAACCGGGTAGCGAATTAGACAGGATAACGTTTTTGGGAGGCACAGTCTGGTTTTCCTACTTCCTGACCTCCAGAAGGAAAGCCCGGCAAACTCACTGGAATTAGACAGTCTCAAACTACCTACGATCTTCAGCACTTCGAAGCATTCCCACAATAATGAAGGCTATCGAATCACAGGTCCTGTCCTTCCTCAGAGCTAAGGCACATCGCATTCCATAACTTGAGTCCCATGTCTCCGACTCTATTACTTCACGACAATACTGAGTTCGGAGATGAGATTAGTTTGTAGGTACCTACTTTTCATTCAAGTAATATTTTGTTATTTTTTTATCTTTATGATCTATCCGATCGTTATATATGCGAGTTTTGGTTGTAGCGTTGTAGGTATACCCAAGTACGTTGACAATAGAGATATCTGTTGTTGAACACAATAATACAACTCGACAAATAATGTCATTATTGTGGCTTCGTGGCTTAGGTCAATATACAGATAATAAACTTGTCAGCCGGACAGGTATTTAAAAATATTTGATAGGTAGTATGTACATTCCAAGACAAGCCAAAGAATCAGCAACAAACAATGTTATTGATGGGTTATCAAACATGCTTTCTTGATTGGTACCCTGTTAGGTAGAACAAAGAATATCGAACAACTGAATTAAAAACGCGAGTTTGAGCTGAGGAATGCGGAGCTGTTACCTTGCATATGAGCAGTCGCTGGGGAGTATGACATGTACCGTCCTTGCTTCTTGCTGGAATTCATCGTTGTGGCTCAATTCTGCAACTTTTCCATCGACAGGGAGTGGCTGGAAAATCAAAAAACGCCAAAGGTTACCCGAAGAAACGTCGGAAAAACGAAAAACTGTGTAGCGTGAACCACTTGTTGAGCCACGGACGGGATGGAAATAAGGAATGCGGGCGCGGAGTGGGGGTGAAACGTCCGTGATTCATGTTCATTGCATTGCTACGGAATTGAAATTCTTCGCATTCCATCCCCACCTTTTGGCCTTATCATCGACATCACAATGTGGAATGGATCGTACGAGGACAACTTTCGGTTTCCACGGACGAAACGTCGGTAAGTGGGGAGATGAGACGGAGCTCTGGAAGGGAGGACCAGAAGCGAGATCCTAGGGGATTGGATAGGGATTTCCTTCCAGGTGCTGCACGTCAACAGGTCAATGACATAATCTCATAACTCCTACTGAGTACATTAAAATTACGTGTAAAGGCGATATAAAAGTATAAAACCAAGTACCATAAGAATCTTACCGGAGGAACGATTTTACTCTCTAATACAAAATGGATGGCTGATGAAGAATGAAAACGTAGTCTCGTGAAATGCTGCTCTGCACTTACGACGAAAACAAACCAAATTAAAACGAAAATGAGAGGGGAAAACTCTATGACATACTAAACATAAAAAATCAGTAAAAAAGAAACTAAATCAATAAAATTTCAACAAAAAACAAATTTAATGAACCATGAAGGATAAGGGGAGGGGAACAAAAATAAATTGAAGGTGGGTACGCAGTGTTGCCAAAAATGCGAGCACAAAATAAATGTGTAATTAAATGACCCCATTCGGCGTATGAATACGCCAAAAAAACAATAATGGTTTGAATGCTGAGATTTATTCTACTGCCTAATGAGCATTTTTTCAAAATATTTTTTAAGTGAAAAGCAGAGTTGATTGTTGTCACGTTGTCACAGTCTGTTCTGTGGCCATAGTTAAGAAATAAACTACGAGCATTCATCCATCCATCCATGATAACGCCGATAGCCATCATGGACCGAAACTTCCGTCTCACGACTGCCTATCTAGGAGCCTCGATCGGCCATTGTCGCCTCCCGTCGTTTCTCCTAGGGGTTCCTACTCGTACTTCCTGATAAAAGTTGATGGAAGTACGATTTTTTATCTTCAATAAAAACATTAACGATTCTATTTCATTTTTGTAAAAACTCCAAGACACTTCCTACCTAATTTTTTGAAAAAATATATTTTTTGTCAAGTTTTTTAAACCCGTAGGTACTACTTACTTACCTTCTTTCTCCCATAAAACTCAATTTTGAGTGAAATGGGGGTCTTGAGTGTGTTTAATCAAATGAAGGAAATTAAAAACGAAAAACGCTGCAAATCATTCTTTTCAAAATATTGTACGCAACTTTTATTAGCCAAAAACGGCTCTGCTTTTCGTGATTGTAACAAAATTAATCTATTTACTGGCCTCTGGGCACTTGTCTCCATTACTCTGTGCCTCTGGGCCACCTGTCTGAAGTAGGTATTTGCCCCCCCACCTCGTAATAGGCTGGGTAAGAAAACAGGACACCTCAATTCAATTGAATTGTATTTCCATCACAAGAAGAATTCTATTGAAAACACAACTTTATAATGTATTTTCATATTATTATTATCATTAAGTATTTATTAAAAACACAACTTGAACAACGACTTGAACAGTATCCTAAATTGACGAAAAAATATCACCAATAATGTATTCAATAATTCATAATTAATTTAATTTAATTCATTTTGCATAATTAATTATCCTCATAAGAAGCGAACGTTTGGTCCCAAAAAGCTCTGAGTAAATATCTTTCTATTTTAAATTAATAAAAGAACAATACCTGTATATTGAAATTATTCGAGCTAGGGCGTTTTGAAATTTTTTGGCCCAAAATGAAGCCATTCTGAAGAACTTTGGTGTGTATACCTAATCTCATCAGAATAAGTTCATGGGAAATGGGCAAAGTACGGCATGCAGACGACGTGGCACATAGAAAACCACAAAATTATTTATTATTCTACTTACCTAATACGCTAATCGGTTGGTTTGCCAGCTAGCATGATAGTAGGAGCCTACATTGTACTATTTCAAATTTTCAAATAGTTCAAATTTTGAACCGCTTGCTCGCACCTTGTTCGCTGAGCCTACTTGAAATGTCCAAATTTTACCGCGAGTTCCGCTATCCCGAGGAGAACCGACGGGAGACGAAAATGGCCGACCGAGGCTCCCGGAGAAGCAGTACGCATTGGCGAGACAACGACGGAAGTTGGATAAGAAGCACGTGTGATCCGTGATGTTTAGATGTATTTTTCGTAACGGAGATTGTTTATTGTATTGATTTTATCGTTTCTCGAATCAAAATGACATTTCAACAGCGTCTTTTGAAAAGAAAGATCAAGAAAACGGAAGCTCGTAAGCTGAAAATTTTAGCCAAAAAGAAGATTGTAGAAGGTAAGCGTACTTAGTGCATCGAAGTTTATGATGAACTATTACTACTTGTTCTTTTAATTGTTATACGCTATTTAAGGTTCGAATGGTTTAGTCGGCATTTGGGACTAGTTCAATCAAACTAGGTCGATCATATGAGTGGTTTGTGAAGCAACGAAGTTCATATTAGGTAGGTATGTTATTGTTGTTAGTTCTCGTTGACCACTTGGTCTAAAGGAAATGTACATCGGTAGGTCAAACAAGGACCTGGTACAATCGTTACTCACAATGACTGGAATACCTGGAATGACGTGTCGTATTTCTGAGCATCCCAGACGAGGGGCGATTAGTTGAATTTCAATAGTGAACTCTTCATCTGCTGTTGTGTGTGTTGATGATTTGATTTCTTCTAGAAAAGCAGAACAGAGACTCATAGTGGAAGGAGTATAATATACTCCTTCCCCTATGAGTCTCTGTTCTGCTTAAGATCCATCATTATTATTAAGATTATCGTCGCTTAAGAACCATCATGACTCAACTGAAATTTTCGGGTTTTTGTCAATTTTTATGTGGAATTATTCATTATTTTCGTGGAAATAGACAACGTTCTGCTCAACTCCGTTTTTATTCAATCTCATCATCGGTATGGTGATCTGGACATGCGCCAACGTGAAATCCTTGATACGCCTATCTTCTATATTTTCCTCTCAAATTTGATGGAATTTTCAAGGGTTGTGTGGTTGAAACTCTAGATAGTCCCTTGTAAGTGTAATTTTATCCATGTTGATTTCTGAGATGAGATGTCATGCACAGGTAACTCAATATTGAGTCGCATCATAGATTGACGGGTAACTCAACAGTAATGAGGCCTTTTTATACTCATCCATTAAAATGACCAGGGTCGTCGATTTTCACGAAGATTTCACGTAATGATTTTTTAAAGCTATTTTCCCCATCATTCTGAGAGTATTTAGCACCAGAAAAAAATATTTGGATTAGTTTAATGACATCTAATTTTCCCTGGCGAATTCAGGGTTAACCCCTAATCTGACTGTCTTCTCCTCTTCTTAGCACATCTATCTTCAACTTCTTCTCTACTCAAGTACATCCCAGTCGGTTCAGCCATTTTTGTTATTGCTTAAAATATTATGTATCTTCTAACTTCTTGTTCTGTAATGTTTATTAATAATCTTGTTCTGTAATTCATGTTCCTAGAGAAACCAACAGCGGAAGATGCCTCTGAAACAGAAATTTCACAAGAAGTGATTGCGACACGAGGTGAGTTTTTTAATCAATTTTCAGGTGGGTTTTTTTTTTCTTCTTCGAAGGATTCAACTACCTATAGATGCTCCTTCGTTGCCTCCATAGTTTCAACATCCTTTCAAATGCTCATTCTAACGTATCTGAATTTTAGGAGCAGAAAACTCCAAGAAGAAGAAAAGAAAGAAGAAGCAGAAGAAGATCAGCGTTTCTGAAGACGACAGTGTGGCGGAAGATGAGATCACGAATGAAGATGAGGAACAGGGGAGTGATGTTGCTGAAGATGCCAGTCATAATGACGATATTGGAAACAAATGTAAGTCTTAAGCTTTAGTCTGTGGGATTGATACTGTTTTTTTACACAGCTGCAGTCGCTAGGCGAGAATGTTGAGGGGGAGGGGGCTGTTGTCAGAACATTTGTGGAACCCAATCTCTCAGAAAAGATCTAAAGCCGCGTCCACACTTGCAACATTCGGCCGCTCCAAACCTTGCTCCGATCCTCTGGCGTGTTCGGAGCGGCGTAACGCTCCCCTCATAACGATCCCCGCGTGACGATTTTGACATTTTATGTCTTTACTATGGCACATAAATAAAAAATCGTCACGCGGGGAGCGTTACGCGGAAATTTCTGATGATTTTCACGTACAATCAATCGTTCCTAGGAAAAACTAACTTCCTAATTTTCCACCCCACAAAAATCGTTCACCACTCATTGGAAAGCTCTAAATTTATTAAACATAAGACATAAAATGTCTCTCGTGGTTGCGTACTTGTACGAAAGCTGTATCCACCGTTTTTTTCATTTATGTGCCATAGTAAAGACATAAAATGTCAAAAAAATCGTCCCACGACATACCGTAAAACCGTCAAACTTTACTCCACCAGGGGTAACTTTACCCCAAAAAGTGAGAATCTTCAATTGTGACGTAAGCGTGGTAGAACTTAGATAAAAGTTAGCTATTGGGTTTTCGTTATTCTCCACGTCCCAGAGAATCGATGCGGCTTGCGATTGCGCCTTTATCCATGTTCTAATGCTGTTATCAGTCATAGTTTCCTGTTCAGCTGTTTTTGTCCTGTTTCTCGTGCTCCAAAATTTCTTCCATATCAGGTGTTTGGAGTGGATTTACCAGGTAAGCCCTCATTATATCACTTTCAATATCTTATTTTGAACAAAATACACTAATCATATTCTCAAAAAAGTGTTTTCTTAGTTATGCTTTTGTTTACCAAAAATTTGATGGTAACTTTACTCCAAAAACCGGGTATCTTTACTCCACTATAAAGGTTGGGATAAAGGTAGCCTCACTCATATTTTTCTTATTTAATCTCGAAAAAATTTGAGTTTTATAATTTTCGCAGTGTTGAATGTGAGGTTTCTAGTGTATCTCATGTTGCAGAAGTAAGAGATGGGGAGAAGAAATGAGAAAAAGCTTGGTACGCGCCCCTGCCGAACATAAACGTGCTTTGGTCTCATAAGTTGTGATTTACAACATTATTCACTCGTGGGTTAACTTTGAAATTTACCATTGCAATTCATTTGAAAGTTATCGAATGTGAAACAGACTTTTTCTGTGATTTTGTTAAGTCATTCGTTTATCGTTTATTGTCCTTTAATATTTCTTTACTTGTAGAAAGTTTTGCTCGATTACCTACATAAGTCTGTCTATACTGGAAGACTGAAATTGTGATCTCTTAACCAGAAATATCAAGCAAATACGTTGAAATAAATGATGAATAAATAATCATTGGAATTTATATTATTCTTAGGTATAACGTGTATTTTTCAAGCTAAAAAGTTCAATTTTTCAGAATATATTTTATAATAATATTATAAATACTTGATATTATCAAGTATTTCTGGGGTAATGAATTCAATCCCGACTAGTAACATTGCACCACTGCCCGTTTCTGTAGCGATAACTGTGAGTTTTTCAGAGTGGAGTAAAGATAGACGCCCTAGTACGTAACTTCACTCCAACATTTAAACAATTAAATAGGGGGGTTACAATTATCTGATCAATGAGCTCGACCACTCAAAATGTTCAGGAAGCCCTGAAGATCAATTCACGTATTAAAAAAAATCAATTTAACCCATTTCGAGTGGGAGAAATTGTATTTGGAACTGTTTTGGAGTAAATCTTGGAGTAAAGTTTGACGGTTTTACGGTACCAAAAAGAGAACCTTCTCCGTCACGCGCCTTCGGCGCTGTTGAAGTCGGTCAAAACTACAGCAGCCTTGTCTTGTCATCTTTCGGTAAGGAAGGCGGATTTATTGAGTTGACCCCATTCCCAATACTGTCAACCACCTGTTCTGTTTGGACGCCTGGGTCCACACTTGCAACATTCGGCCGCTCCGAACCTGCTCCGCTCTTCTGTTCCGAACATCACAGCGCTCCGAACCTCGCTCCGCCCATATAAAGCTCACCCCACTCCGAACATTTGTTTGATGCAGGATGAAAAACCGCCAACAGAGCGATCGGACTGCGCTCCGATCCTCATTCCTTTGAAGTTTTGCCGCCCCGAACACGCCAGAGGATCGGAGCAAGGTTTGGAGCGGCCGAATGTTTGGACGCAGCTTGATAATTGCACTCTGGCCAAGGTTTTGACCAACAATGATCTATCTGCTAGGCAACTATACCGGTTAATTGGAGTGGCTACTGTACCGGAAACATTTATGTAAAGTAATCACCGTCACCAATCTTAGATATTGGACTACTTTCTCAATGTCTACTACTTTCTCATGTTTTCTTCCACCCTGTTCCAGTACCTGGCAGCTCTGCTGGACTCCAAATCTCAACTGACACTTCGTTCGCCTCGTTGGAAGGAAAAGTAAGCGAAGCCACTTTGAACGGAATCAAAGACATGGGTTTCACGAACATGACGGAAATTCAAGCCAAGGCCATCCCACCGTTGCTGGAAGGAAGAGATTTGGTTGGAGCAGCCAAAACTGGATCCGGCAAAACTCTTGCGTTCCTCGTCCCAGCCATCGAACTTATAGTGAAATTGGGGTTTATGCCCAGAAATGGTTAGTAAAGCGAACGCGATTCGATGTCAGCATCTCTTAGAACCACCTTTAAACAACTTTTGGTGCCATTTAGTATTCCCCTACTAATGTAATTTGGTTTTCTAGGAACTGGGTGTGTCATTCTTTCCCCAACCAGAGAACTGTCGATGCAAACTTTTGGTGTGCTGCAGGAATTGATGAAGCATCATCATCACACGTACGGGCTCGTGATGGGAGGTGCAAGTAGAGAAGTCGAAGCAAAAAAATTGACCAATGGTGAGATCAATTTATTTTCATCAGTAATTTTGGCGGGCATATTGAAAGCTGAAGGTTGTTCCTCCGATTTTAGCATGAAAGTAGTTATAATTTTGTTGTGGCTCCAGGACAATTCCAAGTCGTATTACTAAATAAGTGGCCACGAGCAGGTGTGCCCAGACAAGGGTAACCGTCCTTTTCCACAACAGAAACTCTCCCGACAAACCGTCGCCAGCCCTTCCCCTTCTCACAGTATCGCAACCGACAATATCGATACCTTAAAGCACAAAGGGGCTATGTCCATCCATCTTCCACTTTTTAATTATTTTTCAACTTCAGAAAACTCAAATTTAACAAAACTATTATTGACCTTGACGATTATAGCTCGAAAATTTCTTGAAGAAATTAAAGAGTTTGGTGTAATAAGCCATTATTTTAGGAATTGCGCACTGGTGATAACTTCTTTTGCGTTTTTCTCAAAACTCCGTTTTTGGACATAGCCCCTTTGTGCTTTAAGGTATCGATATTGGATATGGGAAGGAGAAGGGGAAGGATATATTTACTGATATCTGGGTCTCACCACCCCATGGAAAAGGAGGAAAGCTCAGTCAACATTAAAAAACGTGACGAAAAATCCCCCCCCCCCCCTTTCAACAAAGGAAAAACAGACTTCCGAAAGTATACCACTCAGTCGCTAGAGCGCAGCTTCGTCACTCCTGCTCATCAATATTACTTGTGGAGTATGATTTTGTACGCTCTGTCCTCTATAGCAATCATAATAGTCATAGAAATAAGATAACAGGAGAATAGGAGTAACGGTAGGTATGTACATACCTACCATAAAATGAAACATATTGTTTAGTAATGCATGCATTCCAGGGGACGTCCCATTGGATAAGCGTTAGGTCAATTAATACCAGTTGGTGAGCGATAAAACTGTTTCACTCGATGTAATTTATTTATTACCTACTTTAGGCAAGAAATAGTGACCCCCCCTCACCATTATCTACCATAACATTTCTAGCGGCATGGGAGCCTCGAATCTGAAGAGCATTTTAAAATCCATGATCTACGACACCCAACATGCGAATTCGAGTTCACCCCCCCCCCCCCCCCCAACCACCACCAACACTAGTGGTGCCAGTCTGACACCAAAGCGGAAATACGTCGTAACATTGAACTTTCATCTATTAGTTTTAGTAGGCGGTCCGTCGAGGTTTACATCCGTATTCAAGGTGAAACACAAAAAAAAAAAAAAAAAAAAACACGAAATATGCGGTTTATGGTGTCCTGGCACCATGGTGGCACCACTATTATTTCCTTGGTGCTACAGAGAATAATTCATGAAAATCCGGAGGTATAATGAGAATTTTTCCTCAATTTCAAAGGTTGGGTACAATTAGTACCTAAGCAGTAAAGGAACCGAAATATTGAAAAATTGGATATTTTGTGAATACTATTCCCCACTCACCCCCTCCCCTTGCGAATTTTGGTACTCTGGTGAAACTATGTACAACTCGGAAGTTATTTGAGTCAAACAAAAAAAGAAACACACAAATCGGTTGGAAATTGAGGCCTGGGCAGAGTTTACAAGATTACGCCCGCAAACGCACGTTTTTCAAGCATTAACCCCTCCTTTCCCCCCCTTAAAAGGCAAAATTCGAAATTCCGGCGACGTAGTGCACAACTAGATAGTTTTCCAAGTCGAACAAAAAAAGAACCAGGAAAATCGGTTGAGAACTAAGGCCTGTACAGACGACACAAGATTTTGTCACACACACACACACAGACATACACCTATGGTTTTTTTCGCGGATTCGGATTCAGAATGGTTTAAAACGGATAACTGTGTGGTTATTTTTTTTCTGTTGAGTGTTGTCCAACTTCACCCCAGATCAATCGCATAAGGACGCCCAAGTCTTACTGTGGGACGTCCTAAAAACGAAAATATTGTGCAAAAAAACCACTGATTGGCACAAGATATGACAACTGTAATTTCTGTTCAAGATCAAAAACAACAATTTCAATATAACAACTAAATAAATTCCTACAAAAAATTATATCCAGGGACTGTAGGTACACTACAATATCATCATCTATCATCTGCACTACTCTTATCACTGCATTTCTGCCGAGGCCACTGATGGTCTCAAGTTATCGGAATTGACATCTTCCAACACCACTTCATGTTTTGAATAAGTGAAAAGCAAACTAGAGACGAACCACCATAGATGAACAGAAAGACAAGAAAATTAAACTTCAAGAGACGAACCAGTATGAAACAGAAAGATGGGAAAACATTCATTACCAACGAGAAACACGTTGGAAAAATACGTTGGAGTAACTGTTATCAGTGCTGGGGGGAGGGGAAGCGTTACGAGCTCTAGTGACTGTGAATAGTACTTCTTAACTCTGTTCGCCACCTAAAGAGAACACTAGTGTCGCGATAAAGGAAAAAGGCGCACGCATCGGCCCATTGAAGTGAGCTTTCCTCCTATCTTCTCCCTTGTACCAAAGACAAAACTTAAAACTGAATCTTCTTCTCTCCTTACTTTCCTCCACAAAGGCTCAAAATATAATCACTATGTACTTCGGTTTCTAGATAGACCGAAATCGTTAAACATTGTCGGTTTTCTGAAAGACCTCGACTCAACTCCTAGCTTCACTCGTCCTTTCATAAAAACTCCATTAACTGGTTTACCATAGACCAAGGAGAAAACAATTCCGTAAAAGAAATTTAAAAACTTTAACTTCCAACCTGGTTTGTCATAGACCAGACAATAAAATTAAATTCAGTAACTTCCAAGCTGGTTTTCCAAAGACCAGGGTAGCAAAAATTATAAGTCACAAAAATTCCTTCTGATTCAAAATTCTTTATTGTATAAAAAAGTTTCATCCTAGTAAATTTCTCAAAATATTAAATTCGACCTTTCCTTAGCCTCCAAGTACAAAACATGACAAATTATAGAGAGTCTAGGGTGATAGCATGATAGTGTTCAAAAATAATTTATTCATCATTTCTTCTTTCATATGAAATCAGAAAGTCTATACTCACAGAATCGTCGAATTAGTCACGACAAGTGCTGTGTTCTCCAGATTGCATCACTCTCATGTGAATCGCCAAACTCCTCAAACTTTCTGTATTCACATGCGTACTTAATCAAAAATTTTAGCAGTGCTGATTACACGATGAATCAGTCACTGAGATCTGCTTTTGTGATCATTTTTACGAAATATTTGAGCGAGTTTGAATGACAAACAGACTGTAGCGATGTTTACTCACCTATTACAATTCTTTTTCAGGCATCAACATTCTCGTGGCCACACCTGGTCGTCTTTTGGACCACTTGCAGAATACTCCTGGGTTTTTGTACAAAAATATGCAGTGCCTCGTAATCGATGAGGCTGATCGAATTTTGGAGATAGGATTTGAAGAGGAATTGAAACAAATCATCAACTTGCTCCCAAGTGAGTTTCTGCGCGTTCAGTATGTTGTATGAACTACGTACTGTTGTATTTTTTCGTATAATACCTACCAAACTTGTTTATTGTACGTTTACAGAAAGAAGACAAACTATGTTGTTTTCTGCTACTACGACGAGAAAGACCGAAGATTTGACTAGACTTGCTGTGAAAAAAGAACCAGTGTATGTTGGAGTCCACGATCAACTTGACAAGGCGACCGTTGAAGGCTTGGAACAAGGTAAGCTGATTTCTAGACGAAAAAGCTTAGAGTGGGAAATATTGGGGGCATAACATCATCTTTCAATGGAATTTGGAAACCATAATACTGTAGAGGTTGGTCTCACCATCAATGTAGACAAGACGAAGAAGATGAGGATTAATGGGCGATGCCTCGACCAGCTGGGGGTCACTGTTGAATGGGTGGACTCTTTGTCTACTTGGGATGCAGGTGGAAGAAGAAGAAGAAATACGTTTATTGAATGATCAGTTGAACAAATTAACAGATAATTTCATTCAAATAAACAATGGGGTTTTCATTCAAAAAAAATTTTTTTTTTCCACGTAACGTAGTTGGGTCTATTTGTCGAGAAAATGTTTAGAAGAAATTAGGGAAGCTAATGAAAGTTGAAGATTTGAATGATGTGACGTATTAAGTTGCTGACCCTGGATCGAGACGTACCACTAATCCCGTGCGGTCTCGAACGCCTCGTGGCCTTGGGTACTGCAAAATACCACGCACACGCCCACGGCGTAGTTTGTGTGCGTTCATGGAGGCCCGCCTTTTTTTCAAACGTGTGATCTCTATTTAATTTTTCTACCACATGTTATAGTATCAATGGGCAAAAAGTTGGAGTATAGAGGTTATAAATGGGCTAAATCCCAATTTGAGGTCGAAAACCTGAATTTCCGACCCACTGAAATACGCCATTTACCAGCTTGATATTGAACCGTCTGCTAGGAAGTACAGAGCCAATGGTGCTTGAGAAATCAGAAAAATAAACGAAGAAATGAAACAGCTTCCTCTAATCCTGCGCATGTTTTGCGGGCAGCTCGAGAATATCCACGCATTGCGTCACTCAGACGAGTCATGTGCGCCCTTGAAGGCAGAATAGCACACTAGGTACGCTAAAAATTAAATTGTCTCACCAACTCTGCCCTATAGCGCCATGCTGAACTACAATATTGGACCAATGATGTCCAATCTGAGCCATTTGTTGCGGCTATGGCTTGGTCCCGGGAAAGAGTCGGTTTTCCGAAGATACTGGATCTATGGAGGATATAAAGGGCCATAAAGAAAGCAAATTGGGTCTACGTACTACTCTATCCAGTGTAGAAGAACTGAAAACTCTCGAAGAAGACAAAAATACGGCTTTTCAGCACAAACGTAAATTTTTGTTTTCATCACAAGGTCAGCCGCCTCCCCATTACAAACGTTCCAAAACTACCGCCTGCTGAGAATACTGGGGATTTGGTGGTCTGAAAGGATATCGAATGAAGAGTTATGGAGTGCTACCAACTAATTTCCGATACGTGTGGATAGGGCATGCTTTGTGGAAGCCCAGTGGTGTCATGAAGATAGCCCTCCAATTGAATCCTCAAGGAAAGAGACCTGGCACATTGAATGGAATACACTCGTAGATTCCCTTTGCTTCAATAGGAGTCCATGGAACTAAATGAAAACTGTAGAGGCAGAGCCAAACAATCAAACTGGTCCTCTCACTGGGAATCTGCGTGGCTGAAGGAAGATTAGTGTTCTGGGGAAGGGCTCGCGACACCGCTATCCAGATGTTGAATCATCAAAAATTAACTTCCCTCGACCGGGGATCGATCTATCATTCCGATTCTGAATCGGAGCTCCTACCACTTGAGCTAAGGAAGCGAATGGACAGAAATGCGAAGAGGTCCCTGATCACAACATCTCCCCCCCCCTCCCCCTTAGGAAATCTTAGGTACTCCGTTACCTAGTCAGGGATGCAGCTTTGGCCGGCATTTTACAACCCAGTGAGAACGCGTATTTTTGACTGGCTTCGGAGTTTTTTGTTATTGTTCCTTATTGACGGGGCGGGAGATCTGCAGACCTCAACGTTTGGCAGTGGCTCGACTCGTGTCTTGGGAGGGAGTTGTTTTGATGACCTAATCTTAATGCATTATTGTTTCTCTGAGAAATGCCGAGGAGACCATTCGGGTCCGGTACGACTGCGCCACGTTGTTGAATCATCAAAAATTAACTTCCCTCGACCGGGGATCGATCTCCTATCATTCTGATTCTGAATCGGAGCTCCTACCACTTGAGCTAAGGAAGCGAATGGACAGAAATGCGAAGAGGTAGCTGACCACAACACAGAGTACATGATGTGGTTTTAGATTCCTTCTTCCCCCTCCATGTTATAACATCTCTATTTCCTATCCTGAGATATTTTTCGTTACCTATCCTTCTTGCTGCCTAATACATATTTAGACGCCACAAGTCTCTACTAAAGAAATATATCGTATCTACCTCAATTTCGACTTAATGAAGGTCACAAAAAAAACCGTAGTGTAAAAATTAGTTGTGTTTCTTCTTTCCCAGGTTACGTCGTCTGCCCTTCGGAAAAACGGTTTCTTCTTCTTTTCACGTTCCTCAAGAAAAATCGGAAGAAGAAAGTTATGGTGTTTTTCTCATCGTGCATGTCGGTCAAATATCACGAAGAACTCTTGAACTACATAGATCTGCCCGTTCTCAGTATTCATGTAAGTATATTTTACTCAGACTGAATCTCCACTATTACGTGGAATATTGATTTTTCGTGTATATCGCATCCCTAAGTCGTTTTATCGAAGAAACGTCCGATTTCAGGGCCGTCAAAAACAAACGCAACGAACCTCCACATTTTTCCAGTTTTGCAACGCAGATACTGGAATTCTTCTTTGTACAGATGTTGCGGCGAGAGGGCTCGACATCCCATCTGTCGATTGGATTGTTCAGTTCGATCCTCCAGACGATCCTAAGGTGATTTCAATTTTCAAGGAAAATTATATTTTATGAGGTCCGTTATAAAAATAGTCTACCATTAACAAAAAATTATACCTACTGTTCAGTGACAATAAAAACTACCATACATGATGATTTTTTTCTCGTTTTTCAGGAATACATTCACAGAGTTGGTAGAACTGCTAGGGGGGATGGCGGTCGTGGTCATGCCTTGCTGATCTTAAGACCTGAGGAACTTGGGTTTCTTCGATATCTGAAGCAGGCCAAAGTACCTTTGAACGAGTTCGAGTTTTCGTGGAATAAGGTTTCAGACATCCAAGCTCAGGTAAATCTAGAGGGACTTTATCTACTTCTGTTATGCTAACATCCACGCACTGTGATCAGCTCAATAGGTCAAGAAGTAGGTAATCCTAGAAATCTCCTCTAACCGCATTGCACGCTATAGAAACCTTTACTTTCAAGAACCATTGTGATTCCCTTTCTCAGTCCATCCCACTGCAGATATGCTGACACCAAATGGGGAAATGGAGAAGTCTTCCTTTAAAAATCCTGTGCAGCTGCAGCTTGGGTTCCTAAGCTAGATTCCTCAAGAGGAAATATTGGAGTATGGTACTATTACCAACTTACTGACCCCACGTGATGAGGCCTTCTAGTCACAGAGTTAATGAGACAATTTGACAGAGAAGAAACATATTGTTTAGTAATGCATGCATTCCAGGGGACGTCCCATTGGATAAGCATTAGATCAGTTTAACCAGTTGTTAAGTGATAAAACTGTTTCACTCGATGTAATTTATTTATTACTTTAGGCAAGAAATACTGACCCCCCCCCCACCATTATCCACCTTAACATTTCTAGGGGCGTGGGAGCCTCGAATCTGAAGAGCATTTTAAAATCCATGATCTACTACACCCAACATGCGAATTCGAGTTCAACCCCCCCCCCCCCCCCACCTCCTTCACCAGTGGTGCCAGTCTGGCACCAAAGCGGAAATACGTCGTAACATTGAACTTTCATCTGTTAGTTTGGGTAGGCAGTCCGTCGAAGTTCACATCCGTATTCAAGGTGAAACACAAAAAAAAAAAAAAAAAAAAAACACGAAATAAGCGGTTTATGGCATCATGGCACCATGTCCTGGCACCATGGTGGCACCACTATTAGTTCCATGGTGGTACAGAGAATAATTCATGAAAATCCGGAGGTATAATGAGAATTTTTCCTCAATTTCAAAGCTTGGGTAAAATTAGTAAGCAGTAACAGAGCCAAAATATTGAAAAATCGGATATTTTGTGAAATTATGTACCACTCGGAAGTTATTTGAGTCAATCAAAAAAAGAAACACGCAAATCGGTTGGGAATTGAGGCCTGGGCAGAGTTTACAAGATTATGCACGTAAACGCACGTTTTTTAAGCATTAACCCCCCCTTTCCCCCTCTTAAAAAGCAAAATCCAAAATTCCGGCGCCGTAGTGCACAACTAGATAGTATTCCGCGTCAAACGAAAAAAGAACCACGAAAATCGGTTGAGAACTAAGGCCTGTGCAGAGTACACAAGATTATGCCCAAAAACGCACGTTTTTCGAGCATTAACCCCCCCTTTCCCCCCTTAAAAGGCAAAATTCGAAATTCCGGCGACGTAGTGCACAACTAGATAGTTTTCCGCGACGAACAAAAAAAGAACCAGGAAAATCGGTTGAGAACTAAGGCCTGTGCAGAGTACACAAGATTTTGTTACACACACACATACACACACACACAGACATACACCTATGGTTTTTTTCGCGGATTTGGATTCAGAATGGTCTAAAACAGATTACTGTGTGGTTATTTTTTTTTTTTCTGTTGAGTGTTGTCCTCCTCCACCCCAGATCGATCGCATAAGGACGCCCAAGTCTTACTGTGGGACGTCCTAAAAAGGGGGTGAGTGGATACAATATTGCGATGGTGGTGCTGCTTGACGTCTGCCTGAAGTACTTCAGATTGCTCAGGTGTGATAGGAAGGCTTGATCTTGCTCAGTACCTAGCTATCATCCTTCATCACTTAGCAATGTCGTACAAAGAACTAGCTTGTTGGATTTTGGGATGGCTCTGAACGGAGGAGCTCTGCCGATCTTGCTGCGTCTGCGCAGAGGAATAGGGTGTGCGCCTGGGTAGGAAAAACTGTTTATTGTAATTTTTAATCTAAGGTAGACCTCATTCTGAGAATTTTGGTACCAACCGCGACCTTCTAGCGTGTGTAAATCTTTTCCTATGAATTTTTAAAGTTCCGACCGTTTATGACGTCACAGTGGGCTGGGGGGTCCCGCCCAGGCGAGAGAGGCGCGTGACGTCATAAACGGTTGAAATTTTGAAAAATCATAGAAACAGATCTATTCACGCTAGAAGGTCGCGGTTGATGCCAAAATTCTCAGGATGTAGTCTACTTTCGATTAAAAATCTAAAAAAAATCAAGGCGCACCCCCCATTGGGAAGAGAGGGGTGGAACACTGGGTGGTCGGTGAAGGTCGTACAGTCAGTCTCGTTTTGTAAGTCTCTTGTATCACAAGTCTGTCATTTTTAAGTCGTTGATATATATAAGGTTCCATAAAAGTGTATTTTCATTTTATCTTAAACCCGTCGCATTCCTCAACAAAGCTGTTAGGAGAAAATGAAGAAATTCCACCTCCTTGGCTTTTGAACATTACACGGATGACATAGAACTCAACTACACTCAGTTGCTGCTATCTCAGCCTGCCTTAGCCTTCAGGGCTCCTCTTGTACACTGAGTTTACCCTCTACCACGTCCTGGCCTAAACTGAATTCATTTCACGTTGACCCTATATCCCTGATTAAAAATATTCTTTGCTTGTTTTATAACAAGAGTGTGTGATCAGTCCTTCATTCTGCTCAAAAATTAAATACCTACAAGGCTCTTTGAAATGATTAAATTTTTTGTTTTCTTTGTTTCAGCTTGAGAAATTAGTCAAAACTAATTACGCACTCCACATGTCTGCTAAGGAAGGGTTCAAAGCCTACGTTAGAGCATACGATTCTCACCATCTCAAGACTATCTTCGACATTGAAACTCTCAACTTGACAGCAGTCGCCAATTCGTTTGGGTTCACAGTCCCACCAGCAGTCGATTTGAGTATCCTTTTTAAACCTTGAAACAGGGTAGCCACATCACAGTTATTCATTCATCAGCTATCGATTGTATGTTCGGAAACATTATAAACCAGGTGAAAAATGTAGTTAGTAAGTACAAATCAAGAAAAGACAACAATCGTGTTTCTAGTCGGTCTTGGTTGAAGTTCAGAACCAAAACCGTCAATAACTTGCAGGTTGAATTTAAATCGTACCTTACATGCTGGACAATCTTGCTGGAAACACCAACTTGTCTTGTATCCTGTATTTGTCCTGTACATTGGGGTTTAATAAGTGAGTGTGGGTTCTAGATTGGCCCACCAGCGTTTAAAGGAATTACTGATCAGTTTCTGACTAGTGTTCGAAACATGGTCTCAAGCCAGTTTTTCAGTAAACTGGAATGGAACCAAGATTTATTATACATTGTTCCTGACGATCCCCTCTTAGTAAGCGATTGTCGTTTATCATGAGTTTCGCATTTAGGTAATTCGAAACCTCACCCTAAATGAGCTGGCACTCTGTGCAAGGACATGACGAGAAACAGAAGCGGGTCATAGTTTTTCGCTTCTGTGTATTTACATGGAGAAGCGCACACTAGGCGGGATGCGGCCAAAACGCCCCGTGGCAGCCATTTGCCAGGCTCTAAAGGCCGGTCTACACGGTGAGAGCTAGAGCGACACTAATTGCGTAGAGCAGTGTCAGCTGAGTCTACACCATGAACCCTGAGAGCCTAGAGACGAGTGTCTGAGACCGCTCTCGCTGTTGATCTCCGAGAGCAGTCTCAGGTCTGCCTACACAGTCTCGCTTTGTTGCACTTGCGCGAGATTCCTCCAGTCTCATTCCGACTGTCACAATGGTCTCATCTAAACAAAATATCGCTCGCGCGGCACTCGCTATTGCACTGGTTATTAAGAGGAAACGGGAAAGAAGAAATAAACGTCGTATTTGGGTGAAAGAATGGGTTCTACAACGAAAGAAATTCGGTGTGTACACGACTCTACTTCCTGAGCTGAAGGCAAGTGATCCAAAGATGTATATGAACTTCGTACGAATGTCGGCCACAAATTTTCAGGAACTGTTGAGCAAAATTTCTCCACTAATCAAAAAACAAGATACTGTAATGAGGGAATCCATACAACCCGGAGAAAAATTAGCAGTAACCCTCAGATTTTAGGCTTCAGGTAATTAAATGTGAATACTTTGTAACAAACTATTGTTGAATAATAATGAAATTGTATTCATAAGAAAATGTAGAAGCAAATATTTTTTGTTTAATTTTCAGGAGACTCGTACTATTCGTTGTCATATTTATTCAAGATTCCTCTTCAAACCATTTCGAAAATAATTCCCGAATGTTGTGATACAATACAATACAGCTGTTTACAATCGTTCGTAAACGTGAGTTTGTTCTTGGTCGATTAATCCCGAATTGATCGACTGGTTTCGTTTATGAAGCTCTCGGTTTCTTCTTTTGTCCATTGACGGCCGGAATTCGCCATCCTGCTCTAGGCACTAGTTGCACGTTGTTGAAACTCACTGAAACTAGTTGTCGAGAGTGGTTGCGCAGGTGTCTCCACGTCGAGAATGGATAGGGAACGCGAGAGCACTAGAGCACTCTACGAGAGCAAGCGCAACTGCTCTAGGAGGTGTCCACACTGCTCTCTGCTCTCGCTCTATGGCAATAAGTGTCCCCGTGTAGACCGACCTTAAGAGCAAAAACGTCCCACCATTCTTCGGGTACTTAGCCACCGTCGTCCCGTCCTCTCACGCTCAAGGTCCTCTCTCTCCTTACCTTAATGTGAGCGCCAGTCTTGCTTGTGGTGGAATCAACTTTTGGAAAGTGGTATCCATCTTATTTGTTCTTTCCGCCTTTTTCAAAAGTTCTTCGAATTTTTCGACACTCATTCGGAAGTGCGTATGAAATTCATGTCCTGTTTGAGGTCTTCGTAAATAGTGGCAAACTCTCCAACGTAATCCTTCTTTTGGTTATGATTGTGAACCCAAAAGCGTGGTGCTTCGCAGAGCAGAGCATCTATGACTACCTCTTTCTCGGATGAAGATACACTTGAAGAACTTATGATTGAATATCACACTCATCGTAAATAATGAGACAGAGACTTCCCGCTCTATCCGAAGGCGAAAAGGGCGTGTGGAGGTCGAACGGGCGCGGGACGGGACAATGGCAGAGACTGGGAGTCCTGCGTCCAGGCTGTGGCGCTTCCCATCTTGTGCCTGCATAGTGAGCTAGCTGCTTAAAGCCCAGTTCTCACGGGGCCTGTCAGGCTGGCGTGACGTCTTCGGAAGAGGAAAGTTCTCGACCGCTCACGCTTGGTATCAAACATCTTTCATTTTCATGCGTGACACGCCAGTCATAAAAGAGATCGCCTAGGAGATATGAGGTAAGTAGGTTGAGGGGAGGAAATTTGGATTCGGCTTTCCTCATTATAAGATTCATTAGTCAAGCGCACTTTCGAATTGCTGCATACATTGTAGATTAATTCTTATAACGATTCTTCTTGCCGTGTGCAAACTGTGAATATTACAATTTAACCCTGGATATTTCTTTTTGACCATGGTGTCACTAGTGTCGCCGAAAACATGTCAGGAACTCCATAGATGTCTCTAAGTGTCAGTTGTGTAACCAATATTAAATTGCAATTTTAAATTTAATGGACATGTTGTTTGAATGTTGTGGACTATTGGTAGTCTCTATTTTGAGACAAGAATGTCTCATTATCTCTCTATTATAACTGATAAGAATGTCCAAGGAAATCGATGAAAAAAAATTTCAAAATTTTTGTCAACTTTTTTGACTTCTAATGGTTTAAAAAATGATTCCGAACATATGTTCAGCATATTATGCTCTGTCCATCAACTTTTCAATTGCAATTTAAATCTAGTTATTTTGGAGACACCTTGGGACCACTGTGGAATTTCTAAGATGTTTTCGGTGACACTAGTGACACCATGGTCCAATTAGGGTTAATGAGTTTGAAGGAACACATGCACCTCATAAATTTTGATTTTGGATTTTTTTCTGTCGACCTTGAAATCAGTGCTTCTGCTACCTTGGTAGATTCGGAAGCAAAATTATATGTGAAATCGAACCCTGCTAATTTGATCCTTCCCTCTGTTGGAGAGAGCTCTTTATGGAGCTCATTAGTTGGTTTTGGGGGGTTTCCAGTGAATACGTTTTGAATACTTAATGTGCCTACTTTTGTACAGAGATTAGAAAACCGTTTCCTTAACCAAGGTTCACAGAAGTGTCTACCAGCAAAGATAGCCGACCTCGCAAACGCAAAGGAGGCGGAGGGTACGGAGCTTTCAACAAAATGAATTCCAGCTCGAAAAGACCTTTACCCAGATTTACCCAACGGTAAAACGAGGGTTGTACCAAATCGCACATCTTGGCTTATTATATTTAAATTACTTTCAGATGGATCATCTATACGTTGAAAATAGTTATTATATGTGTATTTTGAAAGAATTTGTTATTACTTTTTTACCCAATTGTTGTGATCAGCTACCTCTTCACATGTCTGTCCATTCACTTCCTTAGCTCCGACTCAGAAGTGTAAGAAAAATATAGTTTAGTCAGAATGATAGGAGATCGATGCCCACTAGAGGGAAGTTAATTTCTGAAGATTCAACGCGCTGGTGCAGTCGATAAAGACCCGAATGGGCTCCTCGGCTTTCTCTGAGGACATTAATTAATTCGTTTTATGTCCACTCAAAAATAGTGGCCCCCCCCCCCCGGTAAAAGGCAAAGTCAATGGATTTCTGCGTCGAACTAAAAAAAAAAAAAAAAAACCACTAGTGGGGTATTTTGGTGGGTCGGAAATTCAGGTTTTTGACCTCAAATTTGGATTCAGCACCCTTGAAAACCTATTAACTCCAACTTTAAGCCCAATGATTCAATAAAATGTGGTAGAAAAATTAATTAAAGAGATCACACGTTTGAAAAAAAGGCGGGCCTCCCTTAATGCGCACACACACTTATGCCGCGCGCATGTGTGAGTAGTATTAAATACTACAAAATTTTTGTAGTATCCAAGAGGTCCTCCAAGGGTTTCATCGCTTCTCTGTGCATGGATAATTTTTTCAAAGACAGTTGGCTAGCTACGTCACACCATTCAAATCTTCAACTTCCCTTAGCTTCTGATTTTTTAAAAACACTTTCTCGACGAACAGACCCGATTACCGTTATTCCTGAGCCATAGTACTCTTTTGAAAAAGAAATTTTAAAAAATTGACTGAAATACCCCATTGGATGAAAACTGGGCTGAGTGGATTTTGTTGTTTTCTCACAAATTTGATTTCAGAATGGTCTAAATCGAATTTGTGAGTGGTTATTTTTAGCATGGAACATGCTTTAGCCCTGATCTAACTGGCAAAAAGTGTTACGTTTTTCGGGAACGGTATCGAGTCACGAAAATTAGCTTATTCGATGATATCCGTTACGTTAAGATAATGTAATCTCAATATGATATAACTATATTCAAAAACTTCATAGTATAATACAACTATAAAATACCTTCCTATCTGAAGACTGATTTTTTAAAAGGCTATCAAAATAGTAGAATATGTTTGACGTCTTTCAAATAAAAAAATAAATGAGGAATTTCACCGAATTCTATTTGAATTTTTCCTGAATAGTTAATGGTGTGAGATAGATGAAAATCGGGTTGATTTCGGAAATTAAATCTCCTGTTATTTTTGGGAGACAATCAAAATTTATGATTTCAAAAAATAACTGGGATAATGGACCTCTTCAACGTGAAGTGGGAATGCTCGCTGATTGGGCTGTTCGGATCACCGTCTCCTCTCAGTGTTGCCCGATGGAATGACGAAATCGTCATCAAAGAAAAACAGGGGAAACCTAATTTTCCCCATCTTGCTTTTTCTATTTTTTTCTTCAGTTTTTCGATTTCGAACTTTACTCGTTTTGTGGAATGTTGCAACTAGGGACTATAGATTCTCAATCTCAGCGCTTCAAGCTGCCGTAAATGAACTATTCCAGGATGACGTTACCCTCCCAGTTTTTTTCAAAAGTTCATATTTACGTAGTTTACGTTCATACGGGCTGAAAGTTTGTCGTAGGGGGTTTTTCGAGGTGCTGAATCTGATTTTGGGGTCAAAATAGGAAATTCCTCATTAAACAAAATAAGAAAGCGTGGCTAAAGCATGTTCCATGTCTCTTGAATTTTAGCTGTAGGCTCTAAGCGTAAAGCATCCAGGGGGCTTGCCCCCTGGCGAGGCCAGTTTTTCTCCGTTTTTTGTCCTTCACACCAGATTAATCCGCTTAAGGACGCCCAAGTCTCACTAAAACTGAAGGGTTAACAAATTTGAAATAATCGCTCGAAGACGTCTTACATGGATGGACGATCTTTGGCTGAAGTCAGGCGTAAACTTTGATCCAATCCACTGTTTTTCCCACTGAAGTAAAAGGGTAAACAATGAAAAAAAAAAAAATAAGAGACTCGTTTCGATTCAAAGATATTTATATATGTGACGATTTGCCAATCAATTCAATTCCATCTATATACATATAATATACTATTTGAATGATTTTAGGGTAACACCGCGCAGTAATACCAAGTGAGGATTATTGTTTCGTTTTTTTAGATTTTAGATACACATCTGAAAACTCTTAAAAACAGGATAATACATTTTTATTTACAAAATCAACTAAAGGCCTCTAAAAGCTTACAACTTCAATGACACGCGGCAAATCAAAATTCAATATTTATAAAATTTACAACATTCAAAATTTGGCAGGTACAACGAAAAGTGAGATCTATTAAATAATTATGTACATAGATACATAATGGATGCAAACAGACAACGACAATACAACTTTACAAAACGTGTAAAAAAAAGGAGGGAATTATAATGTACAGAAATATACAAGAATTAAAGAAAGGGTGGGGAGGGATAATTAGTTGGGGGCGGGGGAGGGGGTGCGCCTCGATCTGCGATGGCGCCTGTGGGGCGGCGAGGGGGACCTGGAGTGGGCGCGTTTCCGCCTTTCCAGTTCTCTTGCTTTTCTTTGTTCGAATTTCCTGATCTCTTCGTCCCATTCGTTTTGGATTGCTCTGTTGGGGGGTGGTGGTCGGGCGTTGGGGGGTCCGGACCTGGCGGCGGAGGGCTGGTTTCTAGTGCGGCCCTGGTGGCTGTCACTCTGGGGGTTACTTCTGTGGAAGTTTCCACTAGGCCGCCTAGACATGCGTGAGTCGTGTTGGTTCCTACCCATTTGTCTGTGATTTTGATTTGGTGGTCCACGGTGGTCCTGCCACCCTGGACCTCTTTCGTGGTCACGATGCATGGGGCCTCGAGGAGAATCGAAGTGTTCCATTGGAGGAGGGTGAGGAGAATCCATGAAGTGCATGGGAGGTCGGTTCATTCCCATTGGTGGCAAAGGCGGATGCGGAGGGCCGCCTTGCATATGTGGAGGGAATGGGGGTCCACCCATACCTGGCGGTCCCCCCATACCTGGTGGCCCTCCCATAACAGGTGGTCCCCCCATACCTGGGGGTCCACCCATACCAGGTGGTACGCCCATGCCTGGTGGTACGCCTCCCATAGGACCCATTGGTGGTCCTCCCATTCCAGGTTGTGGGCCACTCAAAACTGGAGGTCCTCCCATTCCTGGTTGTGGGCCACTCATAACTGGAGGTCCTCCCATTCCTGGTTGTGGGCCACTCATAACTGGAGGTCCTCCCATTCCTGGTTGTGGGCCACTCATAACTGGAGGTCCTATTCCAGGATGTGGTCCAGGTGGTATTCGAGGTGACTCCTGAAAGCACACAACAATACAATTATATACATATAAATAAGAAAATTGAACAAGAAAAAGCTGCAAATTATTACACAAAGGTTTATTATTTTTCTATATAGATCACTCGTCTGCAAAGAACACGGCTTTGCCTTTGTTACCACCAACCAACATGAAGAAAAACATCGATCGTATTTCGGTCAGCTAAAATTTGAACGGAGATTAGGCCTCTTTTGCGATTCACACTCGTGTTTCTGATTTATCGTTAGTCCAACCCTTAACCTTTTAAGTGCCATGAGGGCCGCCGGCTACCTCACGATACCCAACAATAGGTGCCGTGAGGGCCGCCGGCTACCTCACAATTTTTCATCTCTCCATCTAAGGAATATTATTTTTTTCCGACCCTCCGGTAATTATTAGCTTCATTAGGCACCTAGCAACTGGATCACGGGATGGTATACGATTTGCAGCATGTTTTAGAAGCGGTTACCATGGGTGCCTATGAGACCGCGGGCGGCCTCACTTTTTATATGAAATTTCCTCTAACAACCCACTAAAGAGCGATTGAATTTCCTAAATAAATACAGCTGAGTAAATCAGCGTAGTATTTTTGTTGTTTACAGGTAAACAACTTGTGTTTCGAGTTTCATTCCGCGTGCCAATCTCTCTTGCTTCCACCCTCCTTGGTTTTGGTCACAAAAACGTGACCCGCCGGCGACCTCATGGCACACCGAGTACTCTGTTGCCCTTAAGTGCCATGAAGGTCGCCGGCGGTCTCAGTACATAATGATATACATAATGTGTTATATTCTTTTATAGAATGTAAAGATCCCAAATTTTCACGTAAGGAAAGCCTGCACTTGATATTTTCATTTGGCACCTAGGGAAGTCATGGCCAAATCAGCTTGGCAGTTAGAAGGTTAAATGGGGTATTTCAGTCATTTTTTTTTTTTTTCAAAAGAGTATGGCTCAGGAATAACGGTAATTGGGTCTGTTTGTTGAGAAAGTGTTTTTAAAAAATCAGAGAAGCTAAGGAAAGTTGAAGATTTGAATGGTGTGACGTAGCTAGCCAATCGTGACGTAGCTAGCTAACTGTCTTTGAAAAAAAGGTATCCATGCACAGAGAAGAGATGAAACCCTTGGAGGACCTCTTGGATACTACAAAATACTATTTACACACGCGCGCGGCGTAGTGTGTGTGCATTTATGGTGGCCCGCCTTTTTTTCAAACGTGTGATCTCTTTAATTAATTTTTCTATCACATGTTATAGTATCATTGGGCTTAAAGTTGAAGTATATGGGTTTTCAATGGTGCTGAATCCAAATTTGAGGTCAAAAACCTGAATTTCCGACCCACCGAAATACCCCGGGAGTGAACGTTTTTCCAACGGTTTAACCAGATTTGAATTTGCATGGAAAATAAGGGAACTAGAGTAATTTCGGTGAGATAAGGACGAACACATGAAAAAAACCTCAAAAAATGGAATAACTCGAAAACGAAGCATTTAAAAAATGTCTATGAGGCACTTTTTGTTGCAAATTACTTGTAGAAATGAGTAAATTCTCTCGGACACCCTGTATAAGCTGTGCTTTCTAGTATGTACATTCAGTTCTCATTACTTTCGTGGAAATAGACTATGTTTTTCTTAGCTCAATTTTTATTGTAAGTAGATGCCTGGTAGTTCAATATAATGAGTGCCGCTGGATGTTAAAGGGCGAAACTTACATTGGGGGGATACGGTCCCATGACAGGGCCCATGGGCGGGTACGGAGGTAAAGGCGGTGGCTGCTGGAAATGACTAGGAGGCTGATGCATGCTGGGTGAATCCAGCTGAGGCGGGATGCTTGGTGGAGGTCCATCCCTGGGCATGGGTGGGACTGGCGCAGTGGATTCCATTTCGGCTACTTTTCTCAAGATTTCCATCTCAGACATTTGTCCGAGAGTTGACGGTTTTACAGGACGCTGACGAGGATCGCGGCTTTTATTACGCGAAGAATCAGAAGCGTGGGAACCTGACTTTTCACTCTCGTCGTCGCTATCATCCTGAAATGAGAAATGAAATATGAAACAAAGTGAACAAATACTTGAAAATAAAGCTACGAATCTATAACAAAATTTCATAAATTACAAACGCCAAGCTGATGCAGCAAACATCAGAATCCACATCGAACTACACCAGATTTCTTGGTAGATGTTGTTTCGTGATTTGTCGAGAACTTTATTAAAACACGACGAATAATTATTTTAAGACTTTTTACTATTAGGTTATATCAAATACAGGGGTACAACTCGGACAGAATGTTTCATGTGGTCGCTGCGTGACGTTCGCCGACGCTTAGCGATGCCAGCGCTACCTGGTGGCTCCTAATTGACAATCCCAAACAGGTATTTCATTTGTGACATTTTTAAATCGCATGTATGGAAGATTTAAACATTCCGTACTCTGAGGGTACTGAATATTCGCCAAGTACCGAGTATGCTCGTATTGTGGCGAGCATAACGAATATTCGTCTTGGTCACTCAGAGTAGCGAGCACAACCCCGAGCACTGACGAATACTTTTCTTGAGTATTTTATTTTAGTGGAGCAATGGGACACAGCTGAGGGCGCATTTCTGGGATATTCGGTACTCCTGGCTTCACATGTAGGAAATCGAAGATCATTAGGAGTATTCACGGTTGAGCTTATCGTGTTGAACGTGTTTAGTGGTAATCTTGTTAAACAAGAAAGCGTGAACAACCCCAGTCGACTCGTGTTGAACGTACTTAGTTGTTAAAGTCTTACTACTCCTTCTTCTTCGATTAGGTGGCTATACCGCAGGTCTAAGGTTGTTGTATGGCATGATTCGGTGGAGGAAATGTGAACAAGAAGGTAAAAATGTAAAAAAAAATCTACTAAGGTCCATGTACTGTAATGTCCATCATTGCTTGTTCCATGGCAAAGATGCATGGTTTTTTACCACCGAGTATCGGAAATAACTTTTATACCACCTAGATTGTTTACTTTTTACACTGAAAACTTGAGAATTAGTCACTGCAGTCATGCCGAAGAAAAGTTATAAACAAGAACTTGTTGATGAACTAGACAAGAAAACAGTTTTTCGAATTTTTCCTTCATTACATCACCATCTGGAGGAATGGCTCGGTACCCGCCTTCGTCCAATGGGGAATTTGCCTCACATTTTTTTTTTTTTTTTTCGAATGAGGGTTTATTGATAGGGAAGATAATCATAGTTAGCTGCTCGAAAACGCATCCAAAAAATTTAGAGAATTTAAGGAAGATGGAAATTTTAAATGTGGTGGCAATGTGTAAGAGGCAGCCATGTTTGAAACATGACGGATATTCTACCAATCTGACTTCAAAGGAGGTTCTGTGGCGCTTACCACAGAAGCGGAACATACACGAACTTTTTGCGCACAAGAGTGCGCCGCGAACTGGCAGGAAGAACCCAGACACAAAAGTGACCAAAAGAAACAATATTACTCACTTTTTTACAATACGATTCTACCTACTAGTTTATCAAGCATTATTAGTCTTCATTTTCTCTTATTTAGTTTCAAGATTTGAATCACATTATTCGAGTAGCCATTTCACTGGATCGTTTTGTGTGGCGGTGCTAACTCTGTCTGTTGTCGGAGTTGTTTTCGCGTCGTTTTTTTTTTTCGTATGACGTCAACAATATTCCTCGATTTTCGCGGTGTTATGTAACAGAGGCTTCACTTGTTTAGGCATTTTCTCCTACGGTAATTTTTTCCCCTTGGTTATTCCTAGTGTTAAACGTTATTCTAGGGCCCTATTTAGGATTTTAATTAGGATTTGACTTGAAATTCCAGAATCTAAAATTGAGGCAAATTCCCCATTGCTCCTCCCAACTTTTCTCTTCCCTTTTGGGACCTCCATACCTTGAACTCAAACTCAAATAACTCAACCAAACGAACTTCAACTCAACAGACTCCAACTCAAAAAACTAACGACGAAACTAACTGTTTGGACCAGATGCTCCGCCCCTCTCAACCCCCACCAATTGTACCTGAGAGTGCGAACATGCGAAAGACTTTTTCTCTCCTTGCTCTCTCTCTCGCCCTCAACACCTTGACCGCTTCACACCGCTCCCGAAACGTTTTTGTTATAATTCAAAATCACCACAAAACCAAATTAATATAAATACGGATAGGATAATCAGTCCTTAAAGTATTTGGCCCATCTGGCGATCAAGTGTCAAATTAATTACGCGCTCCTCCCTGAACTTGATTTTCCCCATCATTCCTGATTTCCTCATCAACAAGATCTACGCCTCATCCATCATCAATCTACGCCCAGGGGCCCCTGAGGTAACCAGCGCGCTGCCAACAAGTACTTCTCGAAATATTCATTTTCCTAAATTCCTCACCTAATTAACTTTTCATGTCCCAAATTCAAGAATTCAGTCCTATCGAAAATTAATAATAATACAGTCCATTTCTCTTTCTCCATTTCTCTCTTTTTTTCTTTCAGATGATGCGTCGGATAACACGTTTAGCACACTATTAACAGACCATTCGGGTGTGTTAACTTACGACTGATAACTGCTTACCTCTTCGAAAGTGTTCCTCTGACTCGTATAAGCTTTCACAATCGGATCGGATTTCGGATCCATGGGGGCCTTTTTCGCATTAGCGAGGATTTCCTGGAGATTCGGTGGGAGCTTGATCTCGGAGAAAGGAAGACTGCTGTCGCTCGTCATTGCAGGAGGAGTGAACGATTCAGAGGGGCTGTATGCACTGTCATCCCCTATCCGCAAGCGCAACTATAACATATTTTGAACAATAATGAATAGATGACAATAATGAATGAATTAGTGACCTACATCAACCAAAATCTTCGGGGCACAACTAGACCCCAAGTGAAGCCTGCATACCAAATTTCATCAAAATCTGTCAATGCTAAGTGGGGAAAGTGCCGCGTACGGCGGACGGACGGCCAAATGTTTATTCGATTTTTGGATTCTGCGTACCTTGGAACGTAAACCAACAAATTTTGAGGGGGTGTTAAAAAAAATTTGGTCGATTCCAAAGGTTTTATTATTATAAAAATAAACCAAAAATTGGAAACACAAAATTAAAACAAAATTGGCACGACTTTTTTTACTTAAATTAGTCCGTTTTGCTTAAATTAGTTAGTTTTACTTAAATCGATCCTCAAAGTTTGGTCCATGTCAATAGTAGATAGCCAACATAGAATTGGGAATCATTCCCTTTAGGTCAAACCCCAAAGCCCTGGCAGACCCCGAACGGTCAGTAATAAAATCACTCCTTTCATTTCATCATCGGTCGGTAGTCAACACCCTCGGTCTCATTATTCCGGGCGTGAGTTCCAGGTAGAAGGACACCGTTTTTCGGACTGTAATACACAAGGACACCTCACCAAGCAATCCGCTTTCTTTCTATTTGAACACAGTACAAGGGGTTTTTTTTTGGTTACGGAAGTGGGGAAACTCTTCAAGAGCGAAGGGGAAGTTCACCCCAACACTGCCCCAACGCTGGACTCCTCCAGCATTGGGCCTACCAACTAAAACCCCACTCCCTCTTCTTAGGACTCACCCCGGAACCACTTGTACAGTATTACTTCAGGGTGAGCCCTTTTTCTTGTGCCAAAAGGCTGCTCCTACTTCTGGTCTTCCCTTCAATTCTATTCCTCATCTTCTTCCTCCCATCTTCCATCCAGCTTTTTTGCTTCGAGGATGTTATAAAATAACGATGAGGGTAATTAAATAATTAACCGAGATGAAAAGAAAAACGTGGTTTATATCAACAGCAAAACTTGTGTAACCTGAATTAATTAAAAACTGAAGGTTACATCTTGGCTACCTACTCTGTTGTAGTAGTTCATTATTGTCCAGGACACAACAGAGGACAAGGGTTCGCGGTTCAGACCTTTCACGAAAAGGTAAACTTGGCCCCTCTCTAAAGCAATTAAGATAACGACGGGAGTCAGAGAGGAAAAGTCAGCCCATCATCAGTTAGTTCGTGAAAATAATCATAGACTTAGACGTAAAAATGATCATAGACTTATGAAACGAGCATAATTTGTTGATTTTGCCGTCCAAAATAGTAACTGACTTGGAATCCGCTCCAATTACATTACTTCGAAATCCAAATCTCTTCAGAGCGTCAGTCTTCAGAACTAAACCTAAAAACTAACGCCTGCGAATCCGTTCATCCCCATTTTAATTTCCCAAGCCAACACCCAAACATTTTTTGCCTTTTCACGAGTACTGCTCAATTATAGTCGAAATTGATAGTTGCTAATCTCTATCTATAACAAAAAATTCTCATTCAAAGCAAAGACAACAATAAATACTTAAGTCAGTTACTTGAAAGATATATTTAAGTGGTGCCTTGGCACCGTATGGGTTGGTCGTGAAGGTCAGCAGCCACTATGCGCCCAATACTGAATAATTTGCGCTGTGTTGAATAATTATGTTGATAATAAAAATTAATTATGAGTGTTCATGTCGTTCATTCCTTTAGTTCACTAGAGGGCCGAGCTTTCCTTACTCCAATTTAGCCATTTTGGTCATTAACTGGGTTGGGCCGAGTTTTCCTTTCGCGATTGATAATGAGGCAGGCCGTTATCGGGGATGGGCCGACTTTTCCTATCGTCGGAATGGTTTGTGCAGTTTTCCATCGCCCAAATTGAGTACATCATTTAATACAAATTATAATACGTACCTCAGTGTTGTAAGGTATTGGAGTGTCTCCGATCCCAGGTATACCGGATATCGCTTCAATCGTTTGTTTCTTCTCGTTTATCAACTTATTCAGTTCCTCCAATTCTGACAACATGTTGTCTGGTTGGGCTGAAGAGTCCGGATTTTCTGGAACCATTTCATCTTCTTCACCCTCGCCAGGGTCGTAAGGCGCATTATCGTCGTCTTCTGAAAGTTCAGACGACAATCAACAACAATCTAACGAGTGTCATAGAATTGAGTAAACATTTGTAGCGGTCTACAGTTAATTTTTGTTTTGAATCATGATTTTGACACCTGTCAATTTGTTTACTTTTGAAAGTGTGTTGTCATTAAAAAGTTCTCGTTCATAGCACGGAGTCAAATTGTTTTGGTAAAATATTGTTCACTAAAAATAGGTACATTTCAACCTATAATTGGTGAACCCGACGTGATTGTATTGTGGCAGCAATTGATTCCAGCATCCTTTCCCAAGTCAGTGATCTTGTCATTTCACCACCTGCGCAAAACAAGTATGAAACCATAAAAACGAGAATCATTGACTCGTTCTCGGATTCTGAAGATAAGAGATTACAACGTTTGCTGAAAGATACAACCCTTGGAGATCGTCGACCCAGCCAACTATTGTGGGAGATGAAAGATCTAGCGAACAACAAAGTGAGCGACACCATCCTGAAATCTTTGTGGCTTCAGCAACTTCCAACGAATACACGAGCGATTCTGTCATAAAAGCTATAATGCTAGTTTAGAAACTTTAGTACCACTAGCTGATAAGATCATGGAAGTTTCAGACCCAAGATCCGAATGTGCCTCAATAAATCTGACAAATACATCTCAACCATCGCATTCTCAACCTAATTGTAATCCTTCATGTGACGATCTAGTGAATAAGATTGATGCGCTGACTCGTAGATTCGATACATTAGATGCCATGCAATACAGACAACCTAGATGTTCACGATCCAGATAGTTCTAGAACAAAACCTTCCACAAGGGATAACAAAATAGCCACAGGTACGTGGCGATGTCGATATTATTTTCGATATGACGATAAAGCAATCAATTGCGAACCGCCTTGTTGTTATTCCAAACAGAATTATAAACCATCGGAAAACCAGTAGGCCAATCGTTAGATGCGGCAGGCGATGCTGGCCAAATAAGTAGCCGCCTTTTCATCAAAGATAAAAGTAACAAAAAAAAAACATTCCTGGTCGATTCAGGTGCTGATGTCAGTGTTGTTCCTCCTTCCATGACAGAAAACGACCTCTAAGTACCAACTTTTTGCAGCCTTCTGTCAATTGATTTAGGTCTTCGTCGATCTTTTCACTGGCCATTTGTCATTGTAGAAGTGTCCAAGCCAATCATTGGGGCAGATTCCTTGGCACTTTATGGTCTCTTGGTTGATTTGCAGCGTCGATGTTTACACGATTCTCTCACCTCCTTATCAGCTTCGTACTACTGTAATGCCAATAATAACGACCATAGGTTCATCCTCCTGCTATCATTCTCTTCTCGCTGAATTCAAGGACATTACGAGGCCTTCGTTCACTTTGGTTGAGCCAAAACACAATGTTGTCCATCACATCATAACTACTGGACCTCCCATATCTGCCAAGTTTCGTCGCCTAGACTCTGAAAAGTACGCGACAGCAAAAAAAAAGAGTTCGACTACATGGTGTCGCAGGGTATTCTTCGTCCATCCAAGAGCCCATGGGCAAGCCCGTTGCACATGGTACCTAAAAAGACTGGCGATTGGAGGCCATGTGGGGATTTTCGTGCACTCAATCGAATTACAGTTCCTGACCGTTATCCACTTCCGAATAAACAAGATACGGCTCAAGACCTTCATGGCAAAATTATCTTGTCTAAAATTGACCTTCTGAAGGCTTACCACCAGATCCCTATGGCTCCTGAGGATATAGAGAAAACTGCGATCATTACTCCCTTTGGCCTTTTTGAATTCTCTCAAATGACCTTTGGGTTGTGTAACGCAGCCCAAACCTTTCAACGCTTTGTCAATGAATTGACTAGAGGACTACCAAATGTTTAGGGCCTACATTGACGATTGTTTGGTGGCTAGTTCCTCACAGGAAGAGCACCTACAAGACCTCAAAATACTTTTCCAACGCTTCCAAGATTTCGGAGTTTAAAGATTGAGTTCTTGGGACACTTGGTGTGTACGCAAGGTATCACACCATTACCAAGTAGGGTCGAAACACTACAAAAAATCGAACTGCCTAAGGATATCCAGAGCTTGAGACGATTTCTTGGAATGTTCAATTTTTACCGTCGCTTCATTCCCAAAGCAGCTGACCATCTCTCTCTACTCACTAACTATCTTAGGGGATACGTTGGGAAAGAGAATTCTGAAATAGTGTGGACTACAGAAACTCGGTGTGCATTCCAACAATGCAAAGCAGAATTGATTGCAGCAACACTGTTAACTCATCCTCGTTCAGACGTCCCCTTGTCCCTCATGGTAGATGCTTCAAACGTTGCTATTGGAGGCAGTATACAGCAGAAAGTAGATGGAGAATGGCAACCAATTAGTTTCTTTTCACGAACTCTATCTCCTACTCAGCGAAACTATAGTGCATATGACAGAGAACTTTAGGCTGCTCACGACTGCATCAGCAGCAATAAAAGCAGCAATCCGATGCCATAACACTGAACGTTGCGCTGACGTGTTACCAATGGTTCTGCTAGGGATAAGATCGTCGTTGAAGGAAGATCCCAGATGTAGTACAGCAGAACTTGTGAACGGCACCTCACTACGACTACCTGGTCAGTTCTTTGAAGAATCCTCAGTTTCAGCTCCAACCCACGAATACGAGTATGTTGCATGCCTAAAGCAGAATATGGACAATTTCAAGCCTCAACTAGCAAAATGGCATGGGCAAAGAGCCATTTTTGTACACCCTGCATGAGGAGTGCGCCTTGTTTTTTTTTAGATTTTTAATCGGAAGTGGACTACATCCTGAGAATTTTGTTTCGATGATCTTTCGAGATCTATTTCTATGATTTTTCAAAGTTTCGACCGTTTATGACGTCACGCGCCCCTCTCGCCTGGGCGGGACCCCCAGCCCACTGTGACGTCATAAACAGTCGAAATTTTAAAAATTCATAGGAAAAGACTTACACACGCTAGAAGGTCGCGGTTGGTACCAAAATTCTCAGAATGAGGTCTACCTTAGATTAAAAATAACAATAAACAGTTTTTCCTACCCAGGCGCACACTCTATTGGAACAGGCTAAGCATGTTTTTCTGCGTTATGATGGCATTCGTAGTTCGTTGAAGTCACCATAGGATGGCCCTTATGAGGTAAAAGAGAGAAAAACAAAAACATTCGTAATTTTGGGTCAAGGGCAAAGAAATGTCAGTCACGATAGATCGTCTGAAACCAGCATTCTTAACAAACGAAGATCTCACACCAAGCAGCACACCAGTACCACAAGAAGACCTTTTCAACCCCGAATCGTCATCTACACACCTACGGATTCCACTCAAGCACAACACATACCACATCACTCACAAATTACTCCACAGTCGCCACTGCCACAGCATCCTTACAGAACAAGATCAGGAAGAGTTGTTCGGGTTCCCACAAAATTGAAGAGTTACCATTGTTATTAGGGAGAGGGTGATTGTAGCGGTCTACAGTTAATTGTTGTTTTGATTCATGTTTTTGACACCTGTTAATTTATTTACTTTTGAAAGTGTGTTGTCAGTAAAAAGTTCTCGTTCATAGCACGGAGTCAAATTGTTTTGGTAAAATATTGTTCACTTAAAATAGGTACATTTCAACCTATTATACATTATTGAACTATGGAACTAACCTGGTTCTTGTTCAGGGCTCACAGAGGGCAAAGGAGGAGGCATAGGCTTCTGAACTGGAGCTGGGTGTGGAGGAGTAGAACCACCATCTGGCAGTGGTGGTGTGTAGGACCTTTCATTCGTTGCAGTTGGGAGCACTGTTATGGAATGTCTTTTTTTACTGTAGAAACAAAAATCAATGGAATTTAGAATTGAATGCTTTGAAACGAAAAAGACAACGTAAATTCATTAGGAAGGTTTTCAACAACTCAATACCCTAGGTAGGGATGATATTTTTTCATCACCATCACTCAACATCTAATCAGGGAGCGTCTGACCCCTGAGCTGTTGGACGCGCGACTGCCGCGCCCCTAACGAGAATACTCTTCATCTTGCGCACTGCGAGAGGGCTGTTGTCATTCCAAAATGTTATCTAACGTCACTCGCCCTCGTAGTTGAAGCACACCAAAGTCGCGAGCTTTTTCTAAGCTTCTAATAATTACCTAAGTCGTTGTAGGTAAACACGTTTTGGAAATGAATCCCGTCCTCCAATACTCGACCTATATCCATAAACATTTGCGAAACGTAGCAAGTTTATGAAGTATCCGTAACTCCCTTTAGATACACTAAAAAATTAAACCTAATTGTACCATTGGAAATAGCGTTAAATTTCCCATCTTTCTGTTACAGAATTAAACAATTTCAAGTACATAAAAGGGAATAATGGGGTATATTTCAGTCAATTTAAAAAAAAAATTTTTCAAAAGAGTATGGATCAGGAATAACGGTAATCGGGTCTGTTCGTCGAGAAAATGTTTTTAAAAAATCAGGTAAGCTAAGGAAAATTGAAGATTTGAATGGTGTGACGTAGCTAGCGAATCGTAACATAGCTAGCCAAAACTGTCTGAAAAAAGTATCCAAGCACAGAGAAGAGATTGGAATGTTCCCACTGGTAACAGTTTCAAATTGAGGCTCCAGAACGTTGATATTCCTCTTCTTTTCCGTCATTTTTAAAACGAAAGAAAGAAAAGAAACCATGGGCGATACACAGGTAACACAGAAGATTTGAACTACATTTGAACTACCTACACGCAGATGGAGGTAACGCTAACGATTGAACCATAAAGTAACGCTATCTGATGAGAATCTCTTGGATACTACAAAATACTACTCACACACACGCGTGGCGTAGTGTGTGTGCATTCATGGAGGCCCGCCTTTTTTTCAAACGTGTGATCTCTTTAATTCATTTTTCTACCACATGTTATAGTATCATTGGGCTAAAAGTTGGAGTATAGAGGTTTTCAAGGGTGCTAAATCCAAATTTGAGGTCAAAAATCTGAATTTCCGACCCACCGAAATATCCCATTGGCCTGAAGGGTAAAATTTGTCAAGTCTTCTAAATTTTAAAATCGTTTGAAAGAACTAGTAATCATACTCGATTGTTTCCCTCAGCTTTCCAACGGTATGGTGAGAATTGTTTCCACTATTTTTATTAGCGAAAAAACCGCGCTTGAATGCGAAGAAACGTGATTTTTTTTCAACGAAATCGACGGTTTGAAGGGAGGATTCGGGGGTCTCTTCCGCCGCCGCTTCTCTCACTCTCCGTCTAACCCCGAATCCTCCCGTCAAACCGTCGATTTCGTTGAAAAAAAAATCACGTTTCTTCGCACTCAAGCGCGGTTTTTTCCACTAATAAAAATATTGGAAACGATTCTGACCATACCGTTGGAAAGCTGAGCTTTTCGGTCAACTTTTGGGGTTATAGTGGGAAACAATCGAGTATGATTTCTAGTTATTTCAAACGATTGAAAAAACGTCAAATTTAGAAGATTTGACTAATTTTACCTTCAGGCCAATTAATCCCTCTTATAGTGTACTTGGCAATTTTTAATTCTGTAACAGAAAGATGGGAAATTTAACGTTCTTTCCAACGGTACAATTAGTTTTAATTTTTTACTGTATCCAAAGGGAGTTACGGACGTTTTAGTAACATAAAGTTTAAAAAAACGAAGAAAATCTTAAAATTGTAAAAACATGGAATAACAAGGTGTTAAACAAAAATTGCCAAGAGACATTTTCGATCGGAAATTAGATGTGGAATCGGAATTATTCGGGTTGATGTTCTTATACAATATTTTAGTTAATTAATAACTTACTCTATGCTTAAATCATTTGGTAGAAATACGAGTAGGTTATTCCGCCAGAATATTTCCAAATCTATCTGTGTGTTCTATCATCGAGAGAGGAGACAAATTTACATCAATAGTTGTTTTTCCCAGCTACTTCCGGCGTAGTGAAGAGACATTTTCGAACGACCATGTTATGCAATTTGAAATATACAAATTTTATCATTGACCAGACGGTAGAAACGGATTGCGAATTTTGGCGATGAGGGAGATGATAAGCGTGTCCTGGTCTTCCAGGGGTCCAGATCAGGGGTCAGATGCTCCCTCTAAATCAGAGCATAACGGAAATTTACGTTTGCGGAAATTTGCCTCAATTTTAGATTTCGGAATTTCAAGTCAAATCCTATAATAGGGCCCTTGAATAACGTTTAACACCAGAAGTACCCAAAGGAAAAAATTACTCTAGAAGAAAATGCCTAAACAAAAAACACCGTAAAAATCGAGGGAAACTGATCACGTCACTGCTGTGCGCTCTGGCTAAGCGTAAAAGAAGTTTCAAGGAGTATCAAAGAACGACAACAGGTAGCGCCTCTGTGACCACACGAAATGATCCACTCAAATAACGAAACAAACTAACATAGAAACTAAATAAGAGAAGATGAAGACTAATAATGCTTGATAAACTAATAGGCAGAATCGTATTGTAAAAAAGAGTAAAACTGCTTCTTTTGGTCAGTTTTGTATCAGGGTTTTTTCTCTTCCCCAGTTGCGCTCGTATTCCTGAGTTCAACCATGTAAGCTATAGCTTCATGTAAGCTTCCAGAGGTAGCGCTAATAAAGACCGTTACAATGCCTCCATACATATTGCCGCATAGGGGTCAGCTGTGACCGAGCGAGCTACGGCGTGTGTCTCTGGGGACGGGACTTGAACCGGTTGCAGGGGCCGTGAGTTCGGGGCCCGCCTCTGCGGCATATTTTCGGGCGAGTCGGTCGCAGTTCCCCCTCGTCCCAACCCAGGGTGAGGCCAATGGGAAGCCGTGAGCGAAATCATCAGAACAAATTTTGATCTTCCCTTAGGAAGACAGCTGATGACGTCCGCGACGCCAGGAATGGCAGTCGGACGAAAATCCAACCTGAAATGGTTGTTTACTTTACTTACTACATATCGCCGCTACATTTAAAATTTCCATCTTTCTTAAATTCTCTAAATTTTTTGGATGCTTTTTTGAGCAGCACAGGGCATAGGGTTTTCTTCTTTATCAGTGAACCCTTTTCGAAAAAAAAGTGAGGCGAATTCCCCATTCTCATTGATTAGAAATAGAATAAAACGCTTTCCTACTTTTGATATTGAAACAATTGTTTTGTAAAACTTACACTGATGACGAATTACTGTGTCCCCCATAACTAGGAACACTACCATACACGCCTCTGCAACAAAAATGATGGATAATGTTTCAATTATTCAATTCATAGAACTTCTTTGTAACGAGAAATCATTCAACGTTGATCAAAACTTACTTTCGGTTTCGAACAATAATGCCGAGCAGCAAGTGTTGGCGAGTCTCTTCAAAACCTGGACCGTCCAGAGGTAACAGGACTTGAGGAATTGGGCTGTGATTTGAGAGTGGCATCACATAAAAGTCTTTCACGGTTTTAAAATGTTGTCCAATCACAGCCATTCGATTCCGCGAACTCAAGTAACTGTAGAGCGCCATGTAGTTGATTTTTTCTATCTCAGACTCTGCGTGAAACCTGAGGTTGGAATAGAGCGGTACAGGAGTATTAATCAAATTTTCGATCCAAGCTTTTCTAAGGTAATTCCATGTAATTTACAAGGTCAGCCCCCAACTACTCCATAAATTGAAGTGAAATTTGAAATTTCATCAATAGCAAGGTGCAAGCACAGACCTAACAAGGGTTCTATGGTGAGGGAATTTAACGATTAGTTAGTGATGCCCAACCACGAAAGGCCAACCCACATAACCCCAAAACATTTCATCGTAAAAAGGCGAATATTGTTGCTTTGGACAAGGAATTAACAAAGGGCAGACGCTGAACAAAATATTTGTTGAGCTCTTGACCACAAATGCAGGTAAACGTTGAAAGAGGACTTAGTTTATTGGGCGTTTCGTACAAACTGAAGTTTGGAAAGCATAATGGACTATCAAGAAAATACTATTATCTGATATTTTGTTTAAAGGATCAAACAGAATCTAACCTGATGACGATTATATCTTTGGTGCCAGCCTTTTTCATCCTAGAAACGTACTCCCAGACTGAGTCTGGTTGAATTCTGCCAACACATTCCAGGACGTCCGAGAGTTCATCTTCGAGATCTTCACAGCTACCTGACACCTCGAATGCTGTAGCGTGTAACCGCGTGACTTCGTTCATGCTCAAACAACCAGACCAAACAGCGGGTTTCTCTTCAGGCGTAGGTGGTGTAGCAATGACGACAGTAGAAGACGGTTCACGGTCTGCAATGTCGTCATCGGCCGCGGCTAGCCAAGGCGGTTCGACGTACGCAGGTGGAGGAGTCAGCGACCCTTGGACTTCATCTTCTTGGACTGCCACAGGTTCTGGTTCTGCAGCAACAATACTACTCTCAATTTGATTTCTATCCTTTGATCTTCCTCTAGATTTAGATCTTCCTCTAGATTTAGATCGTGCCCTGGATTTTGACCTTCCTCTGGATTTTGAACGAGCGTCTGACATAGATCGACCTCTTGACTTAGAGCGACCTCGCGATTTCGACCTACCCCTCGATTTTGACCTAGATCGAGCCCGTTTACCAGACTTTTCCTTTGACTTGCTCCTACTTCTCTTCCTGGCCGCATCTTTAGACTTGGCACGATCTTTAGAGTCCGTAGTACTGCTCTTGCTCCTATCTTTGGACTTGCTCCGACTTCTTCTCCTCCCTCGAGATCGACTTCGACTCCTCTTTTCTCGCGATCTACTGCGACTTCTGCGAGATTTCTTCCGATCTTTTTTCCTCTCTTTATCCCGTTCTTTCTTTCTATCATCTTTCTTATCTACTTTGTCTTCTTTGATAAAAGCTAAAGATACCCCGCTCAAGTCATTATCTTTCTTCACAACAACAGGCTCTTCATAATCATCTGCTGTTCGATTGAGGGCAGACTCCAGTTCCGATATGCTTGCTTCATGAGTTTTGGATTCGATAACCTCCTCTCCTTTCCGACTTTTCAGGACTACAACTTTATTCTCATGTATCCTCGCAAGTTCATTCTTTTTAATCATTTCAATTTGATGCTTCTGCTCCTTCTCTCGCCATTGCGCCAATTCCTGGTTGGCCAGCTCTTCAGAGGTCAACCGAACAATTTCATTGGGACTAACAGCTTTCTCGAGAATTTTTTTGTAGAGCGTGTGGTTTTTTGCATCTTTAATGTTGAAAACTAAGGTTCGATACTTGGCTTTGTACTTTGCCCCACTGTTAGTGAACAGATTGAATAATTCTTCCTCCATAGATTCAACCAAGGTTTTGACCTGTAAACGATATGTTCAGATAAGAAAAGTTCAAAATTGCAGATTGTACAAACAATTATGATCAGCTACCATTACAAATTTTGGACGAACCTCATCTGCTCCAGTGTTGATGTCAGGGTCTTGACTGATCCTCTGCATGAGAGACTCTTGAAGAGATTTCTTGACGAATTCCCGAGTCTTATCTTCTTCCTTTTCAGGTGTTGGAGGAGCTGTTATACAAGAGACATTTTAATTGTTGCTAGGAAATAATTATCATTATAGGTGCTATCAAAATGTACAAGACAGATACCTTTTTCAGCTGGTTTTTCGACCGTTGGTGTCTTTTCCTTGGGTGAAGCAGAGTAGAAATCTTTAGCTGTTGTAACGAGCGAAGGCCCGGTTGCATTCGGCGTTTTCGGAGTGGTAGGTGTACTCGCTTGTTTCGATGATGGACCAATGATGGTGACCACAGTCACATCTTTAGATCGCTTCTCTTTCTTAACACGAACCTCTTCTTTTTTCTTATCAACACTTGGACTAGGCGTGGGTGCAGTAGGAGTGGTAGGTGTTTGTGCCTTCGGCCCCTTCTTGACATCCTCGTTCTTTTGTTTGGGCTTGTTCACATCAATCTGCAAGAATCAACATTTTGATACATGTAATAAATACTAATGTTTGGAAGCAAAAATATTGGCTTCCGATTTGTTATTCCTATTAATAATAGGAATCCCGGGTCGAGGGTGCAGAGCCTGAGAGCAAAAACTTGGATGGAAAAAACAAATAAGATTTTGGGGGTAATTACTAAGATTTCTTCTCGTATAATTTGAAGTTTCCGCTAGCGCAATCTCGCCGCTGCTTCATCCTGAAAACCCAGCAGTTCCTCACAGCTTCGCAATTTCTTCCTCGCTCTTCGGAGGCACATAATTGATGCTCTTAGAACCGAAAATGCCACTCTGGTTCGCAACCACCCTTTGTCACTCCTTTGCCATAACTTTGAGGAAATGGAAGGAAAAGCAGATGAGGGGCATGAATATTGATCGTCGGCATCGCAAGTTGCGTCGGTGTCAGTGACAAGTACATCGAATCCCATGTGACGCCAAATCACCCCTTACGCCTTACATCGAGCATTTGTCTCCGTTATTATGGGTTCTATATACTAATTATCCATCATCGTGGCAAGTTCATAGCCTCCCCAACAGATCCCTCATTTCACCAACCCTCCCATTTTGCAGCTTGGAGTATGTTCAATACTGGAGGCCCTAGTCCCCACCCACCGCATGCTGGAGGCAAGTAGGTTCCCTCTTGTATCAAACTGCCAATTCATCTCGAAACTGAGGGGCCAAGGTTGAATTATATTGGCTTTTCTTAAAACCAGAGTTGAATGAGACAACAGTCCTCACAAGCAAAAACTAAGGAGAATAGGGTGTGCGCATGGGTCGGAAAAACAGTTTAGTGCTTTTTTAAATTTAAACTAGACCTCATTCTGAGAATTTGGACACCAACCGCGACCTTCTAGCGTGAGAAGACCTTTTTCTATGAATTTTCAAAGTTTCGAATGTTTATGACATCACAGTGGGCTGGGGGGTCCTGCCCAGGCGGGAGGGGCGCGTGACGTCATAAACATTCGAACCTTTGAAAAATCATGGAAAAAGATCTACTCATCCAAAAAGAGAACGGCTGGTGTCAAAATTCTCAGAATGAGGTCTACTTTCGATTAAAAATTTTAAAAAAAATCAGGCGCACTCCCCACTAGCGAAGTGATGGTACGGAAAGGTATCAATGAATCAATTTTCTCATTCGCCTCAGAGACAACAAAGATACATAAAAACCTACCTTATCGTTTCAATAGGTTCAAAATACATGCAACATTTAAATTTAAGGTAATATGGAGTATATAATTATTACATACACAAGTTATTCGACTTTTGAAAGTGAATCAATATCAATATTGAAGCAGCCATATGAGAGTTTGACAAATCAATGGGCGTCCTAGTAAATTTACGAATTATAAAAAATCGCTTACTTGCAGTTGTGACAGAGGCTGAGCTTGTATCAGTTGGATCTTCTTTTGAGAAGCAGCAACTTTGGGTCCAAAGCCAACTCTAACTTCACCTTTGACCATTTTAGGAAGAAGAACGGACTGCTTGAGCACTGGCCGATCTTTTTGAGAGTCAATCGAGAGAGATCTCTCAACAACCTTCCCTGCTGAACCGCCAGTTTTAACAGGTTGTTTGGGAGTAGTTTTGTCTCCGTGTTTTACGCTTTCCTCTCCCTGTTTAGGCGTTGTTTTCGTTGTAGTATTTGAAGTCTGGAAACAACCAAAACCCTCATTTATTAACACTAACAACATACCAACATAATATTACACGTGAACGGTAACGAGGAACGAATTGTGTTAAGAATATCATGTTCTATCAGGGAACATGTTTTAGCCAACTGCCCGAGAATGTTACTTAGATTATAAACGAAAGAACGGAACGAAATCTGGTTACAATACTTTTCTAATAGTTTTCATTGATAACTCGCGTTGCTAGGGAGATCAAAACTTCATTTTGCAATTCATAAAAATAGCCACTCGAAGAGAGTTCTGAATTGATTACATCTTAAATCACCTCCCATACTGCCAATTTGCCCCTACTTAACCCTTCTGAGAGTACTGGTTAAGCGCTTCATGACAAGAACGCACTAGGTGGTATCCGTAAAGGAGGTGGCAACTCCCGCTAGGTGCGCTGGTGCTAAAAGTAGTTTCTCGTACGTCCAATAGAGTGCTCTGATTAAAATTACCTTGGAGAGATCATTTTTGGTTCATTATTTTCAATAATAAACCTTTGGAATCGACCAAGAAAAAAATTTGTTTACTCTTCAAAAATTTGTCAGTTTACTTTCAAGGTAAGTACCTACGTAGAATCCAAAAATCGAATAACAATTTTTCTGTCCCGTCCGCCGTCTGCGTATAAACCAAAAATGATCTCTCCAAGGTAATTTCAATCAGAACACTCCAGGTATCATCTCTCTGTGTAGAGAGGAAATTCTTAAAACAGTTAATCTCATGTTTTTTTTTTTTTTAGAAAATTGAGGTTTGAATGCGATAAGACGTAAATTGTTTGCCAACATTGAGGATTTCTGAAATAGTTTTAGGAAAAAGAAGAAAAAAAAAGATGCCTTTTGAAACTAATCAGCTGAGTGAGGTCTCTAGCTAATTTCTTTGCTGATAAAATCCACCAAGATCAAAAGGAATTGAGGTTTACCATACGTAAACTCAATTCATGTCTTTGAAAATTGGAAGATCAGCAAGTAGGTCCACAATTCCATTACTACCTACCCACTGTTTCTTTCATACTCAATTTCTCATATTGGTAATTATAAAAGATATGTTGAGAAGGTAATATCCATGATCTGTCATTTCTTTCGAACATGGAGACATTTTTTCGAGATTTTCTCCTTTTTTATGGTTGGTTCATTTTATTTAAGTTACGGTTGGTTTTCGGAACATATGCATGACCTGTGAAACAATGTTAATAAACAATAAGTTTTTGCTGGTTAAAAATGATTGAAAACTTATTTACAATAAGAAGAGAGGAAATGCAAATGACGGAGAAGTTGACAGTAGACAGTTGATATCACGAATGAGGCAGGTTATTTATTGAAGAAGGTTACTGTCCAGGACTACCTACTCCTCCTGGAGTTCGTTGCAGGTTGGGGCTGCTCCGAACTTGATCGGAGCAAGTCCCCGAGGAGGTTGGAATACAGAACAAGTTGCTTTGAGCAAGCCATGAGTTCGGTTGGAACGAGTTCTCTCGGCGTTCTCCTCTAGTGCGCATGCGCAATTGTTCAGAACCTGCTCCGAACAGATGGTTGGAAAAGACCTACTATTAGACGTACGAGAAACTACTTTTACCGCCAGCGCGCCTAGTGGGAATTGCCACCTCCTCTATGGATACCACTCAGTCAAACCCAAAATAAGGTTTTGCGTTGATTTTCAACGGCCAACCAATTTGCAAATGAAATATGGTAAGCAACAACAAGCAACTTCATTTTATTTTTTACCTGTACACTTTGGGCTTCTAGAATCTTCTGTAAGCGAATAACATCAAGGGACCTTGCCCTCTGCCAAGGCATGGGCGCCTAGTTTCTACAGTTGATTATCACTTCCAAAACTATTTGCAACGACTGAAATTTCGGCCCATTGTATACATGCTAATATACAACTTTCTTACTAACATCTACCATTTCAACACGATGTGGTTGAAATCAAGTAGGTACATATCCATTTTCTCACAGAGGCCCAGATATTGTTTCCAGTGCAATACGAGTGCATCTTCATCTTCAGGAAAGTAAGAATGAATAATAATTACCATTCTAGGATCTTGAGATTGAGCGTGCTTGGAAGCATTCACAATGCTAGGAGTCATCACGAGAAATCCAGTATTTTTCATGAGCCAACTCATCACGATTTTCAGAGGAGGAGCTTTATCACCTATAAAAAATAAACAATAGATACTAATTTAGGCTCCTCGTACGCCATATAATCATTTTATCGTTACAGTTTGTAGATGTAAAAGGTTTCTTTCACCGGCTCAAATTGTTATGCCCAGAATGATTGGTATAGCTTTAGAAGAGAGACAAATTTATTAAGTCCTCGATTTTGAAGCAATTTATGAACTGCGAAAACTTAGTAGATTAGGTAGGTTAATGTGTGAACAGGGAAAGTGCACAAGGAACTCTATAGAAGAACGCAGGTATGTCAAAAACATTTTTTCAAATTTGTAATCACCTTTCTTGCAAGTCAAACGATTACAAAATACAGGGATAGAATTAGCGAAATTTTCTTTCTTAAATCATGGTTTTAATAAATGTCTCAACGAGTCTCAGCCCGATCTCTTCGGGAACTTCTTGAGAAACAACCGTAGATACGTGGGAAAAACGCTCCAAATTATTACACAATGGTTTATTATTTTTTATTTTTCTATATAGATCACTCGTCTGCAAAGCCACCAACCATCCAACATGATGAAAAACATCGAGCGCATTTCGGTCAGCTTTAATTTGAACGGAGATTAGGCTTCTTTTGCGATTCACACTCGTGTTTCTGATTTATCGTACGTCCAAACTTTAAATTCTCGTAGTGAGCGAACGGTTTGTCCTACAGAGCTCCGGTTGGTCTCAAAAAATTCTAAACATTCTATAAAATCTTAAATTGAAGGAAAAACAATACCTTTATATCAACATTTTTTGAGTTAGGGCGTTTTCAAAATTTCAAAATTGACTTTGGAACCCTTAGAAGTGACCTACATCAACCAAAATCTTCGGGGCACAACTAGACCCTAAATGGAGCCTACATACCAAATTTCATCAAAATCGGTTAATGCTAAGTGGCAAAAGTGCCGCGTACGGCGGACGGACGGCCAAATTTTTATTCGAATTTTGGATTCTACGTACTTTGAAACGTAAACCATCAAATTTTGAGTTAAAAATTTTTTTTCTTGGTCGATTCCAAAGGTTCATTATTGAAAATAATAAACCAAAATTAGGTCTTGCCCAAATAATTTTAAAATGAAAAATTACGATTAAAAATAATAAAAAACGTGTTTTTTTAATTTGTTTGTATATTATACATTTTGGTTTATATATTATAATATAATATAATAATATACATTATATATTATTGTATTGTATATTCTGTAAACGGGAAAATTATTCATTTCTAGATTGTTATCCTGGACATCCGGGAACACATTTTGTGCAAATGTGGTGAATTTTGGGGCAATTTGACAGAAAGTCATAGCCATCACACAAGTTGTATGAATTTTTAAGCTATAAATTCGCATCAGTACCTGTAAGGCGAACGCCAGTTATCTTGTTGTAGACAGGAACCTTTGCAGCTGCTCCCATACCGAGTAAATTTTCCTTTTTCAAACTAGCAATCGCTCGCACTGTATGAAGTTTCATACAATCATCGCTGCAAAAATAGCTTCCAACTTTGGCGGGTTTTTTACACGTCACGCATTCCAAGGAACCCAACGTTCTGCAAAAAAAAAGGGAAGAATGTGTGGTAAGCGAATAATCTAAGATTTGGATTGCTTTTTAATTATTGCGTCTTCTTCACACTTGAGAATTTCAAGTAAACTTGAGAAGGAGACAGACAATTTAGTTATATAATGGATAATAGCGACGGGTGGACAGTGATAACATGACTCAAATAATCTTACCCTTGATTGGGGCCAGGAGATTTGATGACTTTACTGGGAGGTTGAATGGGATCTTCTTTCACTTTGGACTTACAGCAATTAGGACAAGTCCACTCAACTCCCTGAAGTTCCATCTGTTTTCCTTTTGCCTTCGTGACACCAACACAGTGTCCATGGAACCAATCCTCACAGGAGTCGCAACAGATCATGAACCTGAATACAACAAAATAAAATGTTGCTAGAATTGAATGCAATCATGAGATTTTTGATGAGTCAAGAAAAAATGTAAAAGGGAATTTTGTTCAGGATGTAGAGAGATTTTGTAGCATAATTGAATATCACTATTCATGCAGTAAAGTGCACAGCAAGCCTTACCTGTTGTTATGAGGCTTCTTACAGATGCACCACAGTCTATCAGGATCATCTTCTGAGTTCCAGCTAGCATCTTCACTCCGAGCATCTTCTTCGTCTTCGATGTCGGTCTCCAATACGATCAACCCGAGGGCTTTCCTAAAATAACGTAAACTATGAAACAACGCGAAACATCCTATTGCAACTCTCAAATCCTATAAGGTTTAAGTTCTGAAGTACCAACCAAAGTCCTATGACTTCGTCAAGGAATATCAAAGCGAGCTCAGGTACTCACTTATGATGGTTACGACTAAAACCATGGCTTTACAGGGTGATGGCGGGAGGTACATGGTAAAAAGTAAAATGGTGTACTTGAAAAATTAACCCATTTTGGTCTAGCATAACATATCGCAGCTGTAGACTCGGACATGTCGCGTTCTGTGTGTCTTTCTTTGACATCAAATTCATGTTCCATCATGAATTTCGTTTCTGGAGGTAGGTATTTTCCTCAATGTTTGAGCCAGTTTAACCGCGTTCCAACGCCTTATCAGATCTATCGACTATTGGCAGCATGATGCACTCTGTGAATCACCAAAAATATGGACCCTTCGACTTAGTAAGTACCATTTGATATCGTAACCATCTTGTTTCACTGATCGTTTTATATCGTGTTCCAAAGCTCGCACCCCCTCCCCACAACTAGTCCTATGGGGTTTTTCGATCGAATAAATATTTCCCCAGTCTTCAACAAGCTCTCGCATTCGTGACGCCAGCCTAATGCGCTATCCAATACCTACTGGTATAAAGTTTTTTTTAAACTTGTTTTATTGCACCAAGTTACAACTTATAAGCAACATTCTTCTGATACATAGTGGTGTACGTTAATAAAACTAAGATACTTCACTTAGTTCTTATTGCCCTGAAATTTGCACTTCATGATGGTCACACTAAGTGGATTAGATCGTGTGGCTTGGTTCTCTCAAGTCTTCTAAGCAGATCATCAGTGTTGAGGATGACATCCTCATTTACATGGGTATAAAAAGTGTTGCGGTTATGGTCGAACCACCAGCCAGGGTTCGATTCTAGAACTAGGTAATTTGCGACTTTTTTTGTCTCTTGACTTTTTTAACCCCCTTAAAATCCGAATTTTTTCACTTTTAAGATGTTTTCCGTTTTTTCGACCTTACGCCATTAAAACGGATGGTGAGCCCGCCCGAAGGTTAAAATGGCGGCCTCTAGTTTAGCATTTATCGCTCGTGGTTGACGGTTTCGCAGCGATTCCACCCAGAATGGTGGCCCTTGAGAGGGTCATCTTCTAATATGTAACCCTTGGTGTGTATAAAGTGTCTGACAGACACGAGGGAAATTTCAATGAAGTATGTTAACAGCAAGGAGCATCTAGAATGTCCCAGGCGTCCCTTTATAGAAGGTTCGATTTCAAACCTTCAGCTGCCATCTAACCGCCACATAAAGTAATTTGTTCCCTAGTTTCTGAAAACTACCGTCTCTCAGACACTATATACAGGCAACCAAAAAACGTACGTTTTCGGGCATACTTTTGTGTACTCTGACCAGGCTTCAATTTCCAACCGATTTGTGAAATTCTTTTTAGTTCATATGACCTTCCGAGTTCCACATTAATTCACAAGAATATCGAACTTAGCGTTGGGAGGGGGCGAGTGGGGTATAATATTCACAAAATATCAGATTTTTCAGTATTTCGGTTCCTTTATAGCTTACTAATTGTACTAAGAAATTGAGGGGACATTATCAATATAGCTCTGGATTTTCATGAATTAAGTATTTTTTGTGCCACCTTGAAACAAATCAGTGGAGAACCACCTTGGTGCCAGGACACCAGAACCCGAATATTTCGTGGTTTTTTGTGTGTTTCACGTTGAACACGGATGTTAACTTCTGCGGTGGGGGGAGGGGGGTTGTACTCAAATTCGCATTTTGAGTATCGTAGATCATAGTTTTTAAAATTTTCAAATTAAACTCTTTGAGACCCGCCTAAACCTCTTGGGAATAAATCTAATTACTTAATTTTAACTAATAAAATTTTGGTTTGACGAAAAATTTATCAATTAGCCCATCATGTGTCTCAACAACAACTTTACAGTTGCTCCGTGTCTGTCAGACACTTTAAACACTGGGAGTCCATCAGAGGGTTTATACACACCAGGGTTAATTCAATTTGAACCTCTGCTACGAAAACGTTCTAAATAGTGTTTAGGAACTTTCAAGCAAGAAAAAAATCGTTGCAACGTTGCCTGGTTTAAAAGGTACGGTTTTAAGTGTAGAATAATAAAAGGAGGAAAACTAACTTTTCCGTCGGGATGCTTTTCCGAGATTCGGTCGACGAGCGTCCCTCTTTCACGGGATTAGGAGTCACCTTCTTCGACTCTTTCGGCGACGCGACGGGCTGTTTCGCATGACTAGCAATTTTCTTTATTGAACTCTTGGTGTCCTAGAAAAAAGTAATGATGAATTACAATAGACCATTACCACTTTTTATATACAATAAATGAACAATGGCCACAAGATTCAAGCAGTTTTTGCAATAACAAAGTATAGAGGTACCAGAAGACTGGAATAGTTTAGATGAAGCCTGAAGCGATTTCTAGAAGACTAGCTGCTAGGCAATCATAATGACCAACCAAGAGACGAAAGTAAAGCAGCGATGAGAGAAAATAACCTATACACCAAGGCGGAGAAAAGCTCAACTAGTTGGAGTAAGAGAATGCTCCGCAAAGAAGTTTTATCCAAATGTTTCGAAAGTCTGCTAGTTTGAACCGAATAAGATTCACCGACCTGAGGAGTTTCGACGACTACTTTCTTAGTAGCGGATCTTGTGGTTGGTACTTCGATGGGGGGAAGTTTACGCATTTTGTCATTCACTGTCGTCATAGTACTTGTAGGCGTGGTAGAAACTAGTTGTGATTGGACAGGAGCCGAAAGAATGCCCATAATAGTTGGCGAGCCTTTTACTTGGGTTTCAACTTTCTGCAACCTTTCGTCCAATTTGGGGAGAGTGTTCTGAAACAAACACTTTCGATGAAGTAATATACGGAATTATATTAGGATATGTATTAAGCGTACTATTCTAGTAGTTAAGTCTCGGGAATTATGAATACAAGCAAAATGGGAGTAAGCAAGGTTTGAATGAAACCAAAAAATTAAGAACTTACATCATCATCATCGTTGGTCAGATCGTCGAGAAGAAGAGCATCATCGAGTAAAACTGAATCGCTTTTAGCTACTTCAGCATGAATACTGTCCAATAAACTCTCAGCAGCAAGAATAGGTTGACCTAAAACGATCAAATATTATAAAAAACAAAGTTTTAAAGCTAGCTCAGGACAAATGTAAAGCAGTACCAAAAGTGTAAGTGGATGTTGCAGGTATCCAAAAACGAAGATGTACTTACAAGACAGTGGGGGGTGGACAGGTTGAACTTCTACTTTAGGTCCAATAGTCGGAGAAGATAATATAGGTGGCCGGCGAACAGCCACAAGGGACGTCGGCTGTTCTGAGAGTGGCACAGTTTCAGAAATAGGGGATAAAAGAAGGTCAGCTGTATCATCAGTGACAGTCTTCACTTCAACCTCTGCATGCGATAAGGATGGATCCTGGTCTGGAGTCACAGGTATAGACAGAGCTTCGGGAACATGAACTGGCGTCGACGGAGTGACCTTGGACTCGTCAAGGGCTCCTTCAACGGGCATTTCGGCGACTTCAGAACTAGGTACTGTTTCCACTGTTTCAACTACTGGGAGAATTTCACTGACTACAGTTTCGTCGACTTTGGCTGGTTCTAGAACTAGAGCACGAGGTGTTGAAACAGGGGTCGTAGTTGGTGTTTCCTTTTCAGGAGTAGTTGTTAAGGCCTCTGGAGGTTGTGCTTTGTCTGTACTAACCCTTCGAATGATATCCGGAGTAGAAAACAATTCTGGACCAAATACAACAGGAGCTAACGCGGCCAGTTTTGCTTTTTCTTTCTTTTTCTTCTCTTTCTCTTTTTCCTTCTCCTTTTCTTTCTCCCTCTCCTTTTCTTTTTCTTTCTCCCTCTCCTTTTCTCTTTCTTTCTCCCTCTCCTTTTCTCTTTCTTTCTCCTTCTCCTTTTCCTCAGCCTCCATTTTTGCCAATGACAGTGTTCTGACTCGAGGTTTATGTAACACCGGAGTTCCATCTTTTTCCTTATTTACTGTTGGAAAAAAGAAGTCAATTACTAAGGCTTTAAAACTCAATATGCCAAAAGCACAAAACTAAGATTTACTTATTCAGTCTAATACTTCATGCATAATTCCTTCACTTATTTCATTGAAGCATCATCAAGAGAAGAATGAACGAGATGGGATGGCTGGGAGCTGGCAGAAGGATGTTTACCACATTAAGATAGTTGTTCTGTTCATCATACTAAGTTATACACAATGTAGTATGTTGCCAACCCAGGAGGCTCCCAATTTCGTCAACTCTTCCTACTATCAAGACATCTTGAGGGTACATCGATACCTTAAAGCACAAAGGAGCTATGTCCAAAAACGGAGTTTTCAGAAAAACGCAAAAGAAGTTTCCACCAGTGCACAATTCCTAAAATAATAGCTTACCACACTAAACTCTTTAATTCTTCAACAAATTTTCAAGCTATAATCGTCAAAAAGTTCAATAATAGTTTTGTTGAATTTGAGTTTTTCTGAAATTAAAAAAAATATATAAAAATTGGAAGATGGATGGACATAGCGCTTTTGTGCTTCAAGGTATTGACATGTTCTAACTAAGAACTAAATGTAAGAATTCCGAACCATAATCAATACACTGTTAACATTTTGCTCGTCTCAACTTTGAGCACCTGGACAGCGACTGAAACACGTTCTATACTCGTATTATCTACGTACCGTATTGGAGAATCCATCGTAACCAGCAAGTCGAGTACAGGAGGCGAGCGCTTTCGATGTAAGGACGTGTATTTATAATGTAAATATAGTCTGGATGAAAGGGAGGTGAACAGACAAAGAACCTTTCACCACGTGGTCTCGTTACCACGTGGCCCCCTTTCCCTTCTGATCCTTTCACCTCTTTTTCATCCAGACTATACATATAATAAATAGAACGACAGACTGACAAACTTTAGTACTCTCTCGACGGCCTGAAGATGATGTTCTTACATCGAAAACGTTCGCCTCCTCTACTCGACTTGCTGGTTACGACGGATTCTCCACTACGGTACGTAGATAATAATTGTATTCTTATAACTAGCGGAACTAACCCCGAACATTCAGTACCTACGTTCGTTCTATACTAATTTTTTCATGTTTTATTGTTTCGCTGAGAACAATAAAGCACTCGTGGTACTCATTTACAAGTATTCATAGTTTGTTGCCTTTCTTAGTAGGCAAGGTGTGAGGTGAGGGGAGGATAAAGTGCGGCAGATCCCCAGTTTTCATGGTGTATAATTTTCAAGTCGACCTAGCTTTCGCCCTTGGGCATCGTCAGGACACTATAATTATAATTTGCAAGTCCATTGGTCGTAGACATATGGTAGGTTTTCATTCCTACTGTAGGTGCATATATTGGCCCATGAAGTGGAGGTACAGTACTCAGTTAGGTAAGTGCGAATTTTACCCATTTAAGTTAAGCTAGATAGTAACTAGATGGTGTACAATTAGTAGTCTGGATGACTTCTATTGTTGAACAGTATTTTCATACAAGTAATAAGGTCCTTTCACCAGGTCACATTCTTCGTATTTACTTAGTATATATATAAGCTTGATGGGATGTAGGAATGGTAGGAAACTGACATCCAGCTCCGGTATCCTGGTTATATAATGTATCTGTTATGGTCTTGAGTTTAAATTTTATACGTACCTCGTGAGTAAAAGGGCTTGTAGGTGCTATATAAGTTATTTTCTGGTTTCTTGTGGGCTTTATAATCAGCTTGGGTATTCAACTGTTTTTCAATAATGAAATGGTGTTGCAAATTTAGACAGAATAAAGGGATAGTATTTATTCCGTACTTTATTATTTATTCGCCTTATTACTTGTATAAAAATACGTTTCAACAATAGAAGTCATCCAGACTACTAATTGTACACCACCTAGCTAATATCTAGCTTACCTACTTACCTAACTGAGTACTGTACCTCCACTTCATGGGCCAAAAAAAGCACCTACAGTAGCAATGAAAACCTACCATAAGTGTACGACCAATGTACTTGCAAATTATAATGAAAGTGTCCTGACGATGCCCATGGGCGAAAGCTAGCTCGACATGAAAGTTATACAACATGAAAACTGAGGATCTGCCGCACATTATCCTCCCCTCACCGAATACCTTGCCATTTACAAGTATTAGTATTACAACAAGATTCAACACCGTAATTCCTTCTTATTTCAAATTGAAGAAGTGATTGGTGTTTGGTACGCCAAAATTTCTCGGCTGCACTTATATTAGCTGAAAACAAACTTTTGTCGAAACATTCATAAATGAAACGAAAACTAGTAGCGTTTGGTTAGAGCTCACACCTGGAATCAGCAAAAGAGTACAATGATTCTAAAACTTACCAACTATGTGTTCTGCTTTGGTAGTTTTTGGTCGATTAGGAGACGTCTTATGAGTTTCTGGAGATTTTACTAATGGTAGCAATTTTACATCTTTTTTCATTTCAACTTTCTTTTTCATCACTTTGTTGTTGGGCGAAGGGGCCAATTTAGCCTTTGCCGGCACAGACGTTTTGATCACAGAGGTCTCAGGAGTTTTGGCTGCTTGAGGTTTCAGTGTTATAACTTGAACTTTCACAGGAGTAGTAACAGCTTCAGGAATACTAGTTTCAGATTGAACTGGTGATAACAGAGGTTCTTCGTCAGTCGATAGTTCAATCACTTCAGGAGTTGAAGGTTCCACAGCTGAAGTCGGTGGTGGCTGAATGGATGGCGTGGACGGCTCAGTCACAGGCTCCGGTGATTTCTCCTTCGCCGGCGAGTCTGCGTCATCGGTCAGCGCATCCATCACCGAGATGGCATTCTTCGACAAGAGTCCCAGGTCCTCCGGCAAGTCTTCCAGTTTGGTGAGGACTACGTGCGGAGTCTTCTTTTGTATCAAGGCCATAATCTGATATTAGTTTTGTAAACAAAAAATGAGAATAATTAATGAACACTCACGCAAGGAAAGATTCAAGGAGCGGGACATCCTCTTTCAAGAAGATGAATACTGAACCAGAAAATTACCTGATAGTGAACTTGAAATGAAATGAAAAGTAAAGCGCCACATCAGAAAAGAGCAAGGGTAAAACACCGATTTTACTAGTTTAGCAAGAACAACAACTATTTGACCAAATACACAACGCAAATAACTTTCGATCAAATTCCGAAAAGAATGAGAAGTCAACGAGAAATAATTAAGTTACAAGAAATAATTTAAGTTGCAAGGAATAATTAGGTAAACTCATGACACAAAAACTCGATTCAATTTTCAGCATTCTCCTTGTAGGTACTCAAGCCAACACCTAAATCTCATTTATGGAGACGTTTCTTTTCTAAATCTTTTCAACTACCATCCAAATTTTTCCATTTAAGATTTTGAAGTTAGTCTAAGCATATTGGCCATATAAGTTGCCCATGTAATCACATCAGATAGACATCGAACGTTTTTTCACCATCCACCAATCATGCAAATTTCTAGTTCAGAGAAGCAAGGGGGGAAACAAAATAAGCTTGATATCACAAGAAAAAAATGGCTTACTTCAAAACCAACTGGAAAATAATAGCAAACATGCAGCCACTACAGCATCAAAATCTACAAAAATTACGCAGATACAAGGTGAAGTTCTTCAAATCAAATTGAGTAGTATACAAGTAGTTTGCTCAATCCTGAGGTAAGGTTGAGGATATCCCATAATTACTCTTTTCCGAGGGCTGATGTAGAAAAATAATCCTTCTGTTCACAAAAATAGCGAGTGTTTAAAAGTTCGTTTTTACTTTCCAGCAGTGAAGGCAAAAATTAAACTTTTCGTAACGAATTCAACGACATATTTACTTTTAAAGTTTAGCCGTTCTAATTTCGTTGTACTAATAGTTTCGAAACTTTAGTTTCCCCTTTGAGCGACAAACAAAACGCCCTTAGCATCATTTCTAGAAAGCAGATTGAAAGTAACAACAGGCAACAGCCTGTAGGTATTAAATGTTCAACTTAGCTTCAAATTGTACAATAAATGTGCGAAACGAAATGCTGATCAAAATGTACGTTAGAGAAAAATTATTTGTCATTCATTATTTTCAATAATAAACCTTTGGAACAGCAACTATGTAGATCGACCCAACAAAACGTACTATGTCAATTGATCGGGATTGAGGTCAACTGGAAACAACACCTTCTTCGCCGAGCTTTCGGTAAATTTATTACCTTCTTCATGGCTCGAAGGTTGTTTATTTAGTGACACCACCAAACGTCCATAAATAAAGAGAAGGTGGAGACGCCACCATAATTATAGAAGATAAATTTACGGTTTAACTAATTACACCGTAATTAAAAAATTAAAAATTAAAAACACCGGCTTTTTTTAGTACAGAACAATGGAATAACAAAAACGCAAGGACTCAAGATCACAGAGAATAATTCTCTGTGTTCTCTTAAATTTATCTTCTATAATTATGGTGGCGTCTCCACCTTCTCTTCATTTATGGACGTATGGTGGTGTCACTAAATAAACAACCTTCGAGCCCTGAAGAAGGTAATAAAGTTACCGAAAGCTCGGCGAAGAAGGTGTTGTTTTTTCTTCAAGATTTATTAATTAATTCCACGACATCAGTAAATGTCAAACTTCGATTGGGATATCCACGTTATGTATTCACAGTCCAAAAATGTAAGGCAACGTTAGAGTACATAGAAGAGGGAGCAGAACTAGAAAAATCTAGATCATACGACGAACTTTCAATTCAAGTTAAAAGAAAACTTGATGCAAAAAAAAAAATACGTAAATATGGGAGCAAACAATAGAAGAACAACAGAACATTAATAAGCCAATTTCAAAATTAAAAAACTCAAAAGTCGAAGAAAGCTCAATTATGTTTAAAAAGTACCTTATAGACATAAACACTATTTATTGTTTACCAGTATTTCGTATGTACAAGTTAGTGTTAAAAATCGAAGGGTTTTTTCTAACAAAAGGAGGTAATTTGAAAATTGGATGTTTTGAAGATTTGTTGGCGAGGTTCCAACGATATCAGACGAGCCCTGCCTTCTTAGCTTGACAAGCATTCATGGATACTATAATACCAGCTGATCGCATTTTGGACCGAATGTGTTATCGGATTTCCAACAGAGTAATTACTCGATAGTATGTATATTGGTCAAACTCGAAGAATCAAATGGTTCAAGCATTGGGCACATGGGTGCGCATCAATAAGTGAGCTCCATTTTGTACCTTCTTTCTGTTTTCACACCCAAATAAGTAGAGGCAGCTACCCCCCCCCCCCCCCTTCCTTCTCACCCGAAGGATCGGAATTGAGCTTCCAAAAGTTGTTTTTGAAGGAGTCCGTTCGCACCCAGGATCAAGGAGAATGAGGACGCATCCAAACATTGAATAACACTGGAGATCAGAGGTCACCGATTTCTCATCAGTATTGTGAAAGCCTAGCAAACCAATGAATCCGTATATTGTTGTTGAAGCGAGGGGATGACCTCAACTTCCTAAATAACTGAAAACGGGTGGAGAACGGTGGGTATTTGCAAATCGGTCAAGAGCAAAACGGTCCAAGAGGAAATTGTTGGACAATGGTTGGTAACTCCAGTTTGAGGATTTAGTTTGTTGTGTATTAAATCATGTGATAGAATCACTTCTTATATTTTTTGTCGTGAAAAACTTGCATGAATAATGTAATGTCATACATCTATGTTCGTTAGTTCTCCAATAAAGTGACGTGTAGGAAAACCCAGAGTAGCATGAGTCATCACCAACAAGGACGAGGTGAGGAAGGGAAAGAACACGTCATCTGACGTCACCTCTTTTCTACTCTCCCCTTACCATAATAGCTTGAGTATAAAAGCCGCACTCAGGGGACTTCCTACATGCATTCGTACCTAGTCAATCCGACTTATCATTTCTTGTCTCACCTACAGCCCAAGTTCCTCAGAGGGAATGGTTTGCCCCATAAAAGGCGCCAAACCTCTATCTCCCCTTAGGGACCTCTTCAGAACTAGGCTTCATTAGGTAAATGCTCCGCTTCCCGCTGGTAGGTCTGGGTCCAGACGCCGAGGTTTGCGGATAGATATTTCAAGCACCTATCTGGACTGTTGGCCGCGAGCCGCCGTGGATGTAGAGCCAAAGCCCTAGGCTTAGGGATCAATCTCTCCATTGAGTATGGTGCAGGCTAGTTTACAATTCAGCGCATCGAGAGGACCATCGCCCTCATTCGAATACACGCAGAACACAACAAATAAATTCCTTTGATAAGCTTTGCTATCCTGCGCACTCTGTGCATTTCTAGCAGGTTATGGGCTCAGAATGCTTCCACTGCGCAGACGAAATTGGTGGACTAACACAAAACAACAATGACCCAACAACACCGAAACAACTTTGGAGTCACCTTTCGCTGAAGACTGGAACAAAGCCATGCTCAATGAATACAATTTATTCGAGAGAAACAAGGCGAGGACACTAGTCAATCGCCCACGAGGAAAAACTGTCGTTGGATCGAGATGAGTTTTCTGGACAAAATGAGGAATTTTACCATGTCGGAATTTCCTATTTTTGACCCAAAAATCGGATTCAGCACCTCGAAAAACCCCCTAAGGCAAACTTTCAGCCCAAACTTCCTAATTTACGAATAAACAAAACAGTGTAGAAAATACGAATGTTTAAAAAAACCGGGAAAATGACGTCATGCTGGAATAGTTCATTTATGGCCGCTTGAAGCGCTGAGATCGAGAAATCTATAGTGCCCAGATGCAAAATTTCACGAAACAGTAAAGTTCGAAATCGAAAAACTGAAGAAAAAAATAGAAAAAGCAAGATGGGGAAAATTAGGTTTTCCCTGTTTTTGTTTGATAACTTTTCTCTTAGAAAACACGATTTCGTCGTCCCAACGGGCAACACTGGGAGGAGACGGCGATCCGAACAGCCCAATCAGCGAGCGTTCCCACTCCACGTCCGTTTTCCCGGTTAGTTTTGAAATTAAAAATTTTTATTGTCTTCCAAAAATAACAGGAGACTTATTTTCCGAAATCAGCCCGATTTTCATCTATCCCACACCATTAACTATTCAGGAAAAATGCAAACAGAATTCGGTGAAATTCCTCATTGAAAACGGATGGCACCGATTAATGATTGCGCTAACTGGAGGAATGAATCTCAAAGGCTCTACCAAATCCCAAACATATGGAGAGTGCCATGTGATTTGGACTAAGTTCTGACAAATCAAAAATTTCCAAATGATAGGATTATTTTGTTGAGGGGGGGAGGGGGTGATGGACAATGTCTGGAAACTCCAGTTTGAGGACTTAGTTTGTTGTGTATTAAATCATGTGATAGAATCAATTCTTATATTTTGTGGCGTGAAAAACTTGCATGAATAAATTCCTTTGATAAGCTTTGCTATCCTGCACACTCTGTGCATTTCTAGCAGAAATCGCCTACTATTTATTTTTTTTTACTATTTATTTTTATCTTCAACATGATAAACTAAATGTAATACAACTGATGGGAATGACTTCCGCAAATGAATGAGATGAATCCTTATCACCTCAACTATTGGTCTATAGCAAATTAAAAAAAAAGATTGAAAATCTCATTAAATTTCCTCAAGGAAACATAACTTCAAATCAATTTCAATTCTTGTACGCACAGAAATACAGTGATCTTGTAAACGCAAGTTAGTGGCAGCCAGATGACTGAGTGTGAAGAAGCACTCAAATTTAGGCGAATTTTCAAAGAAAATGAAGCTATTGCAATGAACTCAACATTTTTACTTTTTGGAATTTTTTTCTTCACTGAAGTCAAAGACATTTTAAAAATATTCCTGAAGTTTTTCCAAAATATACAGAAAATAGGAAAGAAATGACAGTTTACGTGTGGGTACTCTATGAGTTCAGGGTGACAAGAAGAGTATTTTTGAGTTTTTATTTTTAATGTTTAACCAAGTGGTTGATTGTATAATTTTAACGATTCCTGCAATGTGCCACACCTACAAGACTCTAATACTACTCTCTCTAATAGTTAACAATTCAATTACCTCAACAATTGACAGCTTGACAAATTTCTATGAAAATTCCCTCATTTACTCATGCTGCAATATTGGATTTGGGACGAGAGCGGCGGGTGTAAAAGGGACTGATACTCTTTGCCCGGGTGCGAATGCGTCGGACCCGATCAGTAGATATCTAGGTACGTACTTGGCGGGAAAGGGAAATTCCATACTTCCAGTTCCAGTTTTCGGGGATTTTCTCCGAATTACTGAACTCATCAATGTTAGGTGTCCCTCAAAAAGTCTATTCAATACGAATTTTTAGCTAGTTTTTTTCTTTCAATAATCTACCGTTTAGTAGAATGCAAAAAATCCTTACCTATCTCCCCCATAAGCTTACAAGGAACTTGTAGGACTCTCTATGAAAAGAACTCAAAATACTAGACTCAATCGAGAAAAAAACAGCTCCCTTCCGTAGTGGAGAAACTATAATTTGTATCTAAGTAAAATTTTAGCTCACTCGTTTCAATGATTGGTGAATAAACTGAGTGAACTGTAACGAATGGAAACGACCGAGGAGGTACCTACATCAAGATACGGGAATAAGACATTTTGAAAAAGCAGAGCAAAGTAGGTTTATGAGTTAGCTTACCGTGGGAGAAACTGTGACTCTGGTAAAATCCACTTCCGTTTGGGATGAAGAGATCTGGTCGTCCACGGATGATGGTGTTGAACCCAAGGAAGTTTTGGCGGGAGTAGAATCCTTAATGGGGGTTCCAGGGGTCCCAGGCCTACTCCCAGTAGGAGTCCCTTTGGCAGGGACGCCTACCCTAGGAGTACCCCCAGTCAGGGTTCGACTTCCTCGCTTGATGATTCCTCCTCGGGTGACGACCCCGCGAAGGTTCGTTTTTCCACCTCGAACAGCAATCGCCTAAGGAAAATATTGCAAAAATGTATCAATAATACAATAATAGACAATCAAAAGTGATAATCAAATTGCAATATATACATTCCAGGGAAAGGCCTGATGAGATGAGTGTACAAGTCCGGATCACGACCCACTTCTATTTCCAAGATTTCTATTTTACAAACACCCGATTTAATAGGGGGTGCGCCTGATTTTTTTAAATTCTTAATCGAAAGTAGACTTCATCCTGGGAATTTTGACAACGCCTTTTTGGATGAGTAGATCTTTTTCTATGATTTTTCAAAGTTTCGAATGTTTATGACGTCATGCGCCCTTCCGCCCCCCAGTCCACTGTGACGTCATAAACATTCGAAACTGAAAAATCATAGAAAAATGACTTCTCACGCTAGAAGGTCGCGGTTGGTGTCAAAATGCTCAGAATGACGTCTAGTTTAGATTAAACATAACAATAAACAGTTTTTCCGACCCATGCATAATGGGGGTGTCATTATACGTATTTCCGAATAGTTCCGCATAAAAATCTTGAGGGAAATGTTTGGGATGGGCACGTGGCTGGCTTTCAGGCAGAAGTGATTTTTTTTTCGCTAATAAAGCTGCTCGGATAGATCAGTTTGGAAGGTTCCATCTTTCCAGGGTTTCGAAAGGTAACCTCATTTCTGTGATCTCTGTTAGGTAATCCTCGTTATTGAATTATTTGTGGGCAATTTTATGGTAACTATTGGGTCGTAATGGGCTATAAAATATAAAAGCAAGGAGTGCGACTCTTGAGTTATCCATAATGAGGAATTTCACCGATTTCTGTTAGCATTTTTCCTGAATAGTTAATGGTGTGGGATAGATGAAAATCGGGCTGATTTCGGAAAATAAGTCTCCTGTTATTTTTGGGAGACAATCAAAATTTTTAATTTCAAAACTAACCGGGAAAACAGACGTGCAGCGGGAACGCTCGCTGATTGGGCTGTTCGGATCGCCGCCTCCTTCCAGTGTTGCCCATTGGGACGACGAAATTGGGTTTTCTAAGAGAAAAGTTATCAAACAAAAACAGAGGAAACCTAATTTTCCCCATCATGCTTTTTCTATTTTTCTCTTCAGTTTTTCGATTTCAAACTTTACTGTTTCGTGAAATTTTGCATCTGGGCACTATAGATTTCTCGATCTCAGCGCTTCAAGCGGCCATAAATGAACTATTCCAGCATGACGTCTTTTTCCCGTTTTTTTTTAAACACTCGTATTTTTTACACTGTTTCGTTTATTCGTAAATTAGGAAGTTTGGGCTGAAAGTTTGCCTTAGGAGGTTTTTAGAGGTGCTGAATCCGATTTTGGGGTCAAAAATAGGAAATTCCGACATGGTGAAATTCCTCATTGTTAACCGTCTGAAGCACATCACAATGACTACCAACCACCAAAGCCAAAAGCTAAGTCTTCTGTTTTGGAAATGTACTCTTGTTTCCGAAAATTTCCTCTTTTATCATGAAATTTGGAACTACTGTTTGTCCGTTTATATTCTTTTCTAATTACCCAAGTCTTACTAGAAACACGATCATCTTCAATGTCGTCTTGAACCATTCTTCTGTCGTTTCTGAAGTTTCTAAGGAATTGGGGGAATAGTGACAATTCCTACTAAGAACATTGTAGTCTAGTAAGTTAGCGGTAAATCCTGCACACGCAACAATGTTCACAATACTCTCGAAACACTTACGAAAGACGTGATTAGTTTACCACATGAGATAGATGACTAGGACCTTCCTCGAAGTAATAAATTCCCAAAACAAACAAAATGTTCCCTTACTTCTTTACGGAACGGCTCAGTACTGTCATTCTTGTTTTCCATGCACGAGTCGCAAATCCAAGTCTCTCTCTTCTTGCCCAGCCGAGAGAGATTATCAAGTGATTTCAGCCTACAGCATGCAGCGTGGTAAAAAGTGAAGCATCTAGTACATTCAACCAGATTCCTCGGGTTCGGGAAATCACCTTCGCACTTGTTACACAGTCGTTCACCATCTCTAACTGCAAACTAACCGAGAGAAACTATTTATCCACCCCACAAATACATAACGAGACAATTTAAAGAAAAACAAAAATAAATTTAGCAAATTGTAGCGTTAGATTGAGGGTTGTTTTCAAAAATGAATTCATCTGACAAATATTTGCCGGTAGCACGTTACTGTTATCTGTACTAAAAACGCTGCAAATTATTACACAATGGTTTATTATTTTTCTATATAGATCACTCGTCTACAAAATCACCAACCATCCAATATGAAAAAAAAAGAAATAAATAAATTTAAAAAAATCGAAATCACCAACCATTGATCGCATTTTGGTTAGCTCTAATTTGAACGGAGATTAGGCCTCTTTTGCGATTTACACTCGTGTTTTGATTTATATATACATATATATTTCAATATAAACCGTTAAATTTTCGTAGGGAGCGAACGGTTTGTCCTACAGAGCTCCACGTGGTCTCAAAAAATTCTAAAAATTCTATAGAATCTTAAATTGAAGGAAAACCAATACCTTTATATCGAAATTTTTTGAGTTAGGGCGTTTTCAAAATTTCAAAATTGATTTTGGAACCCTTAGAAGTGACCTACATCAACCAAAAGCTTCGGGGCACAACTAGACCCCAAATGGAGCCTACATACCAAATTTCATCAAAATCGGTCAATGCCAAGTGGCAAAAGTGCCGCGTACGGCGGACGAACGGCCAAATTTTTATTCGATTTTTGGATTCTTTGGAAACGTAAACCATCAAATTTTGAGGGGTGTTAATTTTTTTTTTCTTGGACGATTCGAAAGCTTCATTATTGAAAATAATAAACCAAAAGTAAGAATCAAAACAATATTGAATTTCTAAGAAAATTATCGATAATTTTACTAATAGAGTTTTTGCCCGCCATCAACAGGGCGTGGGGAACCTCACAAAGGTGTGAACTTTTATAAAGGGTTCTCTTGAGAGTCACCCGTCTAGAGCACATCCCCCCCTCACCCCTCCAGTCAAAAACTAGACAGGCCTTCTTCAGCCAGGTAGCATAGCCATTGCTCGCGGTAGTCTGCACCAAAAGGGCTTGTCACTCTATGACTGCAAAAATATTGAACTTAATTTGTTTTGCGTACCTTCTTCTGTAGGACTACAGGTGGAGAACTCACATCTACAGAGTCAGTTCCACTCACTGATGTAGGTCCCGCTGGAAATGAACAGAATTCTTAATTAATTGATGAACTAAATAAATAATTTAAAATAACGCGAATATGAACACTTATAAGGAAATATCACTTACGATTTATTAATAGTGCATTCTATCACTTACCAAGGTGTGCTTTACTTTGTGTGTTAGGAACTTGATTCGTAATTGTAGTATTGGGCGATTGAGCGGATTTCACTGGTATCTGTTTCTTCACCAACATTGGTTTTTGATCAGTGGTAGACGAAACAACTGAAACAATTAGAGAACGTGATGTTCTTTCTCAGCCCGAAAATTCGGTCGCAAAATTTTGTAGTAAGATCAGAAAGGTTCGGATAATGCCTCACGATTCTACGGTCAAGTTTCTTTCGATTTGTTTTGCCATTGAATGAAGATGATTGGTGATGTCAACGAATGGTTTCTATAAATATCCAATTATCTCTTCCCAATGTAGGCATCGACAAGCAATTTGTAGTTAGCAGAACTGAGAGTAACAAATCAGATAATCAGAAAAAAATGATTTGTTGATGATCAATGGAATCAATGTGTGAGTGTTTACGTGACAGGGCAGAACCCAGACAGTTCTATGATCATCTATGTTGAATGTATGGCGTTTGATTACAACCCGAATGGGAAATCATGTTTGATTTAAAGCCATGTCAGGCAATTTCAGGGTCTTCTAATTCTGTTGAGTGCAAAGGTGGAAACTAAAACAAGGCAGAAACTCAGAGATTTAATTATCTCATCGCCATGGGCACGCAAGGACTTTCCAGCACTATGCGATCTAAACTGTTGACAATGTACAATGGTACAGTAACTACTACGACATCACCTTTTTGAAATTACCAGTACCGTCCTTCTCATGGTAAAATGATTACTAAGTTCTCTCCACACAGCACGTTTTTAAAAACATATCACGATGATAAATGTGGCGTAAAAGTCTTACTTGGAGATGGAGAAGTGCTGCCTTTGGGAACTGCAGGAGAGACAGCTCTAGTGGCTGGCAAGGTGGCGACTTTCCTAATAACCGGAGAACCAGGGCTGGCCATCCTCACGCCAGCAGGTGTCAAAATGGTCTTGGCGGGCGAGCCAGGTGCTGTCCGAGCCACAGGAGATCCGGCGACCCTAGGAGCAGCCACGGTCCGCCCGCCTTGAGGCATGCTCGTCAATATCCTGGTACCCGGTTGCTGTACAGTCCTCGTTGGGATGGGACGGCCACCAGGGCCCAGGATGTACTTCGTCGTAGTCACTTCTTTGGAGGGCACGGAGGACGTCACCTGAATAAGTAAAAATAGTGAGCTATAAATTTTAGAAATTAAACCAGTAAAACTTTACGTAACTAATTACGAAAACACAACTTCACATATTTGCTTATGCAGTTCTACTTAAAATCTATAGTTGAAATTATTTTTGATTAAATTTGCGTTGGTAGGAAAAGAGAAGTATATCACATTCTACACAACCTCAACTAGATTGCTGAAAGAACAGCCAAGAATGATAAAGTTGGTCGTTCATTAGGAAGTTAGGAACTCCAACATCGCATCACAATAATCGAACTCTATGAACAACTATATTTTCATTATCCCAATGCCCAACTTACTAAAACGAACATTTGAGGCCGTACTGCACTACCTACCGACCAGTCAACTGGATTCATGACTCATATCAATACTTCGTTGCTAGGAAACCCACCAACCTTTGTTGATGTTGAAGTAGTTAGCAACTCAATTTCCGTAGTTCAATAGCTCAAAAATAAGAATTTCAAACAATTCAGCTCTGCCGATTAAATTTAAAATTGTAATATAAATTTAGTTACTTTAGTGACACCTAGGGACAGCCGTGAAATTCCTAAGAATTTACTGTTGCACCAGTGACACCATTGCGACTGGAGCGCCATTTGCCGCATAGATTTGGTGTCACCAATGGTACCAATGGTACCGTGGGCAGAGGGGTGTACCAATAAATAAGTATTTACCACTGTTTTGTAAATTAATTATGTTCGGTAATCAAAATATAGAGGACAAAAATTTAACCACAGAAAAAATGTATCATAGACTCTGTATTACATTTTCACAGCAAAGTTCTTCAACTTTCTAGAAAATTAAACTATAACAAGGTTTTATTCAAAGAATAATAAATCAAAGGAAAAAATTCAAACTTTAGTGTTCAAAAATTAAAAAAATCGTCCATATCCTTAATTAGACGTGATGAAAAATCGTCGAAATTTGGTGTCACTAGTGACACCATGGTCCATTTAGGGTTGAGGTGGTAAGAGAATAAACCCCTAGTAAACATGATCTGTCCTAAAGCAATTCGAATATTTGATCACGCCCAGAGATGTAAAAGACCTTTCGCAAAATCTATTCACTCTTTCATTCCACCCTCTCTACTCCCTTAATCAATACGAAGGGAATCGATATGACCACTCATCGACATGGAACTCATTAAGTTCCAATACACAGCTAAGAGTATAGGCTGTAGAGCTAGGTCCAACATTCCATAATTTCTGGTTTGTTTCAAGGTATTACTAAAAAATTACGGATGAACTTAGAAGGTAATTAAGAATATTATGATCATCATCATTAAATTTTGAATGTTAATTAATATTAATTTGTCTAATATTATTTATTACTATCATTTTATTACACAAATAACCAACTTATTTAGTTTCTCTATCTACAAAAATATTTTATTCTCATTGTATCGCAACTTTATTTTTGCAATTATATTGTGACATACAATGGGACAAAAGGCAATACTATTCATAATCAACAAATTTAAATCAAGTGCTTCTCTGGAGAACATGTATTATTGAATTTCACGTCTTTTCTAACCTGCATCTGAGAGAGTGAAAAAAATCAAATGATACATTCATATCGAGCAATAACATAATGTTTGGGGTATTTCAAATAATTTCGACTGTGTTGACCGAATTATATTTGTCAAGAAAATTACGTTAAAATCGTAAATTAACTACTACTACACATTTGGTTAAGAAAATATTAAATTTTTTTTCCGATTGTTATTTCAACAATAATTTAAAACAGCAGGTCTGAGCCAAACTTTGCTTCATACCTTCACATTAGTACTACTAGTGGTGGATCTAATTTAATAGATGTCAAAAATTCAATATCAAGATGACGAGGAAGGCACTAAAACCATGTTATGGTCTTCAACACTTGAATACTCCAAATTTATTTTTCCAAGCGCCACAAACAAAAGATATTTTAGTTGGTTTATTAGGAACACTTTTTTGTGTGGTCGAGAACCGGGTACGACTTAATAGACCACAAGAGAAGTTTTGAACAAGACATTTGATACAAGCCCATATTTTCTTGTTTCAAATAGCAAACATGGAACATGACAAAGAGAAATAAAATGAGAATTTAACGGCCACTTCGTTTGCGGAAGTAGGCCATAATTAAAAGACATCATTGCCACAAAAAATACCGACGTATTTTTTTAAAAACGAAACTTAGGATTTTACGTTCTGAAACAGTTAGGTAAAAAAAATGTATCAATTCTAAGGCATTTGGAACCAAATATGAAGCAGAACATTTTTCAAATAGTAGACCGAAATAAAAACCCCATTTATGAGAGGTGTTATAAATTATTGCCCATTAATATTTCAAAGTTGAAGGTTCCATTTTTAAAAATGAATACATCGAAATCTGAAAGACGCGTAGAAAAAATTGTTTAGTCCTGTTTTTATAGGGGTTATTTTCTCAGAACAATGCAGCGTAAGCCGATACCTTATTTTGATGGAATTAATTATAAAAATGTTATGACCGTCAATAACGATATAAAATGGTTGTTAAAAACGAGGAAAATTCCTGCTGGGGAAAAAAAAATTTTAAAACCAGAAGACAAAATAACGACTATTATTTTCCCAAAATCGATCTTTATCAGATTGAAAATAATGAAATAAAGCACGAAAATGTAGAATTTAAAATTGAAAACTTTTACCGTAAAAAATACAATGGGCGTACATGGACAAAATTAATCAGACTTTTGATAAACAGAGATCTGTTAACGGATAGGGAAGTATGATAGATGTTTCAATTGGTGACGAGAAAATTGTGTAGTAATGTACTTGAAAAGGGATGATTATCACTTAGAAAAATATTCTTCAGCCTCCTATTGGAAAGAAAATAAGTAGTTAGAGTTAGTCTAAACCCATGATCGGCAAAGAGGGGATAGAATGTCAATCCATTGTTTGGGACCAAAATAAGAACGGTTTTTTGAGCCGAATGGAGACAGAAGAGATCTCTGGAGTACCTATTTTCAAGCACATACACTGAGGAACGTGCTGTCATCTTAACTGATTGATTGGCAAGTATTTCACGTTTGCGCATGCGCAGCGGCTACTATCAGCCCGGGGGTAATGATTTTAATAGGGTACCATCTACACACCAACCCGCACAATCCCTGAAAATTTCATCGAAATCGGATGAGAATTGCAGAAGTTATGGCTGTGGCAAGGATTTCATGACAGACACACAGACAGACACTGAACCAAAATTGTTCAGGAAGGTCTGAAACGTAAAACGCCTGTGGAAATTTCGATTTTGGAGAATTTTTTTTTCAACCTTGAAAAGTGAAAAACAAAGCTTCCGCTACCTTGGTAGACTAGGAAGCAAAAGGACAGGGGGAATGAGGGGAACATGGGTTCCCTACACACATTATAAAATATTCATGCAGATGCCGTGTGGGTTCAGGTTATCAGCAAGTTCGGTCAGTAGAAGTACCAACTCGATTACGCCCGATTCAACCCCTTTTACCAGACAAATGTGGTGGACTTCGAACGGTGATGGCAAGTTTCTGGGGATTCAACTCGGGATGATGATGTAGAACAAGTGAAAAAGCAGCAGTGAATCAAAGAAGCTGAAAGACGTAATGGTAGCCACAAGAGTCTTGAGTTCAAAAATTGACTTATTTCAAACTGGCATCTTACCACTGCAGTTTGAAGTTGAGCAGGAACAAGCGTCCTCTGAACGCCTCCAATGGTTCTCATCACTCCCCGAGTTGCCCTTCCTCGCACCCTGGGACCCTGTAATAATAATAAGAAAATTTTGAATCTGAGAACATTTAAGACGATTCCATTACTTAGGCAAAACTATCGGGTTTGATGGGTCATATTTCGAACCAAAACCGGTTTCACGATATTCAAGTAACGGAGAATTGAGTAGAACTGAGTCGAATTGAATTAACCAGCTCCTCAAGTCTTTACAGCGAAAAATCGCAATTATAAGTAATTAATCGAACATATCGATACCTTAAAGCACAAAGGCGCTATGTCCAAGAACGGAGTTTTGAGAAAAACGCAAAAGAAGTTTTCACCAGTGCACGATTCCTAAAATAATGGCTTATTCCACTAAAGTCTTTAATTTCTTGTAAGCTATACTCTTCAAGAAGTTCTTCAAAAAATAGTTTTATTGAATTTGAGATTTTCTTAATTAAAAAAAATAAAAAATGTGGGAGATGGATGGACATAGCTCTTTTGGCCAAGTAAGATTAGGGACATAGATCCTCTAGCCAAGTTCGATTGTGGACATGACTCCTTTGGGGAAGGGATTTCATCACGCTCTCGATAATAATTTGGCTTCACCGCCGGTTTTTTGGTGACAGACTGGCACCAGAGGTTGGTGACGCCAGGCGGTTTCGCGTGTTGGTAGCTGTAGTTGATCATGAATTTTGGAAAGTTATTCATGCATAATACACGGATTACCAAACATCAATAATTATATTTTTCAACTCTTTTATTCTCCTAGAAATCTCAAATAATTACAAAATATTAATATTATATCAATTAGGAGCACAAAAATTGAAGGAACTTCTGGTTTCAAAGGATCACCAAAATCGTCTTCTTTAACTACCTACCTATCTGATCTTAAGTTGCCTGCTGTTTAATAAAATATCACGGAAATTCAACGTAACAAAAATCTATTTAAAAATGAACTACCATCAAATTTATTTCATTATTTTCAATAATGAACATTTGGAATCAACCAAGAAAAAAAAGCCCAAACTCAAAAAATGTTGATATAAAGGTACCTATTGTTTTTCCATCTATCTAAAATAGTATTGAATTTGTAGAATTTTTAGAGTCCACGGGGAGCTCTGTAGGTCAAACCGTTCGCTCCCTACGAGACTTTAAGGGTTGGACTTACGATAAATCAAAAACACGAGTGTGAATCGCAAAAGAGGCCTAATCTCCGTTCAAATTTTAGCTGACCGAAATGAGATCGATGTTTTTCTTCATGTTGGTTGGTGGTAACAATGGCAAAGCCGTGTTCTTCGCAGACGGGTGTTCTATATAGAAAAATAATAAACCTTTGTGTAATAATTTGCAGCGTTATTTACTTAATTGTCACAAAAAATGTGCCACGATTTTAAGAAACATTGGATTGAACTTAACAACGCTGCAAATTACTACACAACGGTTTATTATTAGTATTAACCATCTGCATAGAATACTACCTACTTGCAATAAAATCTGTATCCTGTTTGATTGCGAAGAATGCACAACTGAGTACTACGCAAAACTCATTTCAATGAAACGATCAATGCTCGCATTTAATAAGCTGAAATCTGAACGGAAATTAGGCCTATTTCCTATAATGAACAATCTTTTGGGATTCAGTTCTGGTTTTCTGATTTATTTCAATCCCAACCCTTGATTTCTTAGAGAGAGAGAACGGTGTTTTTTCTCTAAGTATAAGTTCGCACCTTCCATAAACCTAGTGCTCAAAAGAGCTATGTCCGGACAAAGCTCGAGTGTCCTCAACACGATTGAATTTTATGGCTATCTTATTGGGACATAGAACCATTGTGCATCCCTCTTCTGGACAAAGCACCGAATGGCATTAACGATTTTTCGAGAGAGGACATAGAACTCTGTCAATTTTTCCGTTTTTAAGCAATTTTCAAAGTTTTTAGAGCTACAATCATGTATCATTATGAAAGAGTATGGTCCTATGATGTGACTGACCCATTTATCTCAAAAGTGACATTTTTGGACATAACGCCTTTGTGCTTTAAGGTATCGATATTATGGCGTGAATCGAATAAGTACTTAATGCTCATGAATTCACTTATTCCATCTTATGAAAAAAAAAAAAAAAAAAAAAAAAAAAAAAAATTATTATGAAAATTGAGTTATTGTCATTCCTTGATTTTCGGAAGACACTTTCCAAAATGTGCCAAAAGTCTGCCAAAATGGATTGTCCTGCTGGGGTAGAGCAGGATGAATTGGCATGGATCGACACAGTAAAACTCCATGTTTGAACTGTTTTTCTTACGCCAGAAGGTAAAATTAATATTCTAACAGCCAACTAATCCGCAGCTGATTTGTTCGTAACAGTAATCACAGCACACTTTAACTCGTTTGTGATTTTTTGCCGACTTATTCTTAGGTCTGTGACGTAAATAGCCTTCACCAGGAATGCAAACGTGCTAAATTTTCAAGTTGTTCTGCACTCCTCGAACGCAAAATATATAAATATTATGAGACACTTAGTAACATTTTTGTTACAAAGAGGGTTGATTTTCAGACGCATGAGAATTCCCTATTCACAAGGTGGCTCTTCATGATTTGGAAGTTGAAGATCTTACCCTGTTGGGAGGACGAGACAAAGTCATCAGGGGAGCGGTCTTGTGAATTACGACAGTAGACTGCTGCTGACGTTGAACAGGTGGAACGGAAGAAACATGATAACTATGATCTACATGGACTTCTGAAGGGCTTAAGTACGTCTGTTGATCTTCCGGTTCTGACTCTTCTGTTGCGACATCGTCGTTTCCTTCAAGCAAATCTAAAAGAAATTAATAAAGCGATCACTGTATAAGAAAGGTAACAATCAAGTGATTCAAAAGAACAACAGAATTTAGTCACTTACTAAGCATGCTTGAAAGATCATCTTCGAGTTTGGAGCCGAGAATTTCTTTGGCGTGTTCAGACTGCAACGCAGACTCCAGCCTGGCCAAGTGCTCAGGCTCCATCTGAGAGAATGGGTCCGAAACATCGTTATTGCCATCTCCATCTGAGAAACAATTCAGAACCCACATGTGACCACACATTATACTTGCATAATAAAGATGGACGTAAACTTCAGGACCGCAGTTCAAAACTTCAAAGAAATTGCCAACAACTATATTTCTTCTGCTTCAGAATTCAGACGCACAGTTGTTGATGGCATACTCGTAGATGGGCGAATTCTCATTCATAAATACGATTATGAATACAAATCATATCTGCGATTCTATGATTATGAATACGAATACAGCAGGTATGAATATGAATACAAATACTTTCATTTTGAATATTGAATTATGACCTAACATTGTCAAAATAATCAATCAAAATTCGAAACGCTCACAAATTCTTACAGGATTTTTCACAAAGAATCGAATGAGACCAACCCCAGGTCGCTACGACCAACCAAATAGAAAGTACGACGAAATTTCCGGTAAAAATCATGATTTTTTTATGATTTTCAGTGCAAATCATAAAAAATACGATTTTTAGCGGACATTTCGTCGTACTTTCTATTTGGTTGGTCGTAGCGACCTGGGGTTGGTCTCATACGATTCTGCGTGAAAAATCCTATAAGAATTTGTGAGCGTTTCGAATTTTGATTGATTATTTTGACAATGTTAGGTCATAAATATGTCCAGAGTTCGGGAGAAAATCATTTAAAAAAGTATAATTTTCAGGGAAAATCGTGAAAAAATTCGATTTATAGGGAAATCATAGAAAAATTGTATTCAAAATACGAATACGGGGGAAAATTGTATTCAAAGTGTGAATACGATTGTATTTGTATTCATATTCATACCTGTATTCGTATTCATAATCATAGAATCGCAGATATGATTTGTATTCATATTCATCTGTGGTTGATGAAAAGTTGGTGCTTACACGAACCTGTCAGATCCTGGAGCAGGGAATTATCTGGGGATGCCCTGTCGGGAGGGAAGAATCCCTCGACCGTTAAATTAATTTGCGAAGTGTCGTCATCTTGCTGCTCCTCGGGTGGTTCCGTTTCGTTAACATGCACCAGGCTAACATTGTTGCTGTGGTTGTTCGCTGAAAAAAATAAACGCTATCATTGGAATACTCCACTCTGCTCCAAAAATGAATTTTTCAAGACAAAACTCTACAAATATGAATATTATGACTAGAACAAGAAAACTCAAGAACCTGAGATCAACTAACTAAAGAAATAATCAAGCAGCAAGAGTGGCTTTTAGGTCTGTCTATGACCTTTTTTATTGCAGGTTTTATTGAAAGAGAATCGCTTTAAAGTGATCTTAAAAAATATTATTATCATCCTCTCTCTTAATTTTCTCAAAGTTTCAAAAAGTATCCACAGGGATTTCAAAAACACTACAGAACTGTGTGAAGTTTTCTGAAAGCGAAAAATTTTAAACTTAAGGAATGTAAAGGAACGATTTGGTAACTTTAGTTGTATCCAATTTCACGATCATTTGATAATATTATTAGCAACCATGAACGCCTTAACAGCGGAGTCAGTGCATCTCAACAGACACAATCTTAATAGGTCCATTCCGATTTTTATACATCTCAATTTTCATATCAATTTATTCAAAAAATTAATTTTGTACATTTGCAAATGAATATCTCATTGAGAAAGGGCGCTAGGACATTTCCGAACATACGGAGTTATTAACCAACAAATCCAAGACAGACTGACGAATAACCATCCATCGACCGCTATTCGAAATGGTGCGCCAGATTTTTTTTAAATTTTTAATCGAAAGTAGACCTCATCCTGAGAATTTTGACACCAGCCGTTCTCTTTTCGAATGTTTATGACGTCACGCGCCCCTCCCGCCAAGGCGGGACCCCCAGCCCACTGTGACGTCATAAACATTCGAAACTTTGAAAAATCATAGAAAAAGGTCTTCTCACGCTAGAAGGTCGCGGTTGGTGCCAAAATTCTCAGAATGAGGTCTAGTTTAGATTAAAAATAACAATAAACAGTTTTTCCGACCCGTGCGCACACTCTTTATAGACTTTTTTGAACCTTTCCAGTGATGTACTGTACACAACCGTTGGTGTAGACATTGAGTATCCACGCTGTGGGGGAGAAAGATCCTGACTATGCTTCTACGACGACTCTCACGTCATTAGGAGTTGCCAAGAATGGAAATGAATTGATTCAAATAGGGTTTTAGCAAGACACTAACGAGTGACGCCATTGAGTGATCTTCATGGAGAACGTAGTACTTGAGCCCGTGGCCTCGTGGAAACGATATTATTTTTATTTGAATGGTAAATAACGACGAGCAAAGAGGTAACAGTCAGGCGGACATCTTTCTCACCCTCAGCCAGGATACCCATGCTTTGGTTTAATTACCTCCCAACTCTATCTACGATAAAAGATCCCATCTTATTGGAACCAGGGAGAATTCCAGATAAGCACACACCTTCCATACAGTCCATTCCAAAAGAACTCATTACATACATTTTTAAGAATTGAAAATCAAGATTAAAACCGCTCGACAGTATTCAAGACAGGAAGAATAACGTCTTTAGCGACGTACTGGTCGATAAAGTGGATGTAGAGTCTTTACCATACAGAGAGCGCACACTCATAACATGAGGCACCCAGTGTGGGAATACCAGCATGCATACAAGAGTCTACCAGATATGTTGCCAGAAATTGAAAAAAGTATCCATTGAATATCTTGGTTGTAATTAAAAGAAAGGCGGACACCAGATCGCAGGCAAAACTTAGCTAATCTACTGGAAAGATCAAAATTCGACAGGATACGTAGAATGAATTACTTTTGGAAAGATCTCAGATGCTAACCTGATTTCTGGTAATAAATTCTGGCTAGACAGCTAAAAGGTTTAAATCATAATTTCTGTAGATAAATGAAGAGTCAACAGAAACGGAATCAGCTTCTTTTGAGAAAGTACCGATTACTTCTGTGTATTATATTTCAACTCCAAAACGCAAAATCCAAGCTTTTAGGATGTTTAAATTCAAATGAATACAGAACAACGTGCCAAAATAAAAACTTGGTGGAAAACCAGCTCCTTACGTAAAACGGAGAACATGGAACATGCTTTTGCAAAATGGACGCTGATCTGATCCTGAAAACTAATGCTTATAAGCTTCTTGAATAGAACTTCGTAGGTTAACTTTTGATAATTTACCAGAAGATGGAATGAGGACTTTCCAATGACAAGGAAACGATATTCACAGGATGAAAACTTGAAGGAAAAAATTCCAAATCATTGAAAATCGGGCACTTGAGGGATCGAACCAGCGTGCCTTTTCAAACCTAGAACCATCAGTCAAAAGCATGTTCCATATTAAAAACAAATACCGTGCACACAACACAACCATGCAGCAGAAGCGGGACAACACATTGAACAAGCGATTCACTTACCGATGAGGAGACAGTTCCCTAATAATGTACGGAATTGTTTCTTCCGATGGATTCATGAAGGGAAAGAAGAGATGTGGCGTACGGAATATTTCGGGGTATTTCGCAGAGCACGAGAAGAACGGAAATAAGAGTAAACCTGACCACATAGATCCCTGATCCACCAGATGAGGTGACAATATCAGAATAGTGAGGCTATAATTACCCAAGTTAAGGAGCTTGTCAGGATCTACGGTGATAGAGCCGTCGGCATTGAGAACAACGACTAGTGACTCATTCTTTTTTCTTCCCGCAAGTGCTGTACGGAAACATTTATGCAAACAATATCATTAGTCGAGGTAAACAAAACGGTTTCAACTGGGTGGACCAGCGGAATGCAAGATAATTCCAAGTAGTGGAGAGTATGCTCGTCATCGACAATCATGTTTGGAAAGAAAAAAAAATACTACAAATTTCCCAACGTGGAACTACAAAAAAGATTTATTTACATAGGTGTTTGTATTTTTCATGAGCTTGTCACAAGACGTCTTTCAATTATCTAAAGAAGAATGAAATAAGGGGAAGGAGGCACATCAAATGTTTCAATAGTAACTCAAGAAAGGGCAATTTTTTATGACGTTGGATGGTAGTTTTACATTAACAATGACGTTGAAAAGAAAGAAAATTGGTGAACACGTTACTCATTCGCAACAAAAGGAATACAGCTCAAATGAAACAAAATAGGGCAGACATCGTAGGTAGGCCGGAAAAATCCATTGTTCTGATTTTTAGGTGTTTTTAGGGATGGTATGAATAGTACACCACCAAGTTTGCAGCTTCGAAAGGCCTGTGCTAAATGCGTGGTGCTCGAAAACCGTGAAAATTTCGGACTTTTAGGCTTATAACTCCAAAAATATGAGACATACCGAAAAAGTCCATATAATTTGTTTCTATGTAGACAAGATTTGCTACCATTTAAGTGTAATGACAGCTTTGTGGGTCCAATAGGTCCCAAGATACAATATTAATCTCACGAGTTAATTCATGAGGAATGAAGTTGTAGAGTTGTTATTAATTGTGAAGTTTGTTAAAAATTGAATTAGTTTTAATTGAGGCACAATTTAGGACCAATAGTTCTCGTTTAATCAGGAAAACTCGAAATAGTCTTTCATATACTACTGGTACATCCCTAAAAACATACCAACTTATCAGGTGTCTTTTTCCGATCTAAGCCGTTTTTGTATGTCTAGGCTCCTCCTCTTATGTTCTGTTGAATAGAAGGACATCAATTCGAGTGGATACAGCAGAAAAGAAATAGGCAGCACGGAACCGTGTTCGTTATAGCACTATAGGTTTGTTCGGAGAAGCAGTCCTGAACGGTTCAGAGTGGTTTGGAGAAGCCCCGAGGAGTCCAAGCGCCTCTATCCCTTCCCCTTTCCAGTTCCGGTTTGGTTCTGAACTGGTTCCAGACTGCTTCTCCGAACAGACCTTAAGTTTCTCGGTTCCCAGTAAATGAATTGGTATCCCTGGAATTACGAACTCTCCAGTGTACCTCCACGTAGGGTTTGTATGAAGCAATGACCCAGTATGGCTCCATAATTCGACTAGGTACTAGAGCTAGGGGTGAGCATCGATGATAGAGCAAGTCCTTGGTCTTACCATTCAGCTTCCTCAAAACCGAAGGTAGAAAAGCTTCGTATTCGAAGTGATTGGGGCAACGAATAACTGGCGTGGGATACAGCATGGTAGGTCAGCCAAGCATCTGATACGAGCGGGCTACCCATCCTAGAGTGGATGACCTCCCATCTCCTGACAGGAGGAACATTTATCTGGTCTAAATTCAAGGCTACGGCTTGAGCAAGAGGACCCCCAGGGACTTGGAGCTGAACTCAAACCCCATGGGGAGGAGAAGATCCGGCAGATGTCAAAAGCCAGAAGAGGCACGATCCTCCCTTCATCAACTCGGGGACTCGCTAATTCAATCTTGTTCCTCAACTCTAATGTACATAATAAACATTTATGTGTATCGAATGCAAAGGTGAAATATTTTTCTAAATATAAATTGTTAATTTGCGCTCACCTAGCTTTGAGATTTAGTTCATTTTTATATATTTTTAACCACACCTTTGTTCGAGAAAATACAGTCCTACGTATACACGAACAAGTTCGAAGGGAAATCCGGTTTGCGCTGGGAGTCGATCGCGGAATATTTTCCAAACTGGTCCTGGAGTCGATCGCGGAAGTTCGGCTCGTAGGGAATCGATCAAAAGTCTCCGTCGGTCTGTGGTCATTCCTTGTCAGTCATGAGGTTTTTTCTTCATGAAACCATGGTCCGATTTCGATGAAATGTATAGGGATTCGTGCGGGTTAGCCTCGAGACCGCACCTTTGAGATTCAATCGCCAATGGATACTCGTTGTCTGAACAACAACACCAATTGCCCATCATCATAGTAATGAATTATGAACCCGGTTTGGGTAAGAATCAGCAAGTATATGTGCACTGAAGGAAGCTCAACTTGATTTGGTGAGCTGAGAGAGAAAATGATCAACTTAACTCTACCAACATTGGGGTCAGCTGTGACCGAGCGAGCTACGGCGTGTGTCTCTGGAGACAGGACTCGAACCGACTGCAGGGGCCGTGAGTTCGGGGCCCGCCTCTGCGGATTATTTTCGGGGCGAGTCGGTCGCAGTTCCCCCTCGTCCCAACCCTGGGCGGTGAGGCCAATGGGAAGCCATGAGCGAAATCATCAGAACAAATTCTGATCTTCCCTTAGGAAGACAGCTGATGACGTCCGCGACGCCAGGAATGGCAGTCGGACGAAAATCCAACCTGAAATGGTTGTTTACTTCACTTTACTAACTCTAACAACATTATAGATATCTGAGGGGACCAATCTACTTTTAGTCCTATAAAAAAAATCATGAAAGGGCCAGTCCGTCTGAAACATTGATATGCAAGCAGAATGCCCCTTCACTTCTAGCCAGTGATAATTCATGTTATAGAGGATCATTTTTCTCAAGCAAATACTCAACTACAATTTAATAAAGTCGCAAGATTAACAACCATCACTCTCCAGCTCAGACCAATTGACAAAACGTCAGCTTTGTGGTGCTGGTGTAATAAAAACCATACTCTACGCTTGGTCAAAAACCCAGAATTTTGAATATTATTTCTCGTATCTTATGGTTTTTTACCACTTTCATTTCAGGTTCCACATCATCTCCAAGTAGAAAGCGACTTGAAATGGATATTTCGTGAAATAAAAGTACATCCGGCGATTTGTCGTAAAATAGTGAGATAGCGCATCAACCTGAGGTAAGCGTTGCATCATTGTGTTGGGTCTGACAATTGTGACTCAACGACAAACAAATAGGTAGTTACGAGTTTGAATGGCAACTATGGCAGGATGATACGTCAGACACCCTTCTGAAGGATCATAGGCCTCGATTTCGCTCTAATTGAATGTTCCAGCAATTCGAATTTTACTTTCTTCGTAGCTGCTGCCGCTATTTTCGGCACTGACTGTGTATAACAAAGGGTCCAGTGGAATGGAAGGACCAATGGACATGCAAAAGCTCAAGGTCAAGCAATAAAATCACGCAGACACAGAATCGTCGTTAGGGAAGGTGAAAAAAACACTCACCGATCAGCCTTTGAAGAGTTTCGGGGTCCACCGTGATAGTCCCATCTGCGTTGACAACAATGATGAGCGAATCATCCTTGTCTTCGGTACTGTCAGCAACGATTGTGCTCGACATAGTTCATCTAATCACCAAGCAGAAACCAGAGTTACGTTCTCACTTCCATCAAAGAACCATAAATTGGTAAAAATTATACAACAGGATTCGTGGTTCTAGATATGTTTTAGCAAGCAACTCACTCATCAGAGACGACGGGGGGTCTCGACGTTTCAAGCGCGGCTAGCCGCTTCCAGGATAGTCACTGGAACATACAAAACAACGTTGATGTCACACCAAAACTGATAGGCAACTAACTGATTTACACCATGATATCTAACATACACCAGTCTCTAGTGATACTGCAAATTACCAACTCATTTCCCAAAATCCTAAAAAGTCCGCGAAAACAATAAAACACAGGTCGAGCTGCAATTTTTCGAGCACACCCCGCCATGATGGCACCGCAACGAACACAGTACTGGGGAATATTAAAACATCGTTTGAAGAGGATACTTACCAATTATTCATCGCAAAATGTACTTCAGGTAGATCAGCGTGAATTGCTAGTTGAAATGAAACAGAAATACTAGCAACATGTCAGGTCATACAATGAAAAATCCATAACTTTGTTCATTCTTTGACGCTTCCTGTTCATGAGAATCTAGATTCAGGGTTTTCGATTTTCGTCGCCATGTTTGTTGGTGTATTTGTACTGGAGATTTGTACCCCGGCCAACCAATGACACCAACAAAACAAATATTATCGATCACATTTCATTAGGATCAATGACAGCAAAACTATAAGGATACAGTTATAATTTTCAGACTGGTCATTAGGTTAGATTCACGTTTTCTTTACTCATCGCATAAATTAATACGAGCAAATTATGAAATTCGATTCAATATTTTTTCCTTCACTCGTCAGAAATAAAATAGTTTTGAATAAACATAACAGGTAGCGTTAACAATCACAAGGTTCAAAAGATCAAACTGAAGAGACTCTAGAATACTATTATTCTAGAATATGTTAGAATAGTGTTCTAGTCATCCAACTTTAGTTGGTAATTTTATAAATTTGATAATTATTACATTCAATCCCATGGCTCATTAATTTTATCTTCAATTAATTTAATACGTGCATTTTTATCATCCAGGCGTAAATGAAGAATTACTTGTTGTCATGTTGCCGAATTGATGACGGTCCAGATTCCGGACTCCATATTGAAAATAGAAAACAAGATCTATGATGATGTGTTCCGTGAATGATGTATTAGTTTAATTTTTATAAATTTTCACATTCTTAGGATGGATGAAACTAAAGTTATTTACCATATCGACGATGAAGAAACTCCGTACCTTGTGAAACTTGCTATAGCTCCGGAAAAAGTGACTTTAGCCGATTTCAAAAATGTTCTCAATCGACCCAACTACAAATATTTTTTCAAATCCATGGACGATGACTTTGGGTAAGTACGGCGTATTTTCTGTAATTTCCTGCATTAAATCGTGTGATAGCCGAGTAATTTCAGTCCATATGTTATCCAGAAATACTTGGTCGGTGAACGTTTCATTCTCAGTTCGTTGAAATCTCAGGTCAATTTTGACAAAATTGCCACCTATTACAAGTCGTCCTACAACTGTCAACCTCCGTTATTCAGGGGCTGGGTCATTATATAGTGTTATTACACTTGTTGCAGCTTCCTTGCTCATTGCTATTAGGATATTTGTGTATTACAATTAGTTCTTCATTAATTTTGCTCTGTTATGCAGCGTCGTCAAGGAAGAAATAGTCGACGACGAAGCGCACCTCCCCTGCTTCAATGGCAGAGTTGTTTCTTGGGTAAGTGGGATTCCCATGATGTGATGTATTTGATCTATTATTTTGGCTCCTAGTGGTTTTTAAATCTGTTTAGAGTACCATTAACTTAATAACAAAGACATGAAAATGTCAATAATTGCTGAATTTTGGTTCTATGTTCCAGCTGGTGTCAGCGGAGGGTAGCAATCTGTCTGATGGCACATCTCAATGCACTGAGAGTGCTAGCCACTCAGATGGTAAAAACACAGGAGATCGAAGCAAAGAGCCTCAGTAAGTGGGGGATTACATTTCGTATTTACCTATTTTTTCTACTACGAAACAATTTCCTTCTAAGGTATTCTAAGGTATTTCCTCCTAAGGTATTCGTAGACATGGTTGGAGACTACTTGAAAAATGCCAAGATTATGGAGGAGGTTATTGTGTGGAAGATACTTACCCTTGAAATTTGAAATACTTAGATCGATGTAGGAATGTAATACCTCGTTCGACTCACTATTAGCATGTACATTATTTAGTCGGATATCATTTTCTGCATCAGGTACCTAGTTTTACGTGTTATTTCATTAATTTCGATTGTCATTCGTTACAGCCATAGCCATCCTCTTCATCATCAAGATGATCTTACTTGCACGGAGACGGAATCTATCATGAGTTCTCGCCCTGGAGGTAAAATACAATGTGATTGTCTTTCAATAGTTTAATCAAATTTGAATCCCATTTAAAATTTTACGACTATATTACTTATCCAACGCTGCATGAATTTGGTGTTTAGAGCGTTCCTTCCCTAGCTAAAATAGTCAATTTCAGACCATCTTGAATCCAAATCTAATAAATCCATAGGTGTACGTGACTAAATGTTGTGCACTCGGTCCAGTCCTTAGTTCTCAACAGAATTGATTGCTTCTCATATATATTCGGCTCAGAAATCTTTCCAATTGTGTAATAGGTACTTCCTATTGAACCTAAATTTTGATGTTGAGGGAGGTTTTTTTTGCGTATGGGAGGATTACATTAAACAGATAATGCGGTCACCACTTCAATGGGCGATTCTACAACTAGTAAAAGTAAAGTAAACAACAATCTCCGGTTGCATTTTCTACCAACTGCCATTCCTGGCGTCGCGGACGTCATCAGCTGTCTTCCAAAGGAACCATTAGAATGGGGGGTGCGCCTTGATTTTTTTTAGATTTTTAATCGAAAGTAGACTACATCCTGAGAATTTTGGCACCAACCGCGACCTTCTTGCGTGAGTAGATCTGTTTCTATGATTTTTCTAAGTTTCGACCGTTTATGACGTCACGCGCCCCTCTCGCCTGGGCGGGACCCCCCAGCCCACTGTGACGTCATAAACGGTCGAAACTTTGAAAATTCATAGGAAAAGATTTACACACGCTAGAAGGTCGCGGTTGGTACCAAAATTCTCAGAATGAGGTCTACCTTAGGTTAAAAATAACAATAAACAGTTTTTCCTACCCAGGCGCACTCCCTATTGGTTCAGATGATTTCGCGACTTATTGTCTCACCCGCTTATGTAGGGCGGGGTTCACCAACGGCTCAACTCGAAAAATTATCAAGACCTGCGATACCGCCCTCGAGCGGTCACCAATCCAGACAATCTCTCGGCCCGACTTGCCTCAACTTCGGTGATCTCGCGGGAACCAGTTCATTATACGAGCTAACGGCCGTTTGTTCGATTCTTTAAATAATTTGCAACAACAAATATCGTAGATCATGTATGTCTTACTCAACCGAACATCCACTCTACTATGATAGCCTTCAACTACCATCTGCCTCATATTACTGACGTCATAAAACGAACGAAAAATAGAACCAACCAGCTGAGATCATTATTAAACAAACGGAACCTTTCTCTGCCTTGCAAAATCCTAATTTACAAAACGTTAATACGTCCTATCTGGACCTTTGGTCTAGCAGTCTGGGGGACGTGTTCTGATTCCCAATTCAAGCGTCTTGAGAGTCAGCAAGACATAATCCTACTAAGAAATGTCATCCACACGCCACCACTCGTTCGCAATACTACAATTTATAATGACTTCACCATGGAAACGCCAAGTGAACTCCGTCTATCATGTATAAAAAAATTCTGCAGCCTTTACTCCAACCATTCCAATCCACTAGTCATCGACAGCTTTGCACCTTTTGACTACAGAAGACTCACCAGACTGCGGCATATCAAAGACTTTATGACACCATTATCTGAATAAATGCCAACTTTACAATATTTAACCTTTACAATATTTAAATGTGCTTACACAGTTGTCTATAAGGTATGATATTATTATGTAACGGACTCAAACAAAATAAACAAAATTTAAAAAAATAAAATAAAATAAACCGAACATCCGACTACAACATCCGTCATTTTATTTTATCGGACTTTTTTCATATTCAAGAATTTTTTTTCATGATTTCGACCTTGTGACTAACGACTGCAATACCATAATTAATTTCGTAAGTTCAAATCTGAGAATACCTTTAGAAAGAGCTTTAAATTATAATGAAGAAAAAGTCGATTTCAGGGAGAAAACGAAGGTTTTCGGAGGGTTTCTTCCTGGACTGTCCTCATTACACTGAGTTAACATCGTTATTCGGTGTGATTTTTTGCTCTGAGTCAAAAGGTGACTCTTTCTCCCGATTGGGAGTGATTTTGGTGAAAATGGGGTTTGCTCGAGGTTTTTTATATCATAAACTTTGGGTGTGTACCATTTTGGACAAAAACCCGCCTACGATTCTCCTTTTCTTCAGGTTTTGGATATCGTGAATCGTGTATTTTAGTTAGCTTTTAAGCTTCGGGGCTCTCATGTCATGGTGCTAGCAGTTTTATGATGCTTCCCTAAATGAATGTGCTCAATAAAATTACATTGAGTGAATTGTTTTATGCGATAGAAAGTTAATAAATCATTTAGGTTTTATAGCCCACTAGTTTAAATTGTGTAGTTCTCATTCAAATAGTCTCTGGAATGCATGCACTAGTTAACAATATATAAATTATTATGTTTATTTTCTAGGTCATCACCATCATGATCCAAGATCACATGATAAATACCACAAATACAATGGTAAGTTGAGATTCTTATTTGATGCGTTTTTAAATATTTCATCATGGTTTCAGATACCTAAATACTTTAAAATTAAAGAAAGAATTAGTTTAGGAGTTTCGTATCTCTATTCTCTGATTTTTTATTGTTGCCGATGGTGCAGAGCTGATGTATATTATTCATGATATCATGGAGAGAAAAATTTTGAAACTCCTCTGCTAATAATATTATCTTTATTAGAGACCGGATTCGGGTCATAACCCCATCTTCAGTCCTAAAACAATTGTGCGAAATCTTAATTTGTGAATGAGGAATTTCACCATGTCGGAATTCCCTATTTTTGACCCCAAAATCGGATTCAGCGCCTTCAAAAACCCCTGACGGCAAACTTTCATCCCTTACTTCCTAATTTACGAATAAACAAAACAGTGTAGAAAATATGAACGTTTAAAAAAAACGGGAGGATGACGTAATCCTGTAATAGTTCATTTGCGGCCGCTTGAAGCGCTGAGATCATGAAACCTGATCATGGTTTTATTTAATATAAATAATTGTATAATAAGCTGTCGTAACATTTATATGCTCTCATTTTCTGAGGAGGAAATGTATGTCATCTCGTCCGATCTTATGGAATGCATTATTTCTTCGTAGGCAAGATCAACGGCCATGGTAAACCTTCTCATCGCATGCACGGATACGAGTCCTCTTCGATGATGAGCTCTGAGCTCGAAACAACGAGTTTCTTGGAGAGCGACGAAGAGGAAGACGACGCGTCCAGTCGCATAACCACAACCACAGGGCGCGCCACTAATTTATCGGTTGATAGAGCTACTCTTGGTAAGTCTATCTCTCATAAAATTGTCATTATATTGATGTTAGTCAATGCATTCTTGTTAAGAATGCCTTTGGATGTTTCAGAAGACAACAAGAATTTGTTGTATAGTACAGTGTATAGTATATAGTGTATTTGTTGCCTAGTATAATTGATTGGGTCAGAAGCCCTATTTTCTGATTCGTTGTTGGCTCTTCAACTCTAATCTCGATCTAAATGTGAGCAATTCTTGACGTTCCGGTAGTCTGAATGAGGTTCCATAAATGTCCAGTACAGCCTGATAACTTGACCTTTGAAGAGACTCAGGCTGCCGTTCGCTCCCTATAAGAACCTAATGGTTGGTCTTTGGATAAATCAGAAACACGAGCGTGAATCGCAAAAGTCGTCTAATCTCCGTTGAAAATTTTGCTGACCAAAATGCGATCGCTGTTCGTTTCTTCGAGTTGTATTCAGTTTTGCTTTCTTTGCAACCGGTAATCAAATTTCCGTACGAAGGAACCACAACAATAAAGAGTTACTCTTTATTTCTTCGAATTGAGTGTGAAGCGTTAGGCATGTCTTAAAAATGAACTTGATTGAGAAGTAGGTGTGTAAGTAGGTAGGTTGTGACAATGGCAAAGCTGTGTTCTTTGCAGGGAAGTGATCTATACAGACAAAATAATAGACCTTTGTGTAATAATATTGTATCGTTTTTCTAATGTAGTTCTCCTTTTTTAAAGTTGCCAAGTATAATAACTATCACGAAATGTATATATTTTACATGTCTTGCAGAGGAAGAAGATGGTAAGAACGTTATTCATGCGAGTTTACTTGATGTTATTGATTTGAGTTGAGGTTCCTGATTTCAAAATATTTCACCAATAATGTATCGTATATTTCTGTTAGTCGTGGTGTTTTCACATTTTGATCCATTGACCCACTGAATACTACTACCTTTTAACTCCAAACGTACATGGAATGGACGCAAACCCATTCAAGTTACTCCCAATATTGAGGACGTTGCCATCGTAGGAATGAAACATTTAGGAGAGTCTAGCCCCCAGAAAGTGTTGTCGGGTTTCAGCGCTACCTACCGCCACTTCAACAAACTACCATTTCTGATATCTTATCAGGTGATCAGGCTCGCGACCGCATTACCATCGCTCCTCCAACTTGCAGTTATCCCAAGATTATAAACTTACAGTTATATCCACTATAATAATGCATTCTGCTTGATTCGTCACTCCAAAACACAAAAATGCAATAACAAGTTCCTTTTCCTCGCAATTTAAAAAGGCAGGGAATGTTACCGCCAAACTTGGAAATGAGCGGTAAAACCGAGGTAAGCCTACTTTTCAGAAATGCCGCTTGACCACGCTCACATCGAGCTGATAAGGATCATAGTTCGCTGAAGTGGAGGTAGGTAGCCCTGAAACCCGACAACATTTTCTGGGGGCTAGACTCTCCTGAAACAGTTAATTTGTATGCATTTTTTGCTTGTCACTACTGAAACTATTTTTTCAAGTTGCTTGCCGCAGTAGTCATTCTTTCATTGATGTCATATTCAAATTTCGTTTTTCCGTCCACAATTTCAGCATGAATATGCTTTAGCCCGGGACCTAACTGCCGAAAAACGTTATAAGCATCAATTGCAAGGGAGTGATGTCCGCTAGCGACCTGGCATAATTCACCCTCATAATTCAGGAGAAAATTCAATAATGCACATATTATGAACTTTAATAAGTGATGCCGGACTAATGAGAGCGAATGGGAAGTTAACGAAGAAAGTTACGAGATAATGAATTTATGTGATGTGACGGGGATGAAAAATCGTCCTCAGATGCTGGTTTCCTCTTAAAGACGGTAGTGATATCCATTCTAGGCTAAAGCATATTCATGTTTTGTAATTTTGGCCGAAGGCTCTTAGTAGAATTCACGCGAGGCGCGCAGCGCCGAGTTTTTTTATAAACTTATGAGACCAATGAGTGTTGTTACGACTATCCAGCCGCACCACATTTGCACCATCAGGTGGCCAGTCCTAGCATGGGTAGAGTTCGGGGGGGTTCGTGCCTGATAGGATTATATAATCCTATAGTTACAGATTATATAATCCTATAGGTACCAAAACCAAGTCAAAATGGGCGCCACTCCTCTGATATGGTTTGATTTGCTTATGCCCTTAGCTAGAGGAGAAACTATAGGGCCATTCAATAGAATTGCAAATGAAATACAAAAAAAAAAAAGTTTATTCAGTTTTGAAATGGGATCAAATTCGGTAGGTTGCCAATCAGCCTGCAGCACCGCTCTAAATCGCCCTAGTCTAAGTCCTAATTCCCTAGTGTCCCTAATTTTTTCTTAACAAACTAATTATCAATAAGTTGGCGTCAGGAGTGCTGAGGATGACGGCGTCACAGGTATTGTAGGTTCGATGAAACCACGTATGTTGAATAGAAGAGTAGGAAATATACTCGGAGAATTGAACCCCATTCATGGGGTTCTGGTCAGCACCTTTTCCTATCCAAGTAGGTAGTTGGTAGAATATCTCGAGAGACCCAATGTAAAATAGAAGAACCCTGAAGGTTACAGGATTCCTGAAGATATATGACCTTCTGCTTGAGAAGGTACAAGCCAGAATATCGTGCTGAGACGCAGCTCCAGCACAGCAAATACGATAAATTGAAGAAGGGCTTTCAGCAGTGACAACACTTCCAAAGAATTATGCCAAAAGGCAATACTGATGCAATATGAAAATTAAAATCCTGCACTTGCAGAGAAGAACCACCTGAATTTTACTATTATCCTGCCTAGCAGAAGTGCGAGATGCGAGATTCAGGGCGGCACTGACTAATGGCTACCGAATAACTTGGCAACTTGGAGTCCAAATCAACAAGATAGTGAGATGAAGGCAAGACGGCGCCAGTGGGCTTATCGGGGATTATTGGGGTCCCCTTTGGGTCTGACCGCCTACCTATTTGCGAGTAATTGTTACTCGCGTAACAGTGTGAATTTCCATCTGCTGTTGAACAGAAATTCTCAAACAGAATGGAAATATAAATTATTTATAACATTCAAAACTTATTTTTTGTCAGTACTAGAAATAATTGTACCTATTGTGGTATATTTTTTTCAGAGAGTGGCAGCATGATTTCTAGGGTAGGAAGACGACGTCCTCAGAGGCGGAGGAGGCACCGGCCCCCGATGTCGCGTACTTCCTCCTACTCTTCTATCACAGACTCGACCATGTCTCTCAACATCATTACTGTCACGCTCAATATGGACACCGTCAACTTCCTTGGGATCAGCATAGTTGGGCAAAGCAACAAAGGAGGTGACGGTGGGATCTACGTCGGTTCTATCATGAAGGGGTGAGTGATGTTGCAGATTGGTCAGTAGATGTGGATTGTTCATAAGTTGTAAATTCTGCCCGATGTATGCATCACTTCACAAAAAGATGGATACCCGGCCCTTCCTACTTTCACGGTTCAGACTACATGGAGACAGAAAGATAGCACAGGGTGATAATTCAGTGGAAATACCCAAAGCTTATGGGCTAACTCTCAATTAGTACTCACAGGCGTCCCAGTAGGTTTATGGACCGAAGGAGCCATGCTTGTAATCCCAGATAGATTAAGATTACTCTTACAAAACGACTGTTTTCGTTGGCTGAATCTAGTCGTGAAGAACTTGGATGTGATGCAAAAAACACTTTTCAACCCCTTAGTCACAGGTCCTGGAAGGTGTACAGCGCTATTGGACCCAGTGAACGCCCTTTTTGTTGATAGACTCTTCCGTGCGCGCTCTACCAGAATTTCCCTAGCCTCCCTGAATGGCACCCATTTGTGGCTTCCTTAACTTTCCAATTTTAGAATCTTAGCTTGACAAGTCTTAAAATTAAATTTTATTCTTTTTGATATAGCGGCGCAGTGGCTCTTGATGGCAGAATAGAACCAGGGGATATGATACTCCAAGTCAACGATATCAACTTCGAGGATATGTCTAACGACGAGGCAGTCCGTGTACTGCGAGAGGTTGTCCAAAAACCTGGGTGAGTTGTCATTCTTTCCTATTGAAGATTCCGTCATTCAGCGATCTTACTGTTTTCGACGTATGTATTAATGATTGGGTTTTCCAGGCCTATCAAGCTCGTTGTGGCTAAATGTTGGGATCCGAATCCCAAAGGGTACTTCACAATTCCTAGGACTGAACCTGTACGGCCTATTGATCCTGGTGCTTGGGTTGCTCACACTGCTGCTATCAGAGGTAAGACATCCACAAACATTATCAGCTCACTCAGTACCACCCTTTTTCTGAACTGAAGGTTCTTATAATTTCTATTCCTCCATTTTTCCAACAGGAGAAACGTATCCTCTAAGGCCTCCTTCCATATCTACGCTGGATTCCAACTCATCGTCTGTAACCTCTAGCATACCCGATTTGGACAGAGCTCTTGAAGAACTCCATCTAAATGCCACCACCACGGACATGTTAACCGTTGTACGGGCAATGGCTCGGCCCGATTCTGGTCTAGAAATCAGAGATAGACTGTGGCTCAAAATCACCATTCCGAATGCATTTATTGGTAATCTTTGGTTCTTTGATTCTAATTATCTGATAATTATTATGAATAACAATGTAGCTTACCACTATATTGTCATAAGATTTTTCTCTTTCACATATTCTCTTTCATCTCTTCTTAATGCCATTCTTTGGTTTCTGTAATTATTTTTGAAATTACATTGTTGTTGATGTTTCAGGTGCTGACGTGGTTGATTGGCTGGAAATGCACGTTGAAGGCTTATCAGACAAAAGAGATGCACGGAAATATGCTTCCCAAATGTTGAAAGCTGGTTACATCAAGCACACTGTCAATAAAATCACTTTCTCTGAACAGTGTTATTACATCTTTGGCGACTTCCTATCTACAGGTAATAATATCATACGAATTAGGTCATTAAAATCATGGAACATTATGATGGCCATAGGAAGAAGTACTCACGGTATTTAACTCTGCATAAAATTATTAATCTATTGCCCGTTTTTGTAATCATGTCATTGATTGGTAATGGTTCTAAGGATTTGTGTGGCCTTATCTGTTTTGCAGAATTCAGTGGTATGAAACTGGACGACTTGGGTAGTGCAGATCATGACACAGTCGGACCTCTGCCTCCTCCTAGTGGTGGTCCTCTGCACTGGCCTCCCCCAGGAGGTGCTCCCAACCCATACGCAACTACATTCCTTCCGTATGCTCCTCTTCAATATTCTCAATGTTACACGAACGAGCCTTCTATTTACGGTTATGCCCCAGCTCCCCCGCCACCTGCTACGCTACCGGAAGAGAGTGTACATAGTGGTAAGATCTTGACCATCCACTACTGTTTAAAAATTAACCATAACGTAATGGTCGGAAGTTGATAATTTTTTCATGAATCGTCATGATTTTGTATGCAGTACACATTATGAAATGTTTGTATCCGAATAATATTGGAAGGAGCATCTAGGGAAAGAAAGTGGTGGAATGGCCCGAGCGCTATCCATCGACGATTAGATGAACCTTCTCTTCTTTTTTGGCAAGATGGATGTACCTCCGTTATCGACCGGTGGTAATGTCAGTAGATCCCAGCCTAATCTGTAGGAAACCAGAAATTTGCCCTTAATGAAGAAGGCAATCAAATCTGTTTGAGGCATCAATGAAAAAGACATTCAGTCTGAAAATGAAAATCTATGTACTCGTAGGTAAACAACATTATAAATTTTTAAAGCATTCTATTTTTCACGAAAGAATTAGAAACCCAACAAATGATACCTACATCACATAAACCAACTGATGAGAGAGATAACCTACTTAGGTTTTTAAGATCCGGAATGTTCATCCTATCTTCGCTAGGCAGCGCTCACGCCGTTCCACCACTTTCTTCCCCTAGATGCTCCTAATATTGGAGGCCCTTGAAACCATTTCTGTGAGAGTGGGTAGGTAGCCTGATTAGCTTGAAAATCAACTTCCGAGCCTCTGCATTTCTGGGTAAATAAGCCCTACATATCCTCAGTACACTGCCTGAAAGCATTAAACCATTCATGGAAAATATTCGTATCGGTGGTATTTCACACATATATTCATCAACCATTTTTCCATGTAGGAAGTTCGAATGGCAGTGAAGGTTCACGAGTGAAACCTACTAACAACGGCAAAGGGCCGGGGAGCGGTGGTCAGAAAAGTTCCGGTAGCGATCGAGCAACTCAAATACGCAGCAATTCACGATCCAGTGGGTCCTCGTCAGCAGCCACAGCAACGCCTCCAGACCCTAATGATGTCACGGGTAGCAGACAATCCTTCAGGATTGCTATGGGTAACCCTTGTGAGTTTTTTGTTGATGAAATGTAGTACCTACTTGTGCATGAGCTTTTGTTATTTCAGAATCATTCTTTAATAGAGTAGAAATTGATGTTGAAGTAGTTTGATGTATTTCACCATTCTTTTTCACGGAAGTGACTATAAAGCCTCACTGATATTTTCACTAGTGTCTCTGAAGTGACTTTTCAGTACAAATTTTGTTCATCAATAGTTATTGTTGAAGAAATGAAAACTAAGTAGTAAATTTTAGATTTTTCGAGTTTTTAGGATCTCTTGAATCATAATCTCATTTGATTAATAATCATTTTTATTATTAACAAGTTTGAAGGTAGAATGTTCACAATATCGTAGCTTCTGGGTAACATGGCGATGATAAAAAGAGTGTGATATGTGCAGAGTGTACGAGAGTTTTTGGTTTCAATGGTCCACCATAGAAGACAAAGCCGCCCCATCCTCCAATCCTAGTGAACGTACTTTCCTCCTTGCTCCGCGTAGCCGAAGAGATACCGCCCGAATGATGGCAAATTGTACTTTTACCTTAAGCCATCCTATCAGTTGGGAGTAAGGTCGTTGCCACTTCTCAGCCAACACAAAAGCTGCTCTCTTCAGGAAGACTCCGAATTCTTGTTCCAGAGCCCCGTCACCGGAACTGACTAAGGGTGTGAATGACCCTCAATGGTCCTCTGTTACCTGGTCATACTTTGTGTGCTTCGCGCGAGCAACCATTCGAGCTGTTTGGTGCCAGTCTTGGGAGAGGTAGGATGCAGCGTCAGCATTTACAATGCGTTTATCGAAAAACGCTGGCCTCCCACTCTCCCAGACCCCATTCACTGCAAAGTCGCCCACAAACGCGGGGTGTCCATCGGCTGCTTCCTGCATCACTGTCTCGACCACTCCACCCCCCCCCCCCCCCCCGGCTAGATCAGCGATTGCCATGGTTACGTCCCGCACGTCATCATGTCCCCTTTTAACCACCCCCCCTTTCTTGTAGTTGAGAGCGTGTGTTAAGTCAGTAAGTGTGTTAAAGATGACGCACAGCGCATCATAATATCATTGCTTTCTTGCTGACAATAAAGTGTCTTTTCTTTGGAAGAGTTTTCCTAGGAATATTCTTCACTGGAGAAGAGATTGAGTTAAAAAGCAACCCAAATACTTTCGGTTTTGTAACTTCATACAAAAGCGTATGGAGGATAATGAATTAAGTTTATTGTGGTGTCTTAAAAATTCCAAGAGGAGCTCTTAATAATATTCTACTCAATACTGTGAGGTAATTAAAATAGAGTTTGAGTGAGTTTGGTGGTTGGGGTCTCCCATTTCTCTTGAACTGAACTCGGAACAACGCTACGTGTTTTTTTTTTCCATTTTCAACTCAGCCTACAGGGTAAAAAAAGAGGCCTTATCCAGCAGTAGTACCCACAAGGAAATCGTTCAATTGGTTGTATGTCACTACAGAGGCACTACAGTGAAATGAAATTAAATATAGACCTCTGAAAATGAGACTTACAATTTTTGTTAGACTTTTTTTGACTCACTGTACCTACTTGATTTTTTCTAAGTCGATATTGCATGGTTGTTAATTTCACATAACGTTTGGTCAAATTCATCGATGTCACTCTAAACCCTGCAAAGCTGATCAATGTAATAAATCTGAATCTTCTATTTTGTTGAATTTATAGCTGTTGCGTTGCTGTTTATTTCTATTTATTTCAATGAATGTAGGATGTTGAATGAAATTAATTAATCTTCATCGTCGTTGTCTTGTTCATTCAAGCACGATTAACTTTTTAGGGGGAAGTCAGAGTTGAACAACGTTTTGCCACTGAGTTGGACTCCCCCCTTCAATGAAGTTTTCCTCAAAAAGGTTATTTTTCTATTTATTTTCATAAGATTAAACTATTATTGTTAACCTAAGGAATCTAACAAAACTAACTCTAATCGGGTGAGGGTGTGAATAGGAGTAGGAGCCAATACGTCTCTTGAGATGCGAGGAACTGCTGTGCGATAGTTAAGGAGAAGCCCTAACAGTCTTCTGAACAGTCAGAGATCTGAGTTATGCACTTACGACCGAATTCTCTTTCGTTAAGACTTGAAGGGAGACCCTCTAGTGTGATTGTCATTTAAGAGATGGCTCGTGGCACATCAAATGGCCTGCTCATAGCTGAGAAAATGTGGGGAAATGATAATGTTTCTATCTCTCTCGCCCACTTTAGCCTTAAGCTATCAATCTTATCTTTTGCTTCCTAGTCTACCAAGATAGCGGAAGCTTTGTTTTCACTTTTCAAGGTTGAAAAAAAAATGTTCTCCAAAATCAAAATTTCCGCTCGCGTTTTACGTTTCAGACCTTCCTGAACAATTTTAGTGCTGTGTGTGAAATCTTTGAAGCCTTCTTAAAAGTCTTTCGTGAAATCCTTGCCACAGCCATAACTTCTACAATTATCATCCGATTTCGATGACATTTTCAGGGATTGTGCGGGTTGGCGTGTTGATGGTCCCCTACGAAAATCATTGCCTCAGACTGATAGCAGCCACTGAGCATGCACAAACGTTTATTTCTTTGTTACAGCCATAACTTCTACATTTCCCATCTGATTTCGATGAAATTTTCAGGAATTATGCGAGTTGGAGTGGAGATGGTCCCCTTTGAAAATCTTGGCCCCTAAATTGAAAGTTATGTGCGCATGCAAAACGTGAAATCCTTGTAACAGCCATAACTTCTACATTTTCCAACAATATTCAGAGATTGTGCGGGTTGATTGGTTGACTCCCCTTTGCAAGGTACTTAGAGATTGATGTTTTGAGATAAACTACTATGCATCGGATCATCTATACAATCGGGTTATGGATACGAGGAAGCTATGTGCCACACCCACTTGGCAGACCCACGAGTTCAGATTACAAAGTTTTGCTCTCCTTTCATAGCGAGGCGCAGCAGTAAGTTGCACTCCTTGGGCTTGTAGTGCTGCAACTGGCTATGGTGCTAGAGAGTTTGGTTTGCACATTTGCGAACTCACAACTTTCGAGACAGCTAGCCTTCAAACATTTCACACCCGATTCCCCATGAATGGGGAGTGAAACATGCGTTCTTTTTAAATCCTTTTGAATCAATTCTATTTTCATCCATTACGTTGTTGGCTTCAACCACCTTCATTCGTACACAGCTTAGTTTGCTTTTGCATGTTCTTATTCGGTTGTTGTTCCATATCTTATTCATCAAACAATTTTTTTTCAAACTCGTAGGAAATGTTAAGGGAAATTGATTAAGCGTCTTGTTTGGATTCGATTTAGTTACTTTTTTTTGTGTGTTATTGGTCGTCTCTCGTCTTTAAAGTATAGTCGAGGAGCTATTATAGGTTCATAGTTAAACAGGATTCACCCGTTTGTGAATTAATTCTTGGCCATTCTGAAAACTTACCAAAGACTTACCATCTTACCAAAATTTGGTGGAGGGAGGGTGTAAAACGTGGAATTGAAAAAAATTAATATCTGTATAGGTTTAGAAAGAATATCAGCCTTTTTCTTTTTCATGTCAACCTATCTATAACCTATCTCATCTCACGTTCTGTATCATAACTATGTGTTTCAATATGATCAAGATCCAACAAAAATTCAATCTCTTTATTCAAGCTTTCAGTTTTTTTCTGCCATTATAAAATGGGGTATTTCGGTCAATTTTTTTATTTTTTTTATTTTTTTTCAAAAGAGTATGGCTCAGGAATAACGGTAATCGGGTCTGTTCGTCGAGAAAATGTTTTTAAAAAATCAGAGAAGCTAAGGAAAGTTGAAGATTTGAATGGTGTGACGTAGCTAGCCAATCGTGACGTAGCTAGCCAATCGTGACGTAGCTAGCCAACTGTCTTTGAAAAAAGTATCCATGCACAGAATCCCTTGGAGGACGTCTTGGATACTACAAAACATTACTCACACACGCGCGCAGCGTAGTCCGCGGCGTAGTCCTTGCCTAGTGTGTGTCCATTTATAGTGGCCCGCCTTTTTCAAACGTGTGATCTCTTTAATTAATTTTTCTACCACATGTTATAGTATCATTGGGCTTAAAGTTGTAGTATATAGGTTTTGAAGGGTGCTGAATCCAAATTTGAGGTCAAAACCTGAATTTCCGACCCACCGAAATACCCCATTGTTTGCCTTGCTTGTCTAGCTTTAATTTCATTAGAATTTTCGCAAATTCGTTTTAAACTAATTGTTGGTCGATTCAATATGTAGCAATTCGTAAATCGAAACGTAAATTGAGCTGAGTATGTAATGATATATGAGTGCATACTCAATAAGCCGCTGAATTTCCTCTGACCCTAATGAAAACAGTAAATCAACCGAAAGCTTGGTGTACGAATGGATTATTGGTTGTAACCCAATCCCGATCGTATTGACGTATTCTATTCGTTGGGTAGAAATATAATTAAAAATTTACGATTACAATCACAAAAAATGACCCCAAAGAGAAATATAACTGTATTGGCCCCTGGTTGATTCCCCTCCTCGTGTTTAGGTCTCATAAGATCCAAAAGAATACTAGTGGGGAATTTGCCTCAATTTTAGATTCTGAAATATCAAGTCAAATTTTATAATAGGGCCCTACAATAACGTTTAACACCAGGAATACCCAAGGCGAAAAATTACCGTAAATGAAAATGCCTAATAGGTGAAGCCTCTGTCAAAAAACACCACAAAGATCGAGGGAGACTGAGCACGTCACACCCCGGGGTTCGTTCCAAAAACGACACTGCTGTGCTCTAGCAAAGCATAAAAGAAGTCTCAGCAAATTGTATCAAAAAACGATAACAAGTAGAGTTGTAGGCGCCCTTGTGACCACACGAAACAATCCACTCAAATAATGTGATTCAATTAACTAATTGATATAGAAACTAAATAAGAGAAGAGGAAGACTAATAATGCTTGATAAACTAATAGGTAGAATCGTGTTGTAAAAAAGAGTGGGTAAAATTGTTTTATTCGGTTACTTTCATGTCTCAGTTTCTTCTCTTCCCCAGTCGCGCACTCCTGTGTTCAACCACGTAAGCTACAGTTTCATTTATGCTTCTAGAGGTAGCACTGCTGTTGTAAAGGGCACAGAACCCCCTATGAAGTCAGATTGGTTAGAAGGCCAAATACGTCGCCACATGGCTGCCCCCATGAACAGATTGCCGCTACATTCAACATTTCCATCTTCCTTTAATTCTCTAAATTTTTTGGATGCTTTTTCGAGCAGCACACTTTGGTCTTCTTCCATATCAATCTCCCTTTCGAACAAGAATTTTAAAAAAAATGTGAGGCAACTTCCCCATTCTGTATTTGAAATGATCTTTCAAGTTGTCGTGCATCATAATATGATGTTGTCATAAATCGAAGTTAAAAAATTGGTAATTATATAATGATGCAATTATCTGAGCTAGAGTCTGGAATAAAGGATAGGGAAAGTATAACGAGGAGACAGGGAGAAGAAACTGAAGACTCCATCTTCGGGAGCTTATTCAAATCCACAACAATCATTTATCCAATACCAGTATTCAGGTGGCAATCATTCACAGTGAATATTTTTGGTATTGACGAGTGCCCATTATTTTCAATCGAGCAATATTTGAGTAATTTAGTAGGTATTACTTAAGTATGTTAAGTAAAATATATTACCACCTACCTTATCACACGAAAAAGTGGGTAGTTGAAGTTATTAGATGAGGTATTTCATTCTGACTTATCGCAATATTCTTTATTTGGCAGGAAAAGAAGGCGAGATCGTTTGAAGAATTGCGTCTTTGGAAGCCTGAAAGGTAAACCTTTAGTCCCCAGTTCAATCAAGTAGGTATAATTATTAATGCTGGCCAGTGAATACCTAGTTATTTCTACCTTTATCGAGGGCGTTGAAAGTGGTTTTACTACTCAATTCCATTCGTAAACTATAACCTGTAGCTATACCAATCGAATCAATCATGTAAATACGTTTGATGAAATTAACGTATTATTTTGTATGGAAATTCAAACGAACATAAATATTATGTAATCAAAACTAATTTAGTTGGAGCATTTTTAGGGGGTAGGTGTATAGAGCCCTAAGAGTCAGAACGTGTAACTTTATTATATTACTTTCCCCAAAATGTCTACTAAGTTGTATATAATTATGCATTATGTTACCTATGTAATATTTTGTAATATTCTATTATGTATAGAGAAAATTTCGAACTTATTTTGTAACAGGTAACAACAGGTATAGTTTTTAATATTGTGGGTTTGTCGTTCGTGGATTGTATATTATGAATCACCTCAGTAACATATTGTTATGGTTTGGATGTTGAAATCAATTTAAGAATAATTCATTGGTGATTTTAGTATGGTAGTTCAGAAAGTAAGGTTGGAAGACTCCATAGGAATTCGAAAGATAGCTCTATGACAGTCACCATGAGGAACATCCTGGAAGAGAGTAGAGTTGGATTTTCCGCTATTTAGGGATGAGAGATTAGTTCCACTGCATCACCTTTATCCAGGTACATGTCAATTGTATTGATAGATGGAAAATTACAGTCCTGAGATGTCGTCGAGGGTTACGAATTCTCTGAATTTCCCTAATGCAAGAACAAAATGGATCAGCTGGGAACAGGCTCACCCTTGAATTTTGCCAATTGACAGAATACGTGATATACTTTAGATCACTGTTGAAAAGAAACCAATTGAGTTTAAAAACTGGAAAGTTGCTTGGAACAGTGATTACCTACTGGCCATGTGCTGTTCAGTCTTCTTCCTTCCATGATGACATAAGGTTTCATTTTGGCAACGCTACTTGACTAAGAAAATCTTATTTCTATTCTGTGGCATCCCCTTAATTTCACTATTGCACGAGTTTTCATCCTAGAATGCCAATAACTTTGAATTGATGTATTCTTAAGGTATGCGGACACTAGAGGCGGGTCGGTTCGGGCATCGCATCAAAAAATTCCGCCTGGATAAGTTCAATGGGATTTATACGGAGCTGCGCACACTGCAGTCGGGGCGGAACGCAATGAGGAATTTCACCATGTCGGAATTTCCTATTTTTACCCCAAAATCGGATTCAGCACCTCGAAAAACCCCCTTCGACAAACTTTCAGCCCGTACTTCCTAAATTACGAATAAAAAAACGGTGTAGAAAATATGAACGTTTGAAAAAACCCGGGAGGATGACGTCATCCTGGGATAGTTCATTTATGGCCGCTTGAAGTGCTGTTCATTTATGGCCACTTGAAGCACTGAGATCGAGAAATGTATAGTCCCCAGATGCAACATTTCACAAACCAGTAAAGTTCAAAATCTTAAACTGAAGAAAAAAGCATAAACCTCATTAATATATCAAAGAACTAATAATTTATATTTATATCAGCTGTTTTTTTTTTTTTTTTTTTTTTTTTTTGCCGATGGTGTAAGAGGCGATGATATCTTAGAGAAAAATATTTGAGAATCTTCTGCTAATAAAAATTTTTTTTTTGGAGACTGTTTTCGGGTCAGAACCCCATCATCAGTCCAGAGACTATATCGATATCCTTCTTCCAGATTTTTAATTTTTTTTTTTTAATTTCAGAAACTCAAATTTAAAAAACTTTTATTGACCTTCTTGAAGAGTAGGTATAGCATTTATTTGCCATCATTTATGTGCCATAGTAAAGACATAGAAATGTCAAAATGTCAAAATAGAAAAAGCAAGATGGGGAAAATTAGGTTCTCCTGTTTTTGTTTGATAACTTTCCTCTTAGATAACACGATTTCGTCGTACCATTGGGCAACACTGGGAGGAGACGGCAATCCGAACAGCCAATCCGCGAGCGTTCCTGCTTCACGTTGAAGAGGTCCGTTTTCCCGGTTATTTTTTTAAATCATAAATTTTGATTGTCTCCCAAAAATAACAGGAGACTTATTTTCCGAAATCAACCCGATTTTCATCTTCATCTATCCCACACCATTAACTATTCAGGAAAAATGCAAACAGAGTTCGGTGAAATTCCTCATTCTCATCGCGGTTTCTCCCATGATCAAATGCGACCCGTTGCGATGCAATGTGGCCTGCAACTAGTGGGCGTTGGCCTTTAAATGGCAAAAATGGACCAACTCTTGGAGAAAACTCTGGTGGGAACGATCTTATCTCAAAGGCTCAACATTTCTGGTCAGTTATCTTGTTTTCGAGTCCGACTCTGTCTGACCAAATCAAATAGCTGATTTCTTGTTGAGGACTCGTCAATTAACTCACTCTGTCTACTTTATCGCCCTACTCAGGAGCCATATTTCATCCAGTTCTCATTTGAGTAAAAGTAAACAACCATTTCAGGTTGGATTTTCGTCCGACTGCCATTCCTGGCGTCGCGGACCAGTTCTCATTTGATTTGACTCTGCAGTCAAATTTATTACCTGGCAGCCATAGTGTATTTTCGTTTTTCGTTATCATTTCACTGCCTCCAATCTTGCTTAAGTGGAGATTTTCTATTACCATAGGAGGCCTTATTACGAACAGCCTATTTTCCCCAGAGCTTCCCAGGCTATCTTTCCTGGATTCAATCACTGCCGTGGGTTAGAATTGGAAAAGAGTTTCAGGCACTGATGCCTTATGATTCATCTCTTTATTGTGCAATATCACCCTGGTATATTATCACCAGGCTATAATGAGTCATAGAACCCCTTTTAAGTGCGTGCTATTTATTACTGTCTGTGTACAAGTATTAGTTTATCAATCCAATCAAGAACTTTGTCATCTGTATAATTATCGATTGTATGTCGTTACTCAATAACCCCTGAACCGCTCCACTGATTTTGATGGGGATTTTTGCAACACTGAAACCTCTTGAGAAGGTTATAGGCGTCCTAAAATCATATCCTTGATCGTAAAGTTAGCTTTCCTTAGCCCCACTTAATGGAATCCGTCAAATAGAACTCGCTGGAAGACTTAACAGTATAGATTTCTACGAGTTGAACTGTTCAGATTATGTAACAGTAGTTTACCATACGATTGAGTAGTATTCCAAATGTAATGATTTCCTACATTTTTGAATTCCCCCATTGGCAATCACATTAGTATAGTTACGATTCGTATGCCAGCTCCCAATTCGTATGCCAACTGGAATACAATCTGTATTCAAACTCCTGGGCTGGTGATAAGGTAGTTTCTCGTACGTCCAATAGAGTGCTCTGATGAATGACTTACCACAGCAAGTAATATTATTGAGTGATTGATAACTTTCAAAATTTAGTATGTTGTTTAGTCGGAATGATGTGTTTTCTGTCTGATATGAGATAATGTCGAAATGACTCCTTTTTTATTACAAAAAGAACCTAAAAAACTCAGAGTCATTTCGCCCACCAACAGAAGAAAATTTAACACGTTAACTGCGGAGCTGAAAACCGCGACTTTTCCACAGTGCGATAGGGGGTCAATTGACCCCATGCTGGACTCCCCCACAGTGCGTTGAGGGGTCAATCAATTTTTTAATAATTGACTGGCTATTTGATGTACTCAGTTAATCATTTGACATGTAACTTTTTTTTTTCAAACGGGAAAGTAGTTTAAACGCAAATAATGACAGACCAGCCTTGCAGCTCCCGCATATAGGGAAGTTCTGCATGGGGCCGACTGACGCAGTAAACTTGTTGAAATGTTGGCACTCGCAAAAAGTTGAAGCAATCTCTCCGAGGTAATTTTAATCAGAGCACTCTATTGGACATGATGCTATTTTGGACTATTGCCGCTCCTGAAATACCGAGTACTCTCCAGGAGGGTTAAACTCACCTTGTACAAGGTGCTGCTTCGCCCCATCCTGACATATGCTTCAGAAACGTGGGTCTTGACAAAGCAATTTGAGAATGCCCTCAGAATTTTCGAGAGAAAAATCCTTTGGAGAATACTGGGCCCTGTGTTCAACCATGGACAATGAAGGCGGCGCCACAATGAAGAGCTCTACCAGCTGTACGATGATTTTGACGTTGTAAATTCGTGAAGTTGGGGAGATTAAGGTGGGCCATATTCTCCGAATGGATGATAACGATCCGGCTAAGCAGCTCCTGTTAACTCGCCCGAATGGTACAAGGAAGAGAGGAAGGCCACGATTAAGATGGAGTGACAATTTAGAAGAAGACACAGCACGGCTCGGGTGCTACGACTGGATGACAATGGCACAGGATCGTTCAAGCTGGAAAGATGTCCTAGAGGAGGCCAAGGCCAACTCTGGGCTGTAGCGCCATTTAGTTAGTTACTCTATTGGACATATGAGAAACTACTTTCACCACCAGCGCCCCTAGCGGGAGTTGGCGCCTCCTCGACAAAATTTGTCGTATGAGTATTTAATACTGCCTAGATTAGAAGTTCCCTGTCGAATGCTTTAGGGTTTCTTTCTCATAAACCTTCTGAGTATTTATAAGTAGCTTCCCTTCTTAATTGGATACTGGAACACAGGTCCCCCCCCCCCCAATTCAACATCCAAATCACTACAACTTGGTTGATTTCTCGTTGCAATGTCCAAACTTGTAGTCACGTCTCAATTTATATGAGAAAATAAATTTTGAGTGTTAAAGCTAAAAGACTGAAACGTTGTTCGGATGGAGTATCAATGGAATGTGTTTGAAATTAAGAGCTTCTATTCCCCACTTTTATACTCGAATAAAGGCCCGATTATTTTTATAGATTTATTGAAGGACCCATCAAGGTGATATAACTTCATTCCTACATGAGCAGGATTTTGAAACTGTTCATCCATCAAACTGAAAATTTGAAATTGCGCACATTTGATGGTTCTACTGAATGATTTTCTACTTCCACACAAACGTGTATCGTATACTATCGCTATAAGTTTTCTTGATGTAAATTTTTAAAACTTTTGTACCATTATTATTGGTGTGTTACGCTCTCGTGCCAAGTATCTTATACGTTTATTATTATGTTTGTTAATGTGCTACTAATACATTTTATCAGCCTTTTGTTTTCTACTATCATACTTCCGCTTCTTTGTCTATTGTTTATTTTTGTTTAAACTATTTTGAATTGTTATAAGCATGTTGAAGTTTGTTTTGTTGTTTCTTTCGAAATTTTATTTATCAACAGTCTTGAAGCACCGCGGATTTATTTCCCCCCTTTGTTATCAGAAGTAGCAAGGAGTCCTTTTTACAAACCTTCCGTTCGTCGCTGTAATGTGTGGTAGTGAGTAGTTCCTGCCCATTAGGTTTTCATTCGTCTCAAATTACATTCAAGTGATATTTAAAGAAAACTCGTGGGCAATATATTGAAGAATCCTGTAATTACAAACGTTTATTGATGTGTAAATAAACTATGTAACAATCTTCCTTTTGTTTCAATTTTCCATTGATATTTTTATTTGATAAGGCTTAGCATAGCAACCTTCCAACTAGTTTGTTTCATAGTGAGAAGGATTGGAATTGATTAAAGCTGGAGTATGCAAGAAAATATTTAACCCACTTATTAACAAATTCTCATTCGTGAATTGAGAATTTCTATACTATACTATATTTGTATACTAGTATACCTATTGAGTATACCTAGATAATAGAGTGTTCCTAGTGAGTTTGGTTTGTCTTGGATACAGCGTGATGTATTACACACATACTCAATCTGGCGCCATATTGTGATAAGAACGCGTCGTATCCGATCCAGCGCCATAATATTGCGGTAGAATACGTCACTTATGCCAATCCGGCGCGCTGTATTGAGAACATGGTGGACGATCCTGTTCTGGTGCGCCGAATCTAAGCCAACTCGACCCTACTACGAACTCTCTAATAGGTTTGGTTCGGCTTAGATATGGCGTGACATATCCTCAATCCAGCGCCGCATTGTGATAAGAACATGCTGTATCCAATCTGGCGCCCTAATATTACGTAATATTACGGTGGAATCCGGCGCCAGATCAGATACAGCTGGTCCTTATCGACAATCCGGCGTCGTATCTAAGCTGAACTGATCCTACTATGAACTCTAATAGATTAGGTTCAGCTTAGATATGGCGTGACGTATCCTGAATCCGGCGCCATGTACTCGTATCTAAGCCAAACCGAACCTACTACGAACTCTATTAGGTAGTGAATCATTAGGTTTTTGACAACTTTTCCACTTTTGACAACCTTTTGACAATTAGGTTTTAGAAACAACTATTCCCTCTCCAAACGTTGGGAAGTGGTGAGTGAGCGGCGTTGTGGTTGGCTTCGTCCAACTCCTGATCGTCAAGCAAAGACTATAATTTCGTTGAGACAAAATATCACTTTTCCTCGTTCAAACACAAATTTCTCCCTTAAATACGACTGTAAATTTTTTGTTTGATTATACCGTTGGAAAGCGGAGATTCTGAGGAAGTTTTCCCTCGCGGGAGAGAGAATTGGAAGGCGGCTATTGTCAACCACGAAGAATCAAAGGAAGCAGTGATTTCAACTAGTAAACAATTTAAATGTTATAAAGTTGATTTGGAAATAGAAAATTTAACACTCATCCCAACGGTGTGACCATATTTTGATTTTCTAAAAAAATGAGTAATTTATGGCAAATTTTGTGAAAACAAAATTGCTTTGAGACATTTTTTGTTGGATATACTAGTAGAATCGATCCCTGAAATTTGGCGAATCGAGTCTGAGACACCCAGTATACATAGTTGGGTACTTACATTCATATAACTTAATACTTTCCTACATCAACTACACCCTGTCACATACGATATTGTTCAAATACTATCATCATTCTAATACCTAGACTAATAAGGCACTAAAGGAAGGAACGATCTTAAATTTTTGCAATACCAATTTCTTAAAAAATGACTAACAATGAATAATGGCATAAAACCCGCAGATATAATCAGTATAATTTTACTCTTCAATAGGGAGTTATCCTTCTGAAAAAAATATTTTTCTTCTAAATGTTTAATCGTTCAGAATTCATATAAAAATAATGATACTACTTATGATCGCAAAATTCCGCCTCGTTTTGTGAGGAATCCGAAATTAAAAGTGGTAAAAGATGTCCTCAACACAAAGGAAAAGGAGAAAAGGTACTAGTGAAGAACAAGTGTAGAGCTATGCTGCTATCACCCTACCTGCGTCCATGGATAGTGTACAACGTAAAATGTAAATTACGATATGAAAAGCTCGAAGACAGGAACTTAGCAGTTTCCCCTCATTTGGCCCGAATGCCATCCACGGCAGTGACGTCATGTCACAGTAACATCAACAGGTACGTTTTCTTTTTCACCATTTTTGGCGAAATTAAGTCTAATTTGTAGCTCAAAATTCAAACAAATACTAAAATTTGGGTGAAGAGAAGATTGCAATTTTTGAAACTTTTTTTCCCGAAGAACAACTCCCACTTTGATGAATTATACAGTTAAAAGTCGATAAAAATATACCATAAGTAAAATGACAACCTCAATTATAATGACAGTAAACCAATGAATTCTTTCAAGGTTTCTAACTAAAATTATCAAGTACATTGGCACCAAACAAATAGGAACAGAGAATAACGGGCAGAATAATAGCGTACAAGCAACAACTAATAGTAAGATTCTCAATTACCTTCCTAAACAACAAAATTTGTTATTGTTACATTTAATGTAACTGTTTAAGGCACTGCGTAATAACCAATCGTTTACTAGATATTTTCTCCGTAATTTTTTGAGATCCCAGTTTGCAAACAGCTCTTACGTATTTAGATAGCATAAATTGTCGGTTCAACCACATTTTCGCTCATTATTTTTTATAAACGTTCGATGGAAAGTAAATTCACAAAACAATAATGGTGATAGCCTATTGTGGACCAGCAACTCTACGCTAGTAGCACACGTAAATTCTTAGGTACTACGAACTACGTGACAGAGAGATACTCGTAATTCACCTTTCCAATAAATTACAATGTTATTTAGGCAGGGCTTGACTCTTCTCGCCCTACCAGTGTTAGTTACGAATCTAATAAATTTGTTTAAATGCTTTAAAGACAGATTTGTTTAAATGCTAACATGCAATATCAACTTATCAAGAGATTATTGACAGGATGAGTGGAGAATTTGGCACCTGAAAAGTGCCCTCCACATCCTTTCATCTTCTACATCAACTGTGACAATGTCATGGATTTGGTCAGTCCTTATTAGTATCGTCATGTTTGTACGTTGAGTTCATAGAGAGCTCCATGAGCACTCATTGTCATCAGTAGCACTCTCTACTGAAACCAGACTCGCAACCTTCGATCGCCGCGATGTGAAACAACAACTAGTCTAACAAGTCTTGTAAAATCACTAGATACTGTTAGGCGGCTTTCACACTGGTTAGACACGAGACATCAGACCAGTAGACACGCGACTTATACATTAGATAAGTCCTTTCACACTCAAGAGACATGTGCTTTTTGTAATCAGTCAAGTTAGCCATCTTGTCGATAGTGTTATCACTCAAAATGAGTTCATCATCAGATGACAAGTTATTAGAGAGTTTTTGGTGCCAAAATCTCACGGGTCCCGTTAGGAGGAGACTAGCGCGAGCAACAGAGGATGCTACCCAATTGAAGGAGGAAGCCCGTTAATTATTGACAGGGGGGGGGGGGGGGAGGGAGGCGCTCGTGACAGTGGGCCTCTAGGAACGGGTGACTGTCTGGGGGCACCCTTTCATTGGCACCCGCTGTTGTCGGGAGGCAAATTCATCGTCACCCGCGAACTCTGTGTTTTGTGAAGAGGTTCCACGGGCCCGTGAGTGGTTGCCAAAAAACTCTCTATTGATTGCTGTGGTCTTGAGGAGGAGAAGAATGCTTCGCAGGACTCGACTGTGGATTCATCCTACTGGCAAAATGCAGAGGAAAATAGCCCTTAAGTATGTGTTGTCTGAAGAACTTCTATCTCACCCACGGAAGTTCCAAGCCTACTTTAAAATGGAGATACCAACTTTTGAGAAGTTGTTCATTGTAATGGAACCAGCTCTTCGGAAGAAGGATTCCAATTTTAGAAGAGCTGTAACTGCTAATGTTGAATAATATTGAATTGTTCGGTGTCCAGCAACATCGTCAAAACTCGAAAAAAGAGGCAACGAAGGAAACGAGGAACAACACTCTGTTCATGGAAGCGAATTGCTAGACACAAACGGAAAAATGTGAATCATACAAACCGGCTTGAGACGCTTGTTTTGAGAGTCTGAAACCCTGGGACGTCTGCCATTGTAGATAATACTAACCCACAATGCCGTGAGATCTGCCCGAATTCCAACCTGCCAGATCTCTTCAGACACTTGTTTCAAGAAGACATGAAGCACGTGTCTCTTCAGTGTGAAAGCTCTCAATCATTTCAATGGGTTGGATTTGGAAGAAGCGTGCTGCGTGTCTACTGGTTTGATGTCTGGTGTCTAACCAGTGTGATAGCTGCCTTACATTTAGGAAGAAACTAACAAAAGTATTAGAGAAGTCACCATCAACTAGGATTTCTTGCTTCCAAATCAAGAACAGCCTGGCCCATCTGGCTGCGGGTTCCCATTGGTGCGTCACATCTTCTAAAACTGGTAGTGCGCGTGAGTGCCGGGTAAGACATACATGAAGCTCTTCGTAACCTCAGGGCTGGTTCAGCAGCTCTCAGCACACTCATGAATGATCGAGAAAACATGTCTAGTATGGATGTGATCTTATTTTCAGTGCTATGTTTATCAAACGAAGAGAACATCTTCACTATGTCCTTGTCCCCCTTAACTACAGGTAGGTAACTGATGTTGCGACGAGCTGAAAACGACATTTGAAATTATTCCTCAGAGATGTAGGGGGCCAGAAGGTTATAAACAACTAACTACTATATATCCACTTACCAACTAAATAGTCGTTCATGTAGAATGATATGTGCCTGATGTTACCAACGTCGAATCTTCCAGAATTTTTATGAATTTCCAGTGGTTTATTGGGTACAGTACTGTTCACGTACACTAATTTAGGATCATATTCCGAAAACGGTATAGGGCTATACACCTGCTTATTGATAATCGTTCCCATCCGTACCTGTGAACCAATTCAGCAATAAGAATAATCAAGGTTTAAAGAACATACAAGTTGAGCAAACTCTTATATTCAAACGATCAATTAGTTAGAGGAACTTAGGATGTTGCCCAGTACGAAGAGGGTGTGGTGTCAAATTTGCGAGAAGTGGCAACACAGCGAAAAACCACTGAGCTTGCAGCCAGCGAGCAGCTTTTGACATCACTACCCAGTAGGCAACAGAGGACCATTCGGAGGACTAGGGAGGCATCACAATGGCTCAGCATCCTCCCACTTGCAGCAGACAAATTCGACTTGTCGTCTTCCCAATTCCGTGACGCACTAGCCATTCGGTACGGTTGGGAACCAAGAGGGTTGCCAGTATGGTGCGACGGATGCGGGAGTCCCATGGATATGAACCAAGCCCTCAATTGTATGAAGGGTGGCCTCATCAAACAGGGACACGACCTGGTTCGGGACGAATGCGCCAAAATAGCAAGCCTCGCATGGAACGGTGTTGTCACAGAACCAGTTCTTCGTGAAAGTGCTGATGGCAGCCCCGGCCTGATGGCAGACATGAAGGTTCATGGTTTGCGGGACCGTGAGACCTGCGTTTTTTGATACCCGCATTATAAACGCTGACGCAGTCTCTTACACTTCCATGGGCTGGCCAACCATCTCTCGCCATGCTGCCCAAGCCAAGCATGCAAAATACGACAGAATAGCCGAAGATCTGAGAGGGTCTTTCATGCCACTCGTAATTTCATGCGATGGAGCATTGCATAAAGAGTATGACGCTTTTCTCAAGAATGCCTCCCTACGCCTTGCCAACAAATGGTCCAAATCCTACGCGACCCAGGGCAATTTGGAGAGAGTCTGAGGAAGTAGAAGTCAGCTAATCAGGGAAACTGTGGCAGTAGAGACCTGTAGTAAAGCTGTTTATCTACTTTCTTTGCTTCTTCTATTTAAATGCTTTTAACACTTCGTTATTTGGTTGAACATTTTATTCACAAACTCTAACTCTTTTCTTTTTCGCTTCAATGCAATATGGCAATTAAAGTGGGAAAATCATAATCATCGTAGTGATCATTGATGAACAAAACTTTGTAGGTAAATTCGTGCGTTCACGACAAGACCTTCCTCACTGTGGTCAGGAAATATTTCAGAATGGAAAACATACATTGAAGCCCTACTCCATCCCAGAGTGACCGGAAGTTCATAAATTGTCTAAACAGGTTTAAATTTAAAAAGTATACGTACCCTATTCATGAAATCAGGTTTCAATTCAACATGAGGTTCTGAGAGTAAAATGAGGGAATCGCCAGGTAATTTTTTAGAAACCAGATCCATCATAGCGAAATGTACCAAGTGGTCTTCCATGGGAGCATCCTCTCCATCAATACGAGGTATCTGATGAAATTCACACATCAATTTTATAAAATTCAATCAAAAATAATAATAATAAAAAATTCTGATTGGTTAAGAAATATTATCAAAAAAAATTACCCGAATTGAGATCCAAGTTATTTTACAGTCCTTGATTTTCTTCGCGCTCAATTCCACCGCCCGGTTTTTTACATTTTTAAAAACATCTCCTGTGTGCCCTTTTCCAGGTGCATCAGGTTCGTAGAGGAGTATCTGGACAATTCATTATACAAGAGCACAAAACTATCGAATGGATACGAATGGAACATTTTGAGCAATGGAGAAAAAAACTTACCAAAACCAAAAAAGTAAGATCAATTTGTGAGCAGGAATGGGCGTATTTGGTCATGAAGGTATCGGCAGCTTGGTAATCGCTCGAATACAACGGGAGTAATATGTGTACTCTCCCGTTCTCAGTAACGTAAGGCATTGGCAGCATTTCAACTTTTCCAAGTTCTTTGCAGACCGCAAAACTGAAGGTAAAATACAGAAATAAAATCGATGAGTATCCTAATTGATCTGCCCCGGAGTTCTAAATTCTAGAGAAACCTCCTCTTACAGTAGAAAGTAGGTAACAAGCAACAGTATTACGAGTGGTAATGATGAACTAGCTGACTGAATCAAATAAATGTTTTTTGGCGCTCAACATACCTTTAAGTGAATAAATTAATAGATCCTTATCTTAAAACTAAGGAAAGTAAAAGTAGTAAGAAAACAACAATGGGGTATTTCGGTGGTCGGAAATTTAGGTTTTTGACCTCAAATTTGGATTTAGCACCATTAAAAACCTCTACACTCCGACTTTTTGCCCATTGATACTATAACATGTGGTAAAAAAAAAATTGAATAAAGAGATCACACGTTTGAAAAAAGGCGGGCCTCCATGAACGCACACAAACTACGGCACTGGCGTGTGTGCATTAGGGATGGGTATCGTTATAAAAGTATCGATATTTAGTATCAATACTGTATCGTATCCGAGTATCGATATCCCAAGTATCGGTGGGCATGAGTATCGATATTTTAAAATATCGAGTATCGATACTTTAGTGTCACAAACTATCAATTTCATCCAATTTTCTCAAAGAAAAAATTTTTTTCAACATCTTTTATTCATTTTTCACCATTAACCCTTTCCCCCCGACGGGCGGCCTCCTGCCGCAAGGTCACCTTCCCGGTGCTTGAGCCAACTGCCTGTCAACCCCGTACCGAAGGAATTTTCCAGGCCGCCCCCGCTGACTCCCGTTGTCTTCCTCTTTTATTTTCGCCCACTTTCACTCAACATTATTTCTCAACTGAATGATTTTTGTGTTTGATACATGTTACCCTATTGTTCATGTATTATTATGAAGATTTTTTCATGACTGAGTAAGATTTATATACTTTATTATATAGAAATATATTGCATTCCACTATACCAGAATAATTTTGATACCAGATGTTTGTAATAAATAGGCTGTAATCCCCAAAGATAAAAATGATCATAAAACTCCAACATTTTATCATGTGTTACCATAAAAACATTCCAGAAACGTGTACCTACGTGATAAAAATAAATCCTCCTTGAAAGGTTAGTAAAAGGCTCTTACCGAGAGGTCAACTTTGTCTCACTTTCTCTCGCCCAACACAATATCGCTACTGCCCTGAAATCTGTTGAGGACGGTGAAAATGAAAAGTACAATGTTACCATAATGGAATTGAAGTGATTAGTTCAGAAATATGCCCACAGATCGCATCAGAAGCACGAAAAAGTACGAAACGGCGAAAGGCGTCCGTAGGGACGGGGGAAACATTGGGAGGCAGATGCCAAAAGCCGTCCATAGGGACCTCAAAACGTTTCTCCCCAGACGCCTTTAGGCGTCCGTCGGGGGGAAAGGGTTAAGAGTCCAAGCAGTGTGATTTGTTCCATGATGTAAACGTTATTTGTTCAACCAAAGAGTAATGACCCAAAAGCCTCTCTATCTTCTTCATTGTTTAGCCATTATGTTGAATTTTCCGCGACAACAGTATCGATATTCGATATTTAGAAATATCGGATCCAAAGTATCGATATCCAAAAATATCGGATAGTGCTGTATCGATACTAAAATATCGAGTATCGGTACGAAAGTATCGATATATTGAAATATCGAGTATCGATACCCATCCCTAGTGTGCATAGTACAGGGTGGCTGAAAACGGACGCCCACTTTTTTAAAAAGACGCCAAATTTTTAATTTTGGAGATATCAGGTTGAAATAAATTCCGAAATGTTCGTTAGGATTGGACGTTTGTTGTACAGTAAGAAAAAATCAGTTATGGAATATTGTGCTAAGTAGATGGCGCCCTTGCACTGTTCAAGCCTTTTGGCGAAGTTGCTCATGACGTTATCCAACATTTCCGTTGGGATGGCGGCAATTTCACGTGTGATCGCATCTTTGAGGTCTTGAAGAGTTCGTGGTTTATCCACATAAACCTTGGACTTCAGGTAGCCCCATAAAAAGAAATCACAGGGAGTGAGATCGGGCTAGCGCAGAGGCCATGGAATGTCACCGTGTCGTGAAATCAACTTTCCGGGAAATGTTTGGCGGACAATATCCATGGAAATTCTCGCCGTGTGTGCGACCTCAAAGATGCGATCACACGGGAAATTGCCGCCATCTCGATGGAAATGTTGGATAACGTCATGAGCAACTTGAACAGTGCATTAATCAGCAAGGGCGCCATCAATTTAGCAAAATATTCCACAACTGATTTTTTCTTACTGTACAATAAACTTCCAATCCTAACGAACATTTTGGAATTTATTTCAACCTGACATCTCTAAAATTAAAAAGTTGGCGTCATTTTAAAAAGAGGGTGTCCGTTTTCAGCCACCCTGTACTTTGTAGTATCCAAGGCCACGAGGCGTTCGAGACCCCAAGGGATTAGTGGAATGTCTCGATCCAAGGTCAGCAAGTTAATACGTCACATCATTCAAATCTTCAAATTTCATTAGCTTCCTGTCCCATGCTCTTTTGAAAAAAAAAATTGACTGAAATACCCCATTTCAGGATAGATTTTCGTCCGACTGCCATTCCTGGCGTCGCGAATGTCATCCGCTGTCTTCCAAAGGGAAGAAGACTGCGCGCAGCAGCGACCACGACCACACCAGACCCCCTAACTAAATAAATATATGTATAATTTTTAGTACCTTTTAATAAAGGAATTTCCCATGTTATCGGAAAAAGACAAGTCTAAGATGTAGTCAGCACCTCTTGATGGGTCAAATCTCCTGTATCCATTGACAAGATTTTGATAAACAAGTTCTGGATACTGAGAACTTGCCCAATTCACAGTTCGTTTGACAATATCCTGAACAGAACAGAAAAAATATGATAGAGTAACTGCGAGGAGTGAACTTGAAGTAACTATCATTGTTCACGGGTTTTTAAGTCAGTTCTTTTAATCTGGGTTCAACAAATCTTTTGGCAGTTATAAAAAGCAGAAAAGGGCCAAGTGGAGTCGGAGATCAGTTATTCATTTCAGGAAATGTTTATAGAAGGTGTAGACACAACAGGAGCCAAATTTCAAGGATCGATTCACACTAATTTCTGATCATTTTTAACCCGCTCAAAATCCCCTTTTTTCACTTTAAAATTTTTGTGTGGTTTCGATCTTACGACCATAATTTTTTTATATGTTTGAGCAAAATCAAATCTGAGGATACATTTCTAGTAGGATACATTGCCAGACCTTCCAAAAGGGAAGACGAAAGGGAGGGGGGGAGAGAGAGTAGATAGCGCAGCCCTCCTTCGTCCAAACCAGGAGTCTCATGCCGGGACGATGATTTCGTTGAAAAAAATTCACGGTTTTTAGCATTAAACCCCAATTTTCTATTCTCAAACGAATTTGAATAACAAAATCTACTGCATCGTTGGAAAGCTTCGTCGCTTTATCACTCTTAAAAGTAAAAAAGGCGGATTTCAAGCGAGTTAAACAAAAAAGTTATAGGACAATTTCGAACAGAAATTAGTCGTACAATCGATCCTTGAAGATCGGCATACCTGTTATGTATACACCCTGTATAATAATATTAAGTGTAAGTACAACGCCTTGCATACCATGGTGTCCTCTTTCTCTGCTCCCACGAGCATATTCACTGTCACGAAGTCAGAAGTCATATAGATTTTGTCGAGATCGAAATACTGCCACGGACTGACATCAAATCGAGTAGCAGGTATTTTCGGTGGGTACGAACCAGGAGGCCAAGCCAACTCGTGGGAGTCGATAACACGTACCATGCTATCTAGCTTACGATTGGACAGGTTCAGAACTTTCTGGAAATAAAGGATATTCTATCACATTTATTATTGAATAGTGTCACAGTGGCATCTTACTCCAAATCCAGTAGCTTCCACAGCAGAAGTGAACAACTGGTCTGCTCACACGTTTACTGATATCAAATATTTTCTTCAATGTAGTGGATTCACTCTCATGTTCCTGATTAAAAAATATGGAGAGACACTAATATAATGGCATATCTTGTCTGAAAAAAATACCACGTAACAAAGTTATAGGAATAGTATGGAGGGGTGCAACATGCTATGCAACAGGGAGTAGCAACACGTGGCATCTAGGAGACAGATCCCAGCAGGAAGAGACAAGGGCGAGCAACGATGATGCTACCCGTCCCCAGTGAAGGGACCCGGTTGAAGAGATGGGCGAATTCTTATTCATAAATACGATTATGAATACAAATCATTTAAGCAATTTTATGATTATGAATACGAATACAGGTATGAATATGTTCTGTACTTCTGCTGTAGTCATTTTGTTGGTATGTTGTGGAGAGGGAAGCAGAGGACGTCAATATATTTATATATTCACATTTATTCGGCAAGCGCTTTCGGGGCAAGCTATGGCCCCTTTCTCAAGCCTATGTTCACTCTGCAAGAAGAGGTTCTCTGTGGGAGAATAATTGCAGAGTGAACATAGGCTTGAGAAAGGGGCCATAGCTTGCCCCGAAAGCGCTTGCCGAATAAATGTGAATATATAAATATATTGACGTCCTCTGCTTCCCTCTCCACAACATACCAACGGTATGAATATGAATACAAATACAATCGTATTCATGCTTTGAATACGATTTTCCCCGTATTCGTATTTTGAATACGATTTTATGATTTGTTCTATGATTTCCCTGAAAATCGAATTTTTTTACAATTATCCCTGAACATCATACTTTTTTTTTTAAATGATTTTCTCCCGAACTCTGGACATATTTATGACCTAACATTGTCAAAATAATCAATCGAATGAGTCGAATCTTATGGGATTTTTCACGCAGAATCGAATGAGACCAACACCAGGTCGCTACGACCAACTGAATAGGAAGTACGACGAAATTTCCGGTAAACATCATAATTTTTTCATGATTTTCACTGGGAATTGTTGAAAAAAATACGATTTTCAGCGGAGATGTTGTAGATCGATCTGGATTTCCCCTTAACAGGTGAATGAATCCCAATTATGGAGTACGCATCTACTGTCTGGTCAACCCATTATGCCGCGCACAGAAATCGTTTGGAGAGGGTCCAGCATAAGTTCCTCCGCTACGTCGCCTTCAAATTGGGTATCCAATCTGCGGAGGTCGACTATGTTTCCCTGCTGGAGCGGTGTAAGCTGAGTACTCTTGAAGCCCGTCGTACATCCGCTGATCTCGCCATGCTGCACAGGGTCATAAATGGAACGATAAACTGCCCTTCATTGCTCTCAAGGATCTACTTCCATGTTCCACGCGAAGCTGCCCGCTCATCTCCTCTCTTCTATGTTCCGTTTTCCCCCTACAATTACCAGCGAAATCGCCCTCTCTACCGTCTACCACGCAGTGCTAATCTTTTTTTGTCCCTTCACCCAAATTTTGACTTTTTTAACTCCTTCCTCGCAATATTAAAGTCACTAGTATTAAGTCAGTCTCTCGCAGTATTAAAGTCATCTCTCATGTCTTATTTCCTACAATTAACGTTCAACATTTTGTATACTATTGTACTGAATTGGGCTTGCCCGTACATGATTAAATAAATAAATAAATAAATGAAGTGGGAGAGGCGGGCGAATTTGCTCAAGTGCTGATGAGTAATAATCCAGAAAAGTTATCACCAGTTGATGGCAGCCACTTGAAAGACCAGTCACGGAAGTTTTCGATTGACATGAAACTGATTGATATGAACTGGTTGACATGAAACTGATCCATAATAGTGAAGAAAATTAAGACTAACTAACAATACTAGACTATTTACAGACTAAGAGCAGTAGACTCAGTAAGAAAACTGTGGGATGGAAATTTTCAAACTTGAATAGAAATAAAAACTCACCTTAGAAAGCAAGAGATGGAGATTGTAAATCATTTTCTCTTTTTTGAGAGGAAAGTATGAAAGTACGTTTTCCACATCAAGTTTTCCTACGTCAGCAACACTTGTTCCTTCAATTTTTATTGTTTCTAAAGGTTTTCCCTGTAATTGGAACAAAATAATTAATCAGATATAACTCATCATAAAAATCAACAGCGAATGGGAGTTGAAATGGGAAAATGTATATTAAAAAGGCATTAAACAGCTTTCGTACAAGTACGCAACCACGAGAGACATTTTATGTCTTATGTTTAATAAATTGAGAGCTTTCCAACGAGTGGTGAACGATTTTTGTGGGGTGGAAAATGAGGAAGTTAGTTTTCCCTAGGAACGATTGGTTGTACGTGAAAATCATCAGAAATTTCCGCGTAACGCTCCCCGCGTGACGATTTTTCATTTATGTGCCATAGTAAAGACATAAAATGTCAAAAACACACAAGATAAGTAGGAGGATTCTCGAATATTGGTAAAATTCAATATTACTGATATCACTTGGTAATTTTTTCAAACAAATTTGACAATAAGTTGGTTACTCACGTGTAAAGTCATGTTCTTGCAGGGAAGTTGAGATGCATGAAGGATACAGCGACCAAAGTTGTCATCATCAGAATCGGAGAATGCATTTTTGACGCACCAATCCAACGAAGTTCTGATTCGTTTTAGAATTGAATTGCTCAACAAAATGCCAGAATCTTAAAATGGAGAGAGAAAACCATCAAATTATACATTATAATTATGAGTGTGGAGTATCATCACCAGTAACATGCGCGTTTGGCAGCTTCTGGATCCTCTGAATTGGTGAATTCTATTCAAACTGATTTCTGATTTTTTTTTTTTTTTTTTTTTGTGATGGATGTGCATAACCAGCCGTCATGCCTTGTAAAAATACAAACTGGCTCATGACTGATGACACTTGAAGGCTACAGCATCATCCCTTTTATCAGCAATATGCTCATTATTTCTGTCCAAACTTCTGACTGTTAAGCTGGATTCACATGGGATGGAAAGGTTGGAACGGTGGAAGGACGAGAAAACCAGTGGAGGGAGTAGGCGGAGTCTGTGGAAGGTTCACATGGATGGAATGGATGGAAAGATAACCTTCCTCCTGGAAGCCTCTGAAATGATAACCTCTCTCTGATCTGTAACCTCTGGGTCTGTATGGAGAGGCAGTTTGGAACTGAAAAGGGGAGGGGATAGAGGCGAAGGGGCTCCTCCGGACTCCTCCAAACCATTCAGGACTGCCTCTCTGAACAGACTCTCTGTTGACAGTGTTTTGATGGGGTTTGAAAAAAAAAGGACAGCGCGAAAAAATAAACAAACAAATGTGGGTGGGTGTGGAACCTTGGGGTGGTTGATTGTCGATTGCAACAATCGATTGTTTTTTCCAAAAATCGATAGTTACTATGGTTTTTCCGACAAAGGAACATTATTGCTCTTGGAATTTTTAATTTACCCACATGCTCATCTGTTTTTACGAATGCCAGCTGAACAATCTTTCAAGAAATTATCACAGTTGGGATTCTGCAAAAATTCTGGGAATGTCATTATCACAACTCCTCAACGCATCAATCGAGTCAATCGCATTGAAACAATCAATTGTTGGCTACTATCAACAGGTACCCCTAGTACAACCTCCACTAGTGATTATCATTCCTGACCACTGCGCAGGCGGGCGATATGGGCCCAAGATGGACGATGGTATAAAAATCTCTTCCGCTGACAGACTTTCAGCCGTTTTGTCAAGATGGCGGCCACCTTTCTCCGCAGGGCAAAATCAGCCAATCAGGTTGCGTTATTTCTTTCTGTCCTTCCGTTGTTCCGTCCTTTCTGTCCCATATGAATCCAGCTTTAAGCTGGATTCACATGGGACGGAACAGGACGGAATTGGAAAAGACGGAAAGAAATATCACAATCTGATTGGCTGATTTTCTCTGGTTGAGAATGGTGGCCGCCATCTTGACGGAACCCATCAGCAGAAGAAATTTTTATACTGCCGACCGTCTTCCATCCTTTCTGTGCGCCTGTGCAGTGGTCAGGAATGATAACCACTAGTGGAGGTTGCACAAGGTGTGGCCTACTGTCGATAGTGGCCAACAATCGATTGTTTTGATACAATCGAAGCAATTGAGGAGTTGTGATAAAGTATTCCCAGAATCCCAATTGTGAATTTTCCGGAAACATTGTTCAGCTGGCATTCGTAAAAATGAATGAGCATGTGAGAAAATTGAAAATTCCAAGAGCAATATTATGCCTTTGTTGAGAAAAAAAACCATCGAAACTTGATTGTTGGAAAGGACAACCAATTGTTGCAATCGACAATTGGGCACCCCAAGGTTCCACGCTCGTGCTTCATTTGTTTGTTGTGCTGTCCTTTTTTTGCTAGTTTTTTCTTCTTTTTTAATACAAAATTAATTTCAACGAGGAATTGAACGTCAAATTCAAATCACAGTCAACAGAGGTTACATATCAGAGAGAGGTTATCAGAGGCTTCCAGGAGGAAGGTTATCATTCCGTCCTTTCCGTCCATCATACACGTGAACCTTCCGCTGACTCCAGCTACCCCCTCCACTGGTTTTCTCGTCTTTCCGTCTTTTCCGATTCCGCCCTCTTCCGTCCCATGTGAATCTACCTTAACACCTTCGTCTCAATGTTCCGTTGTTCCAGCTTTACTGGTTCTGTTACTCCTTCGTCTCAATTTTAATGGATAGGTACCTAATTCGGGATGATCGTATAGAACTAGGAAGAACAAAATAAGAAAAATACGTACGTAATAAGAAAGAGAATCAGGATAGTAGGCATTCATCAATATTTCCTAGGAGATAGTGAAAAGTAGATGTAGTCTAGAGAGCAAGTATATATTAAGTATATTTACCAAGAGAGCAATAGAGTGAAGCATCGTAGGGCTGTAGAAAACCGGAATGGACGTCTTGCGAAACGCTGATTCCTTTCACGATATCAAGCAGGAGGTGTGGGTTGATGTACGTGGTATCTTTGGTTAAGAAAAAGAAGTCATACTCCTCCAAAAAATTATCAGTCAAGTACTTCAACATGTGGAATGGTTTTAGGATTTCACGGGCATCCACGAATCCCACAATACCAGGAAGTTTGAGATTTATGACCTGGGCTTTTTCTGCGCCAGCTGCATCCATGAAAAACATGAGTTTGTCGACGTAATGGGACGTGGTTTTGTTCGCAGCTACGGCCAGACTCCTCACGGTCGATTCGGTCGTCATGATCCCCATGAACAGCCTTTCCCTGATCCCCAGTTCAGTCGAGTAATACCTAGGTCGAACGAATGTCTTTGGGACTTTCTTTGGTTTTAACGGCTTTCCAGCTAGATTGACTTTGGGGTGGACTTCGTTGGGAGGCAGAGAAGTGGGAGTAGGAACGCGATCTCCGGTAACTGAACAATCAGTCGAGTTGGTGAATTCTTGCAACCAATAGTTGGCGAAGACGCCCAAAAATAAGCTCAAAACAAGACCGTAATGTTGATAGGCCATCCTCAGTATTCCCATATTTTTTTAAGTTTTAACGATAGTGCCAATTAACTGAATGGTTTCCATCACTCACTAAAGTGGGTGATTGTTTGAGTGTCCCTACCTGCGTTTATAAAATAGTTGAGCTTCATCCCAAACTAAGAAACAACCAATAATCTTGTTCAATTACAAACTGAAATACCTTTTAGGAGTTCCACTATCACTGACTAATTTGTTGACTAAGTTGTTTTTCACATACACTGTAGGTATATTTCAACAGCACCACACTCCTATTTACTGTTTTTCAAAACTACAATGGAATTAAACTATGTAGTATCATCACTGAATACTAATTGGTTACCGACAATGTTTTAGGATTTTCTTGCGAGGAGGCATGACAAATCAATGACTGCCAAATATAATAAAATGAACCAAAAATGTGAATTTAAAAAGCAACAAGTAAATTCGATTAAAGCGATAAGAAATGAACTTTGTGATAAGGCTAATACCACGGTGAAGAGATAGCTGGCTTTGGAAACTCGCTAAAAGGATATGAGCCTTATTTAGCCTTCGAACCAGTCTATTCTTCGGTGTTGTGGTTGGCAGGTAGAAGAAGAAGAAGATTCAGTTGTTTTGGTACACGTGCACGTTGTCTTGTTATTTTGTGGGTTATTTCCTTTTTATAGATTCGAGGAATTTCTCTGGTGTTTCTCTCCTGAGTACCTATAATAAAATCTGCCGGTAAGTTTTTATTTACGTATATGGTAGTTAGTGCAATATTGTACCAGATAAGTAATTATTTTTGATCATGAAAATGATGACTTACTGAAAGGTTATGCTTACAAGCTTGCAACGTGCTTCTTGCCGGTTCGAAGCTTTTTATGAGAGCAATTAAGTAAGATTTGTGTATGCAACAATTATATAAACTTATGGGTTTTAGTTTCGAGCATATCTAATTGCTAACATGAATATTATGATTTACACTACTACAGTAGTCAAGTGGTGAATGAAGCCCTGTGCTCAGTGTCAGTACACTAGTGTCGGTACACTAGTGTCAAACACGAGTTCCTCATTTTCTATTTGAGTCTACCTAGGTAGCGGAAGCTTTGTTTTCACTTTTCAAGGATGAAAAAAAAGTTCTCCAAAATCAAAATTTTCACTCGCGTTTTGCGTTTTAGACCTTTCTGAACAATTTTGGTTCCGTGTCTGTCTGTCTGTCATGAATTCCTTGTAACGCGCATAACTATACGAAGTTATTGTCCGATTTCGATGAAATTATCAGGGATTGTGCGGGTTGGTGTGTAGACGGTCCCCTATGAAAATCATCATCCCCGGACTGATAGTAGCCAATGCACATGCGCGAACGTAAAATCCTTGTAACAGCCGTGCGTACGTCACAATCTCAAATCCTACTCAGCCTACTGTCAGTCCTCCGTAGCACATTCGCAGCGAGTCAACCTCCCAATTAAGGGGTAACGGGTTCGACTCCCAGCCAATGCTAGAAATTTTTTGAGTAGTGACTCACTTACATTTTTCATCCGAATTTGATGAAATTTTCTAGGATTGTCCAGATTAGCGTGTAGATGGTCCCCTATGAGGGTAGTGAAAGGTACTTAGAGATTGGTGTTTTGAGATTAACTACTATGCATCGGATCATCTATATAATCGGGTTATGGATACGAGGAAGCTATGTGCCACACCCACTTGGCAGACTTTTTTGCTTATATAGTAATAGTAACGGACTACGATGTGCTACCTATTCATGTAAAATCAGGGTATCCGTGATCAATAGTTAATCTTTACGTTGCAGGAAGAAAACATCGTGATAAAATCCGCCTGAATACTCATCATGTCATTCCGTGGGCGAGGAGGTGAGGTGTCTTTCGTTACCTCTATTGCATGAGATATCTTTTTTCGAACAATATCTTCAATTTCTCTCTTTAACTCATTCCAGACCCAATTTATGTACAGCTAGGTACCTATTGAATGCCGTTCTCTACCCCTGTTGCATTTTGGCTCTGAGATGTATCTTACAAACAGCTACCAAAATTATTGTACTATTATGATGAATACGAATTATACTTACCTTTAACTGAAAAAAGTCCACCACTTTGGGTGGCTTGTAAAGCCTCTTCTCATAGCCCAAATACCTTACTTGAATGACATAAAAATGATTGTGAAAATGTTTTGGATAGATTTTTTGAGACTCCGAAACGACAGAAGTGCTCATGCTAAAAAAAAAAAGAAAAAAATAGTGCTCATTCTTTAGTCTCCTAAAAAAGTTTGTTTATTGCTTCGCACAATTCTATCCCAGTTTAGTCTCAAAAGTATAGCATTTTGCTTCTGATTCTATCAAGATAGCGGAAGTTTATTAACTTTTTTGACTTACAACCTTATCTTGTATGCTTTCTAGTGTGGGTTGGATCTGATTTCGTACCGATAGAAGTGCTTCCGATCCACTAACCTGTTTACAAGTTTATTTATGATAGTTCAACTATTTTGATGTCCACATTTTAAATAAATCTAAATGTATTCATAGCACTGAAACTTAATCGTTATATCCTTAGGTGGCGGCTTCAGAGGACGTGGAGGCGGTCGTGGTGGAGGAGGTCGTGGCGGAGGCAGGGGTGGATTCGACGATGGCCCTCCAGAAAGAGTAAGTAACCCTTACATCCATAGAGAATCTTGGATTCCGTTTTTTTTTACATTTTTATTGGTAGTTGGTACGAGTTTCGGCGCACGCCATCGCTTTCCCCAGCCCTCATAAATTGGCCTGTTGCATTTATTGTCTCATTAAAAATAAGACTCCGAGATTCTCTATTCAATAATATGGTCACCCCCATATGTATGGTACCAATATGGTTCACTCATCAAAGTAACCCTCTCGTAGCGTCCATATCCGTTTATTCGCTCCTAACCACCTATGGAAAGACATGGCTTTTTATTTAGGTTTTCGATCACCTAAGATGGCATTTTCTGCGTGGGAATCAGTTTACCCAGCTTTATCTGTGATTGATAGATAGATAGATATATGTTTATTTCGCCATTTTGTACACTTTTACAATAATATAAATGCATGAAGGGATGCAATTTGCTCAGATTTCCTACCCGACATTAGGCTTGGCCCGTGTTGTAGGGTAGGATCTTTGCAAAATCGCTCCATATCGGTGAATAAATTGATGTATACTTTACAATTACAGTAATAAGTAAATGAATAAACAATACGTGATTGGACAGAATTAAGGACGCATTTTGATAAACTCCTACATATACTAACTTACTTTAATATTCTCTAGCTTTAATAATCTCGAAAATTAATTCCTTAATTAATTGATTCCTGGCTAATTCGCCTTCTATGTTGGAGCAAACTTGTTATAGGTCTACCACAGAAACTCTGCATCCGTGTGGCGCCCCCTAGGTGGCGGATCCGCGAACTATAGCGATCGAGTCAACCTTCCATGGTGAAACCTTGACACAGAAATTGGAGCCGTGAGAAATTTGATGTTCGTGTTGTGCCACGAACACACACAAATTTCAGCTGCAGTAGGAGGGAAATCAAGTCTTTTTAGGGGAGAAATTCCCAAAACAGTATCGCAGGCGCGGAAATCTGCTAGATGATAAGATATAATTAGTTCTCTGTTCTCCAGAAGCGCCAAAGGGATGCAAAGTTTCGGTGGCAGACCTATAGTTTGTTCTCGCAACTAATTTAAAACTAACATTTAAAACTAATTTCATGTTATGACCTTGCAGGTGATTCCTCTCGGCCACTTTTTACATCCTTGTGAAGACGATATGGTCATCAAAGTTGACTTGAACGACAAAGTACCTTATTTCAACGCACCTGTTTACACCAAGGATATCAACAAGATTGGAAAAATTGACGAGATATTCGGACAAGTAAAGGACTATTTTGTCTCTGTCAGACCCACTGAAAACATCAAAGCTTCGAGTTTTAAAATCAACGACCAGGTAATAATTTCACTCTACTCCAGTTCATTCTCTACTTCAAGAACAGAGATAGGCATAATCGTAATCATGGTTGTTTTTCCCCGGGAAGTATGAACTACGCATAAACGATCTAATCAACTTTCAATAATTTATTGACAGAACTAAAGCGGATGTTTCACGATAAATTTGAGCACAGGTTGTTATAGCTTGAAAAACGTAGAACGGAGTGAGCTAAAGATGGCGGAAACGATAAGATGGATAAGAAGGGCCCAGAACATGAAGGCACTCGGCCACCTAGATCCACCTCGCAGGAATGCACTAACAATCATTTTAGTATAATGAACTATCAAAACACCAATTTAGTTCCTATGCTGGTTCTAAATTATGAGCTATTTATTCTATGTTCATCACGAAAAAGGTAAGTACAGCAGTTGAGTTGCACTAGATCCCAATCCCGAGTAGGCCTCCTAGCGGCCGGTCATAGAACTAACTACGCTCCTTTTGGGCGTGGCCTATCTTCCATGACCAAACAATGGTTACGATTCTCTTGTCAGGAGCATCTAGGGAGAGAGAGTGGTGGAACGGCCTGAGTGCTGCCTGGCGACGATTAGACGAACCTTCCGGAGCTAAAAACCAACGTTATCTCATATCAGGCTGCTGATGTGATGACAACTCGGTTGACACATTTTACCGAGAATTCTAGTAGTTTTGCCTTGCTGATTTTCCGCGTGTGTTTTGCCTGATTTCGCGAATCCTCCAGTGTGAGAATCTGGACGACGGGTTCCCAGAAGAAATTTTCAATGATGATCCCCCATATTACACAGATTTATTCGATGCGGTTATTGAAGAATGATTTGATTTCTGGGGATTTAATGACAGCAGAATAATGACATACATAGTTTTCTTTCCAACGATATCCTCAAATTTGAATTTACTCGGTAAATAACAGAACTATGCCAGACGTAAGGTCGGAAACCCAAAAAAAGGCATTTTGAGTGGGTTAAGAAAAAATTGCTGAGACATTTTTTGTTGGAAGTACCTATAGGTCGTGCACAAGAATATTGCCTTCCGACCCTGCACTCTGACGGAGGATGGGAGAAGCAGAGGGATGGCAGCCTGTTGGCGGGATGCGAGAACGATAATTTTACTCTGTTACATTGGCAGCCATGTCAGGACAGGCGATAGCGTTTTAGGTTGGCAACATTGGTGACATAATATCGATAATTGGTAACATCGATGTATCGGACACCCCTTCTTCTTAGCACGGACATGAATCCAAGAAGGTTAATCTTTCTTTCCCATTTATTACCATGGACTGAGCCATAGTAGACGTGGACACAATCGTATTCGAAAAAAATTAGATGCACTAAATATCGGGAGACTTTATATCGAAAAAAAACATCGATAATCGGAGGCCAAATATCGATGCTTTTATACATCGATAATAGATTTTCGTCCCTGTTTTGTTTACATCGTGTTCGTGCTTCGTGGTTGCTTGTTCTTCTCGTTACACCAGCCTACTTATATCGTCGTAATAACCCTTTCTTTTTAACTGTGAGTATCATCACAATCCCACAAACCCGTCAATTTCCGTGTGTCGCATAAATCTCGCGATGGACAGTCAACCTTTATCGTCAGGAATGTCAAACCCCAAACCTGCGATCGCAAGAGGCAAGGCTCTGAGAAGCCAGGCGCGAGAAATCGTGTACAATGTGTTCCAGTATTTCACAACGAAGAAGAACGATGATAACGCGAAATACAACGTCCGCGAAGTCACTAGTGAAGCGACAGGCGTTTCGGCTAGAACCGTCGGCTACATCATGAAGGAAGCTGGAAAGCGAACTGCATCAGATTGCACGGGACCTTTGTTTGTTACGCCAACCAAGTCCAAACCGCACAAGAAGGTCATCGCTGCTGATGAATTCACCGATGCAGCAATACGAAACAAAATACGTGAATTTTACACTGTTCGGAAAGAGTGCCCTACTTTAAAAACACTTTGCGAAGCAGTGATGAAGTTCTCGACTGTAGTAGGAGTTACCTTCGGAAACGACTGGCCACTAGCGGTTTCAAATGGAAGAAATGTCAATCCAACCGAAAAGTTTTGATCGAACGACCTGAAATTGCAGCTTGGCGAGCGAGGTACCTACGAACGATCAATACCTACCGCATTGAAGGGAAAAACATTGTTTACCTCGACGAAACCTACGTTCAAGCGTCACACGGCGTCTCGACCTGTTGGCAATCCAATGAGGAGTTGGGAGCCCTTCAACAAATTGGAAAGGGTGACCGATTGATCATCGTTCACGGCGGTGGTGAAAAAGGGTTCGTACCAAACGCATTGCTCATCTTCAAGGCGTCATCAAGATCTGGAGACTATCATTCATCAATGAATTTTGAAAATTTCTCCAAGTGGCTCACGCAAAAGTTCCTCCCGGATTTACCAGCGGATTCGGTCGTGGTGATGGACAACGCGAAATACCATTGTGTGCAGACAAACAAAAGACCCAACAGTTCTACTCTGAAGGCAGATGTCGTTTCGTGGTTGAGAAGGAATAATGTGCAATTCAACGAACAATTTACCAAAGCCGAGCTCCTACTTCTGGTAAAAAATTCGTCTGTCGGACAGACTTTCAAGGTCGACGAAATTATTAGAGACGCAGGCCATCATACCCTCCACCTCCCCCCATACCATCCCGATTTGAACCCAATCGAACTGGTGTGGGGTGATATCAAGGGAAAACTCGCGCGGGAATCAGTTGGCACTCCACTGAGCCAAAAAGAAGTATACCTGAAAAAACTTTTCTCCGAGTATTCGAAAGAAAAGTGGGTAAATGTTTGTGGACATGTGAAAAAATGTGAGGCAGACTACCGTCAAAAAGATCATTTAGTCGAATCGGAGATCGATAGTTTCATCATTAACGTTGGGGGGACTTCTGACAGCGATAGCAGTTCCGAGGAGGACTCGGATTTTTCTGATTAATTATTTAAGTTGAAAAATATTGTAACTTGTACCTACTTAAGTAAATAATAAAATAACATTTGTTTCCAATCTTTCATTTTATTCCTACCTACCTTCAAAATATTTTCAAAGGCATAATATTGAACAACTTTGATAATCGTACAAAGGTAAAAAGTAAGTAAATTTGGACGTATGGCTTTTATCACAGTACCTATCATTTTTTTTTTTTATAACGAAGAAAAAAATTACGTTTTTTGGTTGCTTTTGGTTCGAACAATATTCAATTTAATGACAAACTGATTTTCTACAAAAATCCGCTAAAACGATTACAGGGAGACAGTGCTGCCTGCCAGTGGACAGGGTAAAAACAAAAAAAAAAGGGAGTTTCGTGTTAAAAATTAGTTCCACTTTCTCCGTCAGATTGCAGGGTCGGAAGGCAATATTCTTGTGCACGACCTATAGTAGAGTCGAACCCTGAAGTAATGCCCATCTTAAGTGTGACACCCTGTATAAATACGATGATTGAATTTTTGCTTTGATTACGAGTGTAATGTAAATCTCATTTGTGATTATAATTGTTTCTTTTTCGGGGAATTTTTGATTAATATTGTTATTCAAGTGTGATCACGGTTACATTCGTAATCGTAGAAAAAAGTTATTTCACTCGATATCACACAAAAAATGTTGCAATTTCTCTCTTATCCACCGAAAAAATTAAATTACGATTGTAAAAAATGAACAACTTGTTATTACAAGGTTACATAATGATTGCGATTCCTCCTATACGTATGAATTTTCCTGTTCCCAGGTATACGTTGATCCTGCGAAAATGCTCCCGATCGAAAGGTTCCTTCCAGGGGCACCTAAACCACCCAGAGGCGGCGGCAGAGGACGAGGAGGAGGTCGCGGCGGCGGTAGAGGAGGAGGTGGTCGTGGCGGCGGTTTCGGGGGTGGTCGCGGAGGAGGTTTTGGAGGAGGTAGAGGCGGCGGAGGTTTCAGAGGTGGTCGAGGGGGCGGTGGATTCGGAGGCGGACGAGGAGGCGGCGGTTTCGGGGGACGAGGAGGAGGCGGTGGTTTCAAACGGGATCATTCTGGAAACTTTAAATCGAGAGGTGGTTATTGAAACTGAAACTATTCGCTGCTATTCAGTGGTGTGTGTACATAATACTGTATTTGTACGTTGTTTGTTACAAAAGAAGTGTACCTTTTATATCGAAGTGATGTTCCCATTCTCAGTCGGTATTTTTTATTCTTTTTTTTATCGACTGACGAATAGACTCAGAAAGTTGCTAGTAATAAAATACGATAATAATGATTTATGTTGGTTCTGTGTACGTCATTTTATCAACATCCAAGCCTTAGGTACGACGTTGTATCAATCAATTCGTCGAGATTAAATTTTTCATTTATTTTAACTTTGACTCTCGCCATTTTTCTTTCCCTTTTCTCATTGCTGGTTGAATAGAAACATTGTGAATTGTTTTTCTGGCCATTGCCTTGGGGTGTATTTTTATTTTTTTTTATTTTTATGAAGCTGTGTGTAGAAATGTGAAACGAAGCTATTGCAATGTCTTCCGATATCCTAAATTTCCATTATTTTGTAACACTGATTTACGTGGTCATTCTTTTTTATTTTATTTGACTCGTTTTACATTTGTTTGATTGTTGTGTATACTGCGAGATGAAGATGAAGGGCGCATCTCCGAAAATCAAGATTTTCAGTACAATCACTTTTCGTTTTTTAAGTTTCGCGTCCAGTTAATTATACTTGTACCCCATTTTCGGGACATACGGTAGGAGCATCTAGAACGCGGCCAGCAGGTGCTGCACGCGCTTCCTAGCGATACTACGGCGAATCTCTCAATTATCTAATTAATGCTCTCTGATGACAAGACGTTAGGTGTCATGCCGGAGTTAGTTCTCCCTGGCCCCACGGGGAGCGCAGGATAATTGGAATGACCGATGTTACCGACAATGAGGAATTTCACCGAATTCTGTTTGCATTTTTCCTGAATAGTTAATGGTGTGGGATAGATGAAAATCGGGCTGATTTCGGAAAATAAGTCTCCTGTTATTTTTGGGAGACAATCAAAATTTTTGATTTCAAAACTAACCGGGAAAACGGACGTGAAGCGGGAACGCTTGCTGATTGGGCTGTTCGGATCGCCGTCTCCTCCCAGTGTTGCCTATTGGGACGACGAAATCGTGTTTTCTAAGAGAAAAGTTATCAAACAAAAACAGGGGAAACCTAATTTTCTCCATCTTGCTTTTTCTATTTTTTTCTTCAGTTTTTCGATTTCGAACTTTACTGTTTCGTGAAATTTTGCATCTGGGGACTGTAGATTTCTCGATCTCAGCGCTTCAAGCGGCCATAAATGAACTATTCCAGGATGACGTCATTTTCCCGGTTTTTTTGAACATTCGTATTTTCTACACTGTTTTGTTTATTCGTAAATTAGGAAGTTCGGGCTGAAAGTTTGCCTTAGGGGGTTTTTCGAGGTGCTGAATCCGATTTTGGGGTCAAAAATAGGAAATTCCGACAAGGTGAAATTCCTCCTTGGAGCGCAAATGCCAAATAACCGCCAATTTATCGCTTATTAGGTTATTGCATAAATTTACAGAGAGGCGTCTGGATCTCCAGCGGCTCGTCCTCGACCCAAGCGCTCCCAGCGGCCTTCCTGCTAACTCTTCTCCTCCGTTTCCATGGACCTAGTATCCTACTAGAGATCTACATGTCTGTTTCTCACTTTTTCCTCAACTCCACTTCCACCCGGTTTAGCATTAACTTTTTTTTTCTTTTCGGATGGATTGCTTTTATGAAAAACATTGTTTTTGACAACAATATGAATCATTCCCGACCTAAAATTGAATTGCAAAGACAGAAAAGTCGAGAATGTTTTTTCCCGAAAACGTCCCTCCGCCCTTCTAGTTAAGTTTAGCAATCGCAGTTTTAATTTTATATCTCCTGGACCACTTGCTCTCTCACCTTAAGAACTTGGTGAGGATGTTGGGTATGTAGAGAGGAATGGATTCCAATTTCTCCGGGCTGCCGTCAGGGACGTGGAAATGTGTTTCACGATTATCAGGGTTCCGGGAAAAGTGGCAAAAATGGGTCAAGGAGGGGGTCTCTCACTTCGCAACTATTTTTCCTAGATTCCTGGATAGTTTCTCTGGGGGATAGCAAAGCCAGTTTTGGTCGGGCGGCCGTCAGGGGGTGGGGGGGATTTGATCCAGAAATCTAGGAAAAATAGATGCAAAGTGAGAGACCCCCTCCTTGACCCATTTTTGCCACTTTTCCCGGAAACCTGATAATCGCGAAACACATTTCCCCCTCCCCTCCGTCCGTGACGGCCGCCCGGGGAAATTGGAATCCATTCCTCTCTACATACCCAACATCCAGGTGAGTGAGCAAGTGGTTCAGGAGATATTAAATTAAAACAGCGTTCGCCCATACTAGACTCGGAAGGCGGTGAGACTTGACGTTTTCGGGAGAAAAACATTCTCGACTTTTCCGTCTTTTCAAATCAATGTTAGGTCGGGAATGATTCATATTGAACGTAAAAAAAATGTTTTTCATAAAAGCAATCCATCCGAAAAGAAAAAAAGTTATTGCCAGAATCTATTGCTAGGTTCCCCATCGATTTTTTCTGTTGCTAGAATCTATTGCTAACTTCAACCCGGTTTTTTTTAGACGATTGCAATAGCTTCATTTTTTTTTTTTTTTTTTTTTGAAAATTCGCTACAAGTGCCTTCGGTTACCGAAGAATGAAGCTTGTCTTGTAAAAACAATTACCTATTTTTTTTAGGTAGGTACTTAGAAAGAAAAAGGTTTTTGTATTGACCTGGACTAACTACCTCCAACCATTGATGAGACCTCACCGAAGTTCATCATGCACCGTCTATTATTATTATTAGGTACCTGCCTACCTATTATTATCATCATTATCACGGTTGAGAAAACGCTGCCAATTAGGGTTGAATGGGTTTATCAATTAACAGTATCAATCAACCGTCAGAAGTCATCAGCCGTTCAGAAGATTGAGATTTTTGAACGCCAAGTGCCGTTTCCCCCACTAAAGTACCTACAGCTTGCCAGGTGATGATCCGGGACTGTTTTCAATGGTTTCAGCCTAAAAAATAATAACTAAATAAAAACCTAAAAATAAGTGGAAAGTGATAATCTACTCGCTAAGTTTCCCGAGTATGACTGATTTTCCCTCATTAGCAGCATTTTATGCTCAACTCTAGTAGGATACGAGGTCCATGGAAACGGAGGAGATAGAGTTAGCAGGAAGGCCGCTCTGAGCGCTTGTGTCGAGGACGAGCCGCAGGAGATCCAGACGCCTCTAATCTAGAGGGTGTCCCATGTTAAGAACTCCGGGAGTCAATTCTACAACTACTTTTTGTAAGAAAGTGTCTCGTAACAATTTTTCGTTAGACGCCTAATTTCCGAGTTATTTTAATTTCAAGATTTTTTTCGTGTTTTCGACCTTAAGCCATAAAAATGACCATAACTCACTTAATTCACAAGTAATTCAAAATCTAAAAACACTGTTGGATAGGGCGTTAAATTTACCATCTTTCTAGTGGTTATAAAAAAAAATTTGTAAGGTCGTGAGAGGTGAAAAATCAACTCGTAAAGTCATTTTGTAAAATTGTCAAAATTTCCTATTTTTTCTTTTGATTGTTAAGGTTTTACTTCTAAATGATTTTTCACGTACCTCTACATCAGAAACTGCGCAAAAATCTCACCTTTCTAATGGTATAACTTGTTTTAATTTTACTCCGCTAATTAGGGGTGAAAAATACGTTTGAATGGTAAAAAACGTGGTTGCGCTTATGGAAATCAAGGCTTCTGGTTCGTTGGGCCTCGGGCAGGTTCGGCCAAGTAGAAAATAATTGAGGAATGAGCTGTCAGGAGACGATGCACATTATGTACTGAAGAAGGAGGAGGTCACATTGAGCACTTACTCTGAATCGGTAATATGATGACCACCGCTTCAAATTTTGACATTCCTCAATTATTTTCTACTTGGCTGTTAAAAACTTTGCTTTGTGTTTACAGGTATCCGGACGAATGAAAAACGAAGTCAAAGACGGAGTAGAGGATAATTAACAATTAAAAGAAAAATAGGAAATTTTGACAATTTATCAAAAATGACTTCACGAGTTGATTTTTCACCCCTCACGACCTTACAAATTTTTTTATGTTATAATAATATTATAACATTATATGATATTATTACTATATGATATTATCATATTATTATAACAGATTTTATAATAAAATATGAATACTGGAGAATATTGAAAAGGAATGTGTGGGTACCAAATTTGTCAGGCTATGGTAAATGAGTATAGCCAGAGACTATGGTCAGTAAACCTTTCATTGCTCTTCTTCGCACTTCAAAATCTAGCTTTCCCTTTGAGTTCATCTGTACCTATCGTCCTCTATATCTTCTCCGGAAACCAAAGATGTATAAAATCACTGGTCTACTTTGGGAATTAGATGCAACATTCTTTGTAAGTTATTCAACTTGGGTTGTGCCACACATTTTTAGTGGAGAGACAAACAAAATAAGCATATTGATTTCAGGCACGAGTTTTTGATATCCCTTTCTTGCAGAGATCAAAGATCTTCTTATCCCTTGAAATCATTACTTCTCAGTCGGCTTTCAGAATCAAAAGATTTTTGAAGGAATAGGTACTTTGGGTAAAAAGAAAACAGAAATATTCTCTTACACATACGCGAGTTCAGTAATCAATAAGGAAAAGAAAACGACAATTTTGATATAATGGTATTGTTTTTCTATCAATGAGGAATTTCACCATGTCGGAATTTCCTATTTTGACCCCAAAATCGGATTCAGCACCTCGAAAAACCCCCTATGGCAAACTTTCAGCCCGAACTTCCTAATTTACGAATAAACATAACAGCGTAGAAAATATGAACGTTTAAAAAACCCGGGAAAATGACGTCATCCTGGAATAGTTCATTTACAGCCGCTTGAAGCGCTGAGATCGAGAAATCCATAGCCCCCAGATGCAAAATTTCACGAAACAGTAAAGTTCGAATTCGAAAAACTGAAGAAGAAAATAGAAAAATCAGGATGGGGAAAATTAGGCTTCCCCTGTTTTTGTTTGATAACTTTCCTCTTAGGAAACACGATTTCGTCGTCCCAATGGGCAACACTGGGAGGAGAAGGCGATCCGAACAGCCCAATCAGCGAGCGTTCCAGCTGCACGTCCGTTTTCCCGGTTATTTTTGAAATCATAAATTTTGATTGTCTCCCAAAAATAACAAGAGACTTATTTTCCGAAATCAGCCCGATTTTCATCTATCCTACACCATTAACTATTCAGGAAAAATGCAAACAGGATTCGGTGAAATTCCTCATTAGAGATGGTACTACCTATTGAATTTTTAGAGACCACGCGGAGCTCTATAGGTCCAACCTTTTGCTCCCTATGAGAATTTGAGGGTTGGACGTACGATAAATCAGAAACACGAGTGTGAATCGCATAAGAGGCCTAATCTCCGTTCAAATTTTAGCTGACCAAAATGCGATCGATCTTTTTCTTTATGTTGGTTGGTGGCAACAATGACATGGCCGTGTTCTTCGGAGACAAGTGATCTATACATATACAAAATAATTAACCTTTGTGTAATAATTTGCAGCGTTTTCATGGTGTGTCGTAGGTAATTATGAAATTCAAAATGTCGCTTTGTGAGTACCTACCTATATTAGGAAATAGTTCCATTTTCTAACAACAACAACAAAAGGAGGACGCAAGTACCTAAAGAAATCGATTCTGCTCGGCGAGATGAATCCAACGGTAGTTACCAAAAGCAAGATTTTGGAAATTTTGTCACTTAAGAGGTATTTTTAAATTTTTATTTTTTTATTTTTTAACCCTCGAGCAGTCGCGTGTTTTAAAAACACATAACTGAGCGCGTGGCGGCAAACTGGCCGCACTTCGTAACTTAGTCGAAATTCAGTTGTGTAACGCGTATGCGCATATATTCTTTATGTAAATGATACGAAGGGTGCACATAAGAAACCAATTTTCAATTAAACGATAAATTTATTACTCAACAAATTCCACAAAGTCAACTAGAATAACATCAAAATTTAGAAAGTTCTTCTTTCATACCTATGGTACATATTGTATGAAACAGCCAATATTTCCTGCCAATATTTGCCTCTTGATTTTCTCTCGTATTTCAGATGCATTATAAACAAAAATGACTTGTTTTTTACTAGAAAATGGTGCACATACCACAACACTTTTCACAAAAGAAAATATTAGGAACGTGGCCAGTTGATGGACGACTTCAACTTTGGTACTGAACTGAGGTACCCTACGCGCGTCTTGAAGTCCGAGCCTAGTGCAGTCTAGCTTCTTGAACAGCAACTTGAAGGTACACATCGGCTATTGCGCGGTATAGTATGAATATAGAAAAACCAGTCTATTTTTTTCATAAATGCGGCCAAATAGCCGCATACGCGACTGCTTGAGGGTTAAATATAACGCTCTCCAATTGAAGAGGTTAAAGCGTGATTAATAAGACTTTGATAGTTGAACAAGTTTGAGATATAAAAAAATATGTGAGAAAAAATGTCAATAATTTGTCTCTGCTGCACTCTCGGGGCTGTCTTGTTAATCACCCATTGACATCCAATTATAATTGGATAACTATCGGTAAAATGTTATCGGTCATCCCAATTATCCCGCGCTCCCCGAGGACTTGCGTCTCGCCGCCGAAAGACGATCAGCCGTTGCTGCGGTCTACCGGCATTTTTGAAAAGTACGCTGTAGGTACCTCGTTTTTACCGCTCATTTCAAAATTTGACGGTTCTACTTTCCTGCCTGTGAGGAGAAGAAACTTGTAATTGAATGCTTGTGTTTTGAAGCGACGAATCAAGCAGAATGGATTATTATAGTGGAGATTACCGCCTGCGGAACTTTTTACGAACGTATTGTTCGGAAAATTTCGCACTAGACGACCGTAATTATTCGATTCGCACAAATTTCAAACCTCCACGATTTTATTATAAGTACCTACCAAACTAAATTTCCTTTCTCTCTGATGTTAATCCCAACTTTTTGGTTTATTATTTTCAATAATGTTGGTTTATTATTTTCAATTATGAACCTTTGCAATCGACCAAGAAAACAAATTTTCTATCCTAAACATCAAATTTTGATGGTTTACGTTTCAAAGTACGTAGAATCCAAAAATCGAATCAAAATTTGGCAGTCCGTCCGCCATCCGCGGCACTTTTGCCACTTAGCATTGACCGATTTTGATGAAATTTGGTATGTAGGCTCCATTTGGGGTCTAGTTGTGCCCCGAAGATTTTGGTTGATGTAGGTCACTTCTAAGGGTTCCAAAATCAATTTTGAAATTTTGAATACGTCCTCAAAAAACTCAAAAAATTTTGATGTAAAAGTATTGTTTTTTCTTCAATTTAAGATTCTATAGAATTTTTTGAGACCACCCGGAGCTCTGTAGGACAAACTGTTCGCTCCCTACGAGAATTTAAGAGTTGGACGTACGATAAATCAGAAACACGAGTGTGAATCGCAAAAGAGGCCCAATGTCCTTTCAAATTATAGCTGACCGATGTTTTTCTTCATTTTGTCATGTTGGATGGTTGGTGGCTTTGCAGACGAGTGATCAATATAGAAAAATAATAATTGTGTAATAATTTGCAGCGTTTTAGTAGACAAACTATATTCCTGTACTGAGAATTTTCACGAGAACGAAAAATTTCTATTTTTATCCCTATCCGGCTGTTGCTGGGTTTTTTTGTGTGTTCTTTTTTAGTAAAAATTTGCCCAAGAAGCTGCGAATCAAAAAATTGCAACCGTTCTGGGCGAAATTTTCCTAGCAATACGTTCGTAAAAAAGTTTCGCAGGCGGTAATCTCCACTATAATAATCCATTCTGCTTGATTCGTCACTCATAAATTCAATAACTGTATTCTTCTCCTTACAGTAAATTTAATAAGGCAGGAAAGTAGAACCGTCAAATTTTTAAATGAATAATAACGTTTGAATGAGCGGTAAAAACGAGGTAAAGCGTACTTTTCACAAATGCCGCTAGACCGCAGCACCGGCTGCTCGTCTTTCGGCGGCGAGACGCGAGGGGCCAGGGAGAACTAGCGCCGATATGACACCTAACGTCAAGTGTCATCCTTATCATCCTTCGAACTTGATAACTTCCTCCGTGGATTTGATAAATTCTTCTTTCCTCCGGTCCGGTTTTCTTTCGGTTATCTTTCTTTCGGTTTATCAGATATTGTTCAACGTTTTGTGTTGTTACTTTTTTTGTGTTTAACCGTTAAACATAAACGTTAAACTTTAACGTAGCTTCAAGTTCCTACCTACCAATGAGGACGTGCAGTGATTGTTTTAAAACTTTTTCACATGCTGGCGACCTCCGACATCACCGGCAGCTGTACCACCAGCTTGAAAAACGGCCTCCTGTCCATTATTTTTGCTACTACTGCAATTTTAAAACCCTATACAAATATAATCTCTCTAAACATGTGAAGGCTCACCTCACACAGAAACGAAAAAAGACCAGAAACAACAATGTTTGCAGTCTGTGTGGAACCTTTGAATGTGTGGATCGCAAGTTGATGGTTGATCATTACAAGAGTGCCCATGAAGTTCTCCTCAACGAACAAACTTTAAATTTCAACAGCTGGGATCAATTTTTGGCTTGGAAACTTGACACAGAAAACGCTGAGTGTTGTAAGTTTGTGATGAGAGATGGGAAAAAACAACGTGAACGCTTCATCGTGTCTAAGTACCGCTGTTTCAGAGATGGGCATTTCTTGGCAAAGGGATCAGGAACCAGGAGACTGAAACTCAAAGGGTCTTGCCGAATAAACGGTATATGTCCTGCGTCCTTGACAGCAAGAAAGCATTTGAGTTCCGGAGCTGTCTCTGTGAGGTACATTGCTGCACACGTTGGGCACTACGCCGAGATTGGAAGATTGAACCTCACCCTAGAAGAAAAGAACGAAATTGCGCATAAGCTTGCAGCTGGAGTTCCAATTGGGACGATTCTTGATTCTTTGCGAGAGTCTATCAACAACGGTGAGGTAAATCGTATTCATCTGACCACTCGCAAGGATTTGTGGAACATCAGGAACACCCTTCACCTTCAAAATGGTTCCACGCTTCACGCTGACGACCGCACAAGCGTTGAAGCTTGGCTGAGCACTGGGTAATTATTCAGACATTGTAAGATTTTATAAGGCTCAATCTTCCACGTTCCCTTCTTATCAAAATCTAAATGACGAAGATTTTGTTTTAATTATTTCATTAGATAGTCAGCTGGAAATGCTTCAGAAGTTCGGAAATGATTGTGTATGTTTCGATGGCACTCATGGGACAAACGGCTATGCCTTCGAGTTGACGACTCTCCTGGTTAAAGATGACAATAAGCAAGGCCTTCCCTGTGCTTATATGATAAGCAATCGTTGTGATTCAAGTATCATGTCTCTCTTCATTCAAGTGATCAAAGATTTACTCAAGGAGCCAATTTCGCCAAAAGTTCTTAGGAGTGACATGTCTGAAATATACTATAATGGATGGTGCACAGTAATGTTAGGTTCCTCCATCCGCTGGTTATATTGCGCCTGGCATGTTGACCAAAAATGGAAACAAAACCTTACGAAAATTTCGGATTTAACTAAACGATGCGCTACCTACAAGCTACTGAGGGTTTTGAGTGATGAACCAGATGAAAAGGCTTTTAATATTTTGTTACAAAGAGTTATGAAAACGATAACTGAAGATGCAGATTTGAGGAAATTTGGTGAGTATTTTTGCCAGGAGTACGTTCCCCACGTGCAACGTTGGGCATTCTGCTACAGGACTTGTTGTGGTAGGTATTAACACAAACATGTTCTTGGAGTCCATGCACAAAATTCTTAAATATTACTATTTGGACGGCAAGAAAGTCAAAAGGCTAGACAAAGGAATACTCGCCCTTTTACGATTCACAAGAGACAAGTTGGTCAATAGGCTGATAGCTGCAAAAAGGGGAATATTGACTCGCCATTTGACATCCGTTCGAGACAGACACGAAAAATCTTTGACGATGACGGGCCCCATTGTAACTAACGAAAGAGGTTGGCTGATTTCATCAGAATCTAAAGCTGACATATACCACGTCACAAAGAAAAATGTATTGTGTGACTGCACACTTAGGTATGAAATTTGTAACGTATGTGAACACGATTACGCCTGCACCTGCATGGATTCAATGAAATCCAATATTTGCAAACACATCCACCGCATTGTGACATTTACTCGTAACCAATCGGCAGCTCTTGAATCATCAACCACGTTAAACCAGGACATGAGTGACGAAGAACTGCGTATTATCGAAGAACTTGAGGGTTCCATCGAAAAATCCATTTTGAAAGACCTGTCCGCGAAAAATCAAATGATAAAGGGCCCAAATAATACAGACTACGAAACAATGAAGCAAGCCACTCATAACGATTTTATTTCTATATTGGAGAGCACTAAAAGTTGTGCTCAACTTGAAGTAATTCGAAGGGCTTTGTTACCCATTCCTCACATTATCAAAGCTCTTGATGCAGGACTCGGTTTTAAAACCTCAGCCGGCCCATCGTGTGAGAATATCAATCAGTGCGCGAATGTAAGTCGCCAAAAACCATTATTCTCGACGAGGAAAAAGAGGAAAGTAATCCCAGCTGCGACCAGTATGAGCAAACCAACAGAGGAAGAAAAGCAAACTCTCCTAGCCACATTCCTACTTGACAAAGATCAAAATTTACAAGTGTGACCACTTTTTTTTTTAAAATATCTTTTGTATGTACCTAAACGTTTTGACCATTTTCCCTCATGAGTGAAACTCAATATATATATGAATTTTCGATCATATTGCCATGGATAAAGAGAAACCTAAAAATTGTAATGCATACTTACATATTTTAATTAAACGCAAGCAGTGTTATTCTTTTTTTTTGTTTAAGAATTTAGTGTATTATTTTCAATAATGAACCTTTAGAATCGAGCAAGAAAACAATATAATACCCCCTCCTCTCCTCAAAATTTGAGGGTTACGATATACAGGTATTGTTTTTTCATTAACTCAAAAATAGTGAATTTAAACTTGAACTGGTGAATATTGTGAGTTAATTTGAGACTTGTTTTGACTCAGTTACCAGATTATGTTGTGATTTGTTTTGACCCAGTTACCTGTTAATGAGGAATTTCACCATGTCGGAATTTCCTATTTTTGACCCCAAAATCGGATTCAGCACCTCGAAAAACCCCCTAAGGCAAACTTTCAGCCGGAACTTCCTAATTTACGAATAAACAAAACAGTGTAGAAAATACGAATGTTTAAAAAACCCGGGAAAATGACGTCATCCTGGAATAGTTCATTTATGGCCGCTTGAAGCGCTGAGATCGAGAAATCTATAGTCCTCAGAAGCAAAATTTCACGAAACAGTAAAGTTCAAAATCGAAAAACTGAAGAAAAAAATAGAAAAAGCAAGATGGGGAAAATTAGGTTTCCCCTGTTTTTGTTTGATAACTTTTCTCTTAGAAAACACGATTTCGTTGTCCCAATGGGCAACACTGGGAGGAGACGGCGATCCAAACAGCCCAATCAGTGAGCGTTCCCGCTGCACGTCCGTTTTCCCGATTAGTTTTGAAATCATACATTTTGATTGTCTCCCAAAAATAACAGACTTATTTTCCAAAATCAGCCCGATTTTCATCTATCCCACACCATTAACTATTCAGGAAAAATGCAAACAGAATTCGGTGAAATTCCTCATTGTACCTTTCCTGAGTTTGTCACTGAGATGTCGGTATTTCTGTATTGGGAAATATAGAATTTTTGAATATTGTGATATAATAGAATATTTTGAATATTGAATTTTGTGATCTGTTTTGACTCAATTAGGTATCTGATTATATTATTGTATTGAAATAAATTCTGACACCTAGTGGGTAATCAAAGTACCCACTAGGTAGGTATCTACCCACTCCAAGTTTAATTTTAAGAAATATCTGTATACATAAAACGCTAACCGTACGTACGCACGTATGTCGCCCGAACGTGGGGGTCCCGGGTTCGATTCCAGGCCGCGACATCAAATTTTTTAAAACATATCTACAATGTTTGCCTGTTTCTTTTAGCAGGCTTTTCAGCTAGTGTTCATATAATAAACTTTTTTTTTGAAGAAGTGATTGTGAGTCCTTTCTTTGCTCGCCTCATTCCTATTCATCGGTAGGGTCATTCATAGCCTGAGTTATTTTTATACAATCAGGACTCATTTAAGGCCTAAATGGCTTGGAAATTTGTTTTCTGTTCATTTCATGTTTTGGTGTCTCAACTCAGTAGAAAAGAAAATGCTTATCTGTTCGATAAAACGCTACCTTGGCTGAAGAACGAAAACCAAATTCGACTAAAAAAATTACTAAGTAAGGAAAAACTTTTTGAACATCGCACTCTTCAACTCTAAAACGTATATTTAATAGGAGTAAAAAAAGGCGCTTCAGCCGTTAACAATCCATTGTGGAGTTCTGAAAGTGTCATCATTCGATTCAGCGTGAAAAATTAGATAGAGTTCGACACCAAAATCATTGGCGTTTTTTGATGAAAAACACGTTTTTTTTGCATTCTCATGCAGTTTTTACCCCTCAATTGTACTTTTATCCATTTTTTGGTCATACCACTGGAAAGCTGAGTTTTTTTCAGTTTTCCTCGTTGTTGGCTGGGCGGCATCCGATGGTTAAATTTGAGCTGCAGCGCTCCGAAGTTTTTCGTTTTTCTCAAGATTTGGTGTACTTTGAAATTCAATCGAACTGTTCTACCTTTTTAACCTTCTAGGAAAATTTCAACAAGTATCGGAGAGATTGGAAATTTAACGCTTTTTTTAAATGTGCAATAAGATTTGAATTGGCTTGTGATTTAAGGAAGTTACTGCCATTTTAGGTTTAGTATGGTCGATAACACGAAAAAAATTGGCGGAGGAGCAGTTTGCCGCAGTGTCGCTAGGAAGCGCGTGCAGCACCTGCGGGCCGCGTTCTAGATGCTCCTTCATACGGTAGGTCCAATTAGGGATGTCCGATACTTCAAAAGTATCGATATAATATCGTATCGATACGATACTTTCAAAAAGTATCGATATTTTGAAGTATTAATACTTCTAAAAAAATGTGTGAAAATGCCTTTTATGTTTCTCTCCATCAGTGTGAATAATAATCTCTCCATCGCGAGGACAATAATTAATATAGAATGAACAAAACAATAAATCACTCATTTTTTTGTTCAGGCACTTGTTTTCGTATTGCACTTGGTCGGGTTAACATTTTGGTGGTCCTTCCTAGATGATGGAAGACAGCAGGTTATCATAATATGATTATGGTCTGTTCGGAGAGGCAGTCCTGGACGGTTCAGAGGGGCTTGGAGGAGCCCATTCACCTCTATCCCCTCCCCTTTTCAGTTCTGGTTTGGTTCCGAACTGTTCTGGACTGCCTCTCCGAACAGACCCATAGAGAGCTGGAGGTGGTGGTACATCATCTTTGTTTAGTTTGTTGGTCTCCCAACAATCTACGTAGAGAAAGAGGTATTTACTGAAATTCGAGACTTTCATCTAAAGTGAGAGATAAAAAATAGATATCATTTTGATCTAGTGTGAGAGGTAAAAAAGTATCGCCTCTGATACTGGAAAAAAAGTATCGATACAACGATATATATCAGGAAAAAAAAGTATCGATATGTATCGATACTTTTTTCGAAAAGTATCGATACTTTTGGGACATCCCTAGGTCCAATCATTCTCCAACTTACTACGGCCTTTTTTTCATGGGAATTCACATCTTATCACATTTAGAGGAGATACGCCCTTTCCGCATAGTAAATGAGAGTGATTAATAGATTTAATCATGTGGAAAAGTTCGGTGACGAGCCTCCAGTCCAGTTTGTTTGGTGACTTACCATTAATAAGCGAGCACCATACGAGATCCGGCTTTTCCGCTAAGCATTTTGGTTGCCAAGAACATATTTCGAATTTTTGCTAAGCAAACTCGGCGCTTTGCGCCTCGGCGGGGGGCTCCGCCCCCCTGCATCCCCGGTTTATTTCTTTTTCCATACTCTGTATGAAATCATAGGAACACAGAATGTGTTTTTGCGATACTAGTCATCCGTTAAATAAAAAACAACAATAATAAATGTGGAGTTGACATTAACATGACAACCAATAAACATATCACCAGATGTTTTTTCTGTCGCTTTTTCGTGACGATTTTTTTTTGGTAGGTCATCGCAAAAACACATTCTGTGTTAAAAAGCCGTATCTCAGGAGAAGCGGCTTTCTTGCTTAGTAGAAAAAGGCATTCGACATGATATCCGCCTTTTAGGCTTAGGCAAAACGACATACGCCTAAGGATTTCAAAAAATTTCAGAGATACGCCCTTTTCACTAGCGTTTTTGTGTACCTTTTCGTACCCATAGGTACATGAATGAGGTATCATAAGGTGCAGAAGACTCCAAAGATTCTAGATATGCAAAAACCTGAAAATCGCCAAAATCCGAGATACGCCCTTCTTGCTAATGACGGCAGTATACTAATTTTCCCGAAAGCTGGTGTTTAATTCGGTTTTTCATTTAATACCATAAAATTTAATCTTCAATAATTATGGTGGCATCTTCACCAACATTTCAAATTAACGCTTTATGCTCCCTGAGTAAAACTTCTTTCGAGCCCTGAAGAAGGTAATAAATTTACCGGTAGATCGGCGAAGATGGAGTTGATAATTCCAGTGGACGCTGGACGGAGCCAATCAGTTAACTTGGTGTGCTTTGTTGGGTCGATCTACATATATTTGCTGTGCAGCCTCCTTACGTCGGTACGCAAGTATCGATATTTTGAAATGTCGTGTATCGATACATCCCCTATGTTATCCCCAGCAACTTGTCTCCAGTTCCCTGTGATCCCCAGTAAGCATTGCTATGACATGAAGTACTACGAAAGCAACTCTAGCCTTGAATAAAATATTGAATGAGGCGGGTATTTGACCTTAGATATACCTTCTAGAGATACGAGCATCTGGATGGAAAGAATAGGCCTGAATAACAACCTTTTAGTTTGCCCAGCCCCACACTTGACGTGTCCAGCAAAAATTAATTTGAGAGCCCAAAGTTAATTCAATGTGTAGTTTCTACCCCAGATTCAAACGAACTTAATCGTTAGCTTTTTATGTACTTACGAGTACATCCCAATGTGACGTTAGATGAGGACAAGTTTAGGAAGTATTGGGACGAAATCTTTGCAATTTTCTCAACGTCAATTTATCTAGTTCATGTCATCTTTTCAGCGAGTCAAAAGCTTCAGATTGGGCGTGCGCCTGATTTTTTTTTTAAATTTTAATATAAAATAGACCTCATCCTGAAAATTTTGACACCAGCCGTTCTCTTTTTGGATGAGAGATCTTTTTCTATGATTTTTCAAAGTTTCGAATGTTTATGACGTCACGCGTCCCTCCCGCCTGGGCGGGCCCACCCAGCCCATTGTGGCGTCATAAACATTCGAAACTTTGAAAAATCATAGATAAAGGTCTTCTCACGCTAAAAGGTCGCAGTTGGTGTCAAAATTCTCATAATGAGGTATAGTTTAGATTAAAAATAACAAAAAACAGTTTTTCCGACCCATGCGCACACCCCATTAAAGTTTACACCGGCTTCTGTATTTCTCTAGGATCATTTACCAACGGTTTCACCACGCACAGACATCTTAGAATAGATCCTTTTTATTTTTACATTCAGGAACGTATTTTCTAAATAATTAAGCCGTATAAATATTATTCATTTCGTTTAATACATAAATTTCATTCAAATAATATTTTTCTTTTTTCCTGCAATTCATTTTAAAGGTTATGTGAATCGAACATTCAGGTTGATAAAACGCGGTTCTTAATTTCATTATAATAATTAATACGTCAATTCCAACCTAAAAAGTGGGGGCTGGAATTGTTCAACGTTTGTTTTACGAGGTACCAAGCCCATTACAGTCTGCCATGAAGCCGTAACACGATAGGTGAGGGCTTAGCTACGGTTATACCGGTTTCCTTCACCACGTTTGTGTTCATCTTTGTATTCATCCATGGCCCTCTGTCTGCGAAGCTCTTCTTCGTCATCTCTCTCGAGTTTTCTCTCTCTGTCCGCAATTTCCTTTTCGTCCAGATCAGCATTGGTCGTTCCTTGGCGAGCCATGTCCTGGAGGGAATGTCCAGCTTTTGTGGGATCTGGGAATCTGATGAAAAATCAACCATATACATAAATATTAGAGTTGATTTTTGGTTTTATGGATACGATAAGCAACTGTTGTGGGTTGGAATTTGTTGACCTCAGAATCTGATTCATCTCCCTCTAAAACCCTCTACCCCAACAGTAGAAATTTGCCTCCATTTTTTTTTGGAAAGAGAAACACACACACTGATATGGAAGAAACCCTAGTGTGCAGCTCGAAAATGCATGCAAAAATTTAGAGAATATAAGGAAGATGGAAATTTAAAATGTACCGGAGTCTGTGACTTTCTCCTTACGACAGCAGCGCTACCTCTGATAGCTTACTTGATTGAACACACGAGTGCACTGCAAACTGGCAGAAAGAACCAAAGTGACGAAAAGAAGCAGTTTTACTCTCTCTTTTTTACAATACGATTCTACCTATTAGTTTATCAAGCATTATTAGTCTTCACCTTCTTTTATTTAGTTTCTATAGTAGTTAGTTTTGATATTTGAATCATATTATTTTTGAGTGGTCGTTTCAAGTGGTCATGAGGGCGCATACGTCTATACCTGTTGACATTCTCTGACACTATTTGCCGAAACTGCTTTCACACTTCGCTAGAGCACAGTTTTGCGTGAGGAAGTGATGTAATCAGTTTTCCTCGATATTCGCAGTGTTTTTTGACTCTGCTCCACTTGTTTAGGCATTTTCTTCTACGGTAATTTTTTTTCCTTGGATATTCCTGGTGTTAAACGTTATTCTAGGGCCCTATTATAGGGTTTAACTTGAAATTCCAGAATCTAAAATTGAGGCAAATTCCCCATTATCCCCTCCTAAATCCGTTAGTTTAAAAGAAACTTGAGAGCAGATGTCCGTAAAAAAGAAATGACACGAGTTTGGCTCTGACGTGTTTTTGTGGGCTTTTTACTTTCCCTGTTTCACTTTCATGCATAGAAGTAGAGATGGTAAAATGGTTCACCTCAAAGAACAGCGCTGAGTGTTGCGCTCAATTTTAAAAAAATGGTTGTTTTGCATAGCTCAGTTGCTCTTTTTGGCTCTTTTGCATTTGTATGTAGTGTAGGGGTGGACAATGCTATGAAAATAGCGCTGTTTCATCCACATTTTGGATGTGTAATAAATCCTCGAAAACCAAAGGAAAAACAATAAATTATTGAAGTTTGCGATCAAATCAACAGTTTCATTGGTATACGCATCATGTACACCTGTCATCAGTGAGCCTCCAACATGGTGGACACATTTGGACCACCGCCTTTTTGGTTTATTATTTTCAATAATGAGGAATTTCACCATGACGGAATTTCCTATTTTTGACCCCAAAATCGGATTCAGCACCTCGAAAAACCTCCTAAGGCAAACTTTCAGAGTAGAAAATACGAATGTTTAAAAAAACCAGGAAAATGACGTCATCCCGGAATAGTTCATTTATGGCCGCTTGAAGCGCTGAGATCGAGAAATCTATAGTCCCCAGATGCAAAATTTCACGAAACAGTAAAGTTCAAAATCGAAAAACTGAAGAAAAAATAGAAAAAGCAAGATGGGGAAAAATAGGTTTCCCCTGTTTTGGTTTGATAACTTTTCTCTTAGAAAAAACGATTTCGTCGTCCCAATGGGCAACACTGGGAAGAGACGGCGATCCGAACAGCCCAATCAGCGAGCGTTCCCGCTTCACGTCCGTTTTCCCGGTTAGTTTTGAAATAAAAATTTTGATTGTCTCCCAAAAATAACAGGAGACTTATTTTCCGAAATCAGCCCGATTTTCATCTATCCCACACCATTAACTATTCGGGAAAAATGCAAACAGAATTCGGTGAAATTCCTCATTGACCTTTGGAATCGACCAGGAAAAAAAATTTGACCCCCCTCACAATTTGTTGGTTTACGTTTCAAGGTACGTAGAACCCAAAAATTGAATAAAAATTTTGCCGCCTGTCTGCTGTCCATAGCACTTTCCTTAGTTCCCATGGACCGATTTCGATGAAATTTGGTATGTAGGCTCCATTTGAGGTCTATTTCTATTTTTTTCTATTTCTTTTCTATTTCTATTTTTCTATTTATTTCTATTTTTTTTGAGGTCTCTATTTGAGGTGTGCCCCGAAGATGATGTCGGTCACTTCTGAGGGTAGAAAAATAAGGGTTGAAATTCTGAAAACGCTCTAACTCAAACACTTGATATAAAGGTATTGTTTTTTCTTCAATTTAAAAGAGTGTTAAATTTTTTGAGACCACGCGGAGCTCTGTATGACCAGCCGTTCGCTCCCTACCAGAACTTAAGGGTTGGGCTTACGATAAATTGTGAAGTGTGAATCGCAAAAGAGGTTCTAATCTCCGTTGAAATTTTAGCTGATAAAATATGCCCGATGTTCGTATCTTCCAGTTGTGTTCAGTTTTGCGTCCTTCGCAACCAGCAATCAAATTTCCCATTGAAGGCACCCACAACTCTTCATTTCTTCGATCGAGCGATTTTTTCCAAATAAACTTCATCGTGAAGTTTTGACTCGTTTTTGACTCTTGTTGACAGAAGGAGACTGTCAGTTTTCCGTCAGTGTATTCGGTTTTTGTATTTTCTGTCATGTCTGGGGCAAACAAATCCAGTTGTTTCGTGGACTTTAATTCAGGTGCCTAGTTAATTGGGGGTTTTCCTGCACAATTGCTTTTTTCCTATTCCCAAAGACTAGTCTGCACTTCCGAAAGTCCAGCATTTCGAAATATAGCAACCATCTCCGCGTTGTCTCCAATCTTTCTGCTTACAACTCCGTAATTCCTCTTATGAGGTTGGTCGACTACCCTCTCATTCATGAGTCAATATTCCGTAATATTGAGCCAAACATCAGAAAGATAATTATTTCGAACTATTCTGCACATGGAACTGGACTGGAGCAAGTAAGAACAGGTCCAACAATGATCACCATCAGTACACTCCTACAGGACTCAAGTCAGACATAAGTTGTTTACTCATCAACTACGTTTTGAACTGAATATACTCACATGCCATCTCTTACGCGTTTATCATAAAATTCCTCCACAGTCATGGTCGGAAGAGCTGGATAACCCGCGCCAAATACAGCTTTCTGAACCTCATCTTTCGTAATTATAACAGCTTTGAGTGGTTTGGGCACCTGAAGATTTTTTTTCCGCTTGTTCTCTTCGCTCGATGACAGGGTTTCATTCTAGATGTGAACATTGAATATTAAAATTAGGTACTTATAAAGGCTAATCATGACGACAACGAATAGATGACTGTGAGACAAATTCCGACCAACCTTTTGTGCAGCTTTCATGTGAGCCAAAATTCGAGCTTCAGATTGCAATGCGTCCAACTCCTCCTCAGCTTTGTTTATGTACGTTTTTATGAGTTTGATAAAATAGTCTCGTTTGACTTCCTCTTCCACGTTAGGTTCTTTTATGACTTGTGATAGACTTAGTACTTCTTGCTCTAGCGCCTTCTCTTCTTTGTATCTGAAATATTGATAGCATGGGCTCATTTCTCCATATTTAACTAAGTAAAAACAAAAAGAAAAATGAAGAAACTAGTTTTATGTGAAAATACTTTGTTTCCATATGAAATAGTATTCACAAATAACTGAAACAAACAGGCAAGTTCTAACTGCAGATAGTTACAGGCAGTTCATGCACTTCTATGATATGAGTTTGGGTAGACCGCTTTTCAAACATGAAAAATTGTAAAGATAGGGGTGGGATGGGCTTCTTCGCTGCAAATTGGGTAAATGATTAATTCACCTTGTGGGATGACAAATGGACACATGAACGCCACAGGCCTCAAGTTAACAGAAGGTTTTTAACAAACCAATGGTGGGTGGCACAGAATCATACTCATAGATGCTGCAATTGTGCTGGAAATTCAGGTTTTTGACCTCAAATTTGGATTCAGAACCATTGAAAACCTCTATACTCCAACTTGTTGCCCATTGATACAATAACATGTGGTAGAAAAATTAAATGAAGAGATCACACGTTTGAAACAAAGGGGGGCCTCCATGAACGCACACAAACTACGCCGCAGGCGTGTGTGCGTAGTTTTTTGTAGTATCCAAGGCTCCTAATTTCTTCTCAACATTTTCTCGACAAACAGACCCAATTACCATTATTCCTGACCCATGCTCTTTTGAAATTTTTTTTTTTAGAAAATTGACTGAAATACCCCATTGCGAGGCAACAAATTAAGGGATTAAGTACACCAGCGGGGATTAACTAGAGTTGATCCTCGACAGACGATAGAGGAGCCTTATCACGACTTGAACAATCTTCCAGGTGGTCTAACTCTTTGATCAATGGATTATCTTCAAATTGAAAGGTGTCGCCTTATTGAAAACGTTACTACCTATGGGCGTTACGTTAACCCACGGATGAAAATCCTTCAATGAAACAGAACCGTGATCCAAAGATGAATAACTTAACTAATTTCAATCCTGGTTCCCATGTTCCTCTTCACTGGTGAAACCGGCCCAAAGAATTGTAACCCAAACACCAAAAGGCTGTGCTAGCTGATCAGCGTTTTTTGGCCTTAGACTAACATCTCCCTGATGACCCGTCACTTACAGGTAAACTTATTCAATTGCATTTTTTCAGTATGAGTTTCGGGGTCTTCCACAATTTCACTCATTAGAGGTCTGCTAAAATCTCCTGTCTTCCCCATTAAGCCCATAACTTTCAGGTTAACTTTTTCAAATGCGTAGTCTAGCACGAGTTCCCAGGCCAACCTAAGTGTCACCCATGAGTGGTCTGATGAAACATTTCTGTTGTCTCCTGTCTACCTAACCTCAACCATTGTCCACTAGGTCTGGTAATATAGCATCCATGAAGACGGTATCAACACAAACTATCAATAGAGAATGGCTTGCTAGATTCGTATACTGCTCAGTATCGTTTACACGCCTTTGCTGTGAATTACAACAACATAAAAAAAATGTTAATTTATAAAACTAGTTTCCACCACTATTACTTGATATTCAAGGAGCTACCTTGCTATTTTCTGAGCTCTTCCTCTTGCTGCAGTGGCTAAATCGAAGGGTCTGCACGGTGTATTGTCTGTGACAACTTCCTTGCACTCCAAGTCCAATTGAGGAGGAAGCGTGACTGAACAAATTTCGTAACCATTACACCGCTCCAAAAAATCTCTGCAATAGAATAAGTTCGCATCAATTTATGAGTAGGGGAAGCTACTTACCTGGGGACGGTTGTACCTATGGACTTCGCTAGGACATGGGAAGCTGCTTGTACCTATGGACATACGGAGAAGGGGGGGGGGGTGTCAAGAGACGCTTCTGGATCCTACTGCAGTGCTCCCTGTGTTTTACATGCCAATGGATCGCCTGATAAGTTTTTATCTCAACTTTTCCATTTTTAGAGGGTGAAAGTAAAACAAAAGATACATCTTTTCGTTTTTACGTTGTCCTACACTACGTATGATGGATTGAGGCTATATATGTTGTTTCCTTAAGTTTTCGGGGTGCTATTTCTGATTTTTCCTCCAATTAGCTTGTTCAGTTGAGTTGCAATCAGCTTGCAAAACAATGATGGCGGGTATGTATACCTGCGGACACATTACCCTGTTGTACCTAAGGACAGCTTAATGTCCTGTAGCCAGCCTGTTCGTAGGTCAAACACCTTATGACCATTCTATCTACGTATAATATTACAATGATGAGGTGGGGGGGATACGATTTCGCGTGTTGGGTGTCATGGATCATGGATTTCAAAATACAGCTCAAATTCGGGGTCCTCAGAGCGTATGAAATGTCATGGTGGTCATGACAGGGGGGGGTGAATGTTGGGATCTATCTATCAACAATTTCCAACAAACTGTCCAGTTCGGGTCTCATGATGCTAAAACTGTCATGGTATTTCATATTAACCTAATTACATTTTTTTTTCGGCAGGCAGGTGAGAAAATCTTTAAGATCCACAGGTGGAGTTGGATCTCGTAAGATACCTTGAAGGATCCGCGACTTCAAGGTTATGTGGGACTCAAACCACTGGGCTGAAAGCTGAATGTGGGAGCCCGAGAAGCGTTCTGATTGGTGGAGCTCCAGGACGTAGTTATACCAGAAAGCAACAGATAGCGTTGATGATCGTTTGTTCCCAACCTCATCATAACAAGTCACCTTGTTTATCACATATTTTTCTCCTTAGTGCGTTACTGGCTGCATCTAAGTAATTAATTTGATAACATTCAGTTATATTTACGATATGTACAAAAAATCGAGCGATTTTTAATAATACCCTGGGTTTCAAACGTTTCTTTGGGTGGCAGTTGTCAATTGAATATTTGAACTACTGGCGATAGGGACAACAACAATTGCATGAGGAACTCTGAAAATACCTTTCGCCTTGATTGGTTTTCCAAATAATATTTGCAAATCTAAATGATGATGAAACGAAAAGTTATCAATTTCTGGTCATTCGAAAGGATTTGAAAAGAAGCGGTATGAAGAGTGTGGCCTCCCCCTCCCCACCACTTCCGTAGTAGTTCCTCAATCCTAGCTGAAAGTAGATAGCGCAACTGAGGCAGCCTCAAAAATGCTTGCACACCATTTTAACGTTGGCTTTCTTCTCTGTTAACTTGTCTCCATTACTCTGTGATTCAAACCCACTAAAAAAACACCTCCTTTTCTCCCACGTTGGATGCTCAGCCTGGAACTGTTTAACACATTACTTCAGGCTGAGTCCTGGGGCACTTCATCAGTTCTGGATGGCGGGACGGACCAGGTGTTCTCTTCTCTGTCTCTCTCGTTCTAACAATGTCTTTCTTGTCAGGATACTCTCTGCGTACGCTGCCACAAGACTCCAGCTCCTCTCACCTTCCAGCATCTTGCTGACAACAGCTTCTGGTGTTGAAATTTGGGGAGTTAATCCCAGCTCTGTCAGCAGCTGGCTTCTTTCAGCCGCCCATTTGGTGCATTTGAAAAAGGTGTGTAGCGCATCATCATCTTCTCTCTTCTGGCAGTGTGGACATGTTGGGACAGTTACCTTTCCCATTTTATGTAGATAGGCATAAAACAGTCCATGTCCTGTGAAGAATTGTGTGAGGAAAAAGTTCAATTCTCCATGCTTCCTGTCCGTCCATATCTTGATGTTTGGCACTAGCCGTGCAGTCCATCGTCCTCTATATTCTCTTGTCCATATATCTTGCCAGCTTACCATCGTGCAATCTCTTTCTTCCTTGGCTATGCGGGACCTGGTAAGGACAAAGATAGCGGGTTCTGACACTGTTCGGTAAGCACAGGCGATTCGTAGAGCTCCTCTTCGCTGCACAGCTATCAGTCTCTGTCGGAGATACGCCACACTCAATGCATCCGCCCACACCTCCGCTCCATACAAGAGAATTGACTCCACCACTGTCATCATCAAGCGTCTCTTGCATGTTCTAGGGCCATTTATGTTTCCCATAAGGTGACAAAGAGCTGCCGATTTTTGTGCAGCCCTGTCTGCGGTTCTTCTGATATGTTCACCAAATGTGATTTTTGTGTCCAACATGACTCCTAAATATCTGGCTGCTGGTTTAGTTGTTATTTCAGAGTTTCCAATCCGCATTGGGATGATGGTAGGTATGTGCTTACGAGTAAAGATGACTACCTCTGTTTTGGATGTAGCTAGTGCCAGGCTATGTTCTTCCATCCACTCCGTTACTCGTGTCATGTAACCTAATTACATTGGGTGAAACTGTTTTGTGCAGTAGAAAGGTTAATAAAAGTTCATGTTTTATCGCTAATTGGCAAATTTGATCTTTCTACCCTCAAAACTTGCTAAACTTCACTGCTAAAGACATTTTTGAAAAACATGTTTTTAACGAGCTGAGACCTTTCATTTGCCTTGTCCGTAGGTACAAATACCCCTGTCCGTAGAATAATTGGGACTTCGTACCTAAAGACAAAAAAAATTTTTTTGGAAAGATTTTTTTTCTAACAGAAAACATTTTAGTACAAGGATGACAAAATTCCCTGGCTTGTAGGAGTACAGGAGTTTTTGAAGGTAACTGACATTTTTTCAGACAAATAACTGGAACATAGGCCTCGAAAAAAATTCAAATGTAAATTTTGCCCATAGGTACAGCAGCCTCCCCTAATGCATTAGTCCACAACCGGCATAGAATGTGTCCATGAAGAATATTGGAGTAAAACACCACTTTTTAGGATCAATACTTCTATTCATTGAGTTACATACCTGAAGTAAGTGTCTGCAGCTTTCACCACATCAGTCCTGCTGACAGCTCCTGACAATTTCAATGTGAGGGTACCCAAGAGGGCTGGTAAGAGAAACAACCTAAGATTTTCACTGGCGACTTCATCGACTAATTCATTGGCACTGAAAATCCCAGCCAAGGACGTGAGCCGCGTAGCATCTTCCAACAGTTTCATCGACTGCTTGACTTTATTCTAAAAGGTCATAAGAATGGAGTACGTGAGATGAAACTGGAAACACGAATAGCTCACTCAAAATAAGGTTTGTCTGTAGTTGGTACCTGTATACAAACGCTGTTAGTGGCCTCTTCGCTCTGAGACACAGATTCAAACAAATCGTATCCTTCGTCGAAAAGATCGAGCAGTTTCTTCTCTTGACTACCATCTTGTTCCATTTCGTAGTAGAAAGCAAAATGAAGTACGTTCAATATAGCGGAGAAACACCAGAAAATTATGAGTATTGTTATAGAGTTGTTTCTCTTTCTAATTTCAATATTAAATTACTGTTACAATAAGAGAAGGTTAGGTCACCATAGTGTGTGTGTGTAGTTTTGTTTGACTGTCAAAACCAACCGAGGTAAACGAACATCCATGTTGTACATTCCAGTGAACGCATAATTTCAGTAGGCATTTCAGTAGGTGATGGCATTATTCTGAAAGCTGGTTTACTGTTGAAAGAAAAAAAAAAAGAAAAATTAATCCTTAATTTTAAAAATGGATTTTTCGTGTAACTTATCCATTGACAATGGGATTATTCGAAATTTTGACGAAATTGCGACTTCTTTATTTGCACCTATTTTTGGGATATTCAGGAACACAGAATACCAAAGACAAGTTCAGGAAGGAGGAAGAATCAAGAAGCTTCTCTTGCATCACATGGATGGGACTTTGAAAGACCTTTTGATTACGGTTCAATTTAAATTTAATTACCGTTCCTTACTAGGGGAATCAAGCAAAAAATATTCGACAAACTGAACAAAACTCGATCAAAGAACAGAAGATGAAAGAACAGAATGTGACGTTAGTGCTTGAGAACCGGTGCAAATAGGGACACCTTCTGTTGCCACTATGGTTGCCAGGCTGCTGATTGTTTACATGCATTTTTTCCGGTTTGCGTAGTCCGTGCTCCCGTCTTGTCGCCAACGAAACTACAAAATTTGATCGATTTTGGAGTCTTTTAAAAAATCTGTTTATCCTATCTACCATTATCCTGTTGTGTGTCAAGTGCTAGTGATTTTCAGCCAGGATTGAAATTTTATTGCATTATTGGAATATGCTCGTAACAGTAACAGAAGATTTCAGGTCACTGTTTTGTGCTCCAGGAGGTAAGATTTATTGACTAATTTTAGATTAATCGCTATTCGTAAGGCGAAGTTAGTTTAGTTATACTAGGTAATACTACTATTACACTTCTAGCCTTACAATGGGTTTATACTTCAATGGACTAAAGATCCTATTCAAGAGTTACCTAATATCATTTTCTTACCTACCATGTTTTAGGGCTTCTTAATATCCCATAACTAAATCCAAATATATTTTGCCCGAAACGCTTTGTCTGGGTTTGCGACACTTTCATGTAAGTCCTTCTAGACTTGGAGTCGCTCAGAACTTGAGTGTAAAGCTCGCGCTTTGTTGACATTCGTTTGTTCGCCCTTTACTGAGATACCCTTGTAGACGTCTGTCTGTCTTCCTAACGTCTTCCTTTCTTCAAATGTGTTCCTTCGGATGTCTTCACTCCCCTCTCAGAAATAAGCCTGTCTCAGTAACTCTCAGCTGATCCGTAGTTCACAATGGAGCACCACTCTCCATCAGTGCTTCATGCAACCTTACCAGCTTGTCTGTATCCTCAAGTGCTGCCGTCAAATATTCATTGATCTGAGAATATTCGTCAAGGACACGTGTTATAACTGTTTGATGCTTGCTACATTCCGTCAAGGTGTGAGATACAGTTTGTATTGCATTACTGTCACACTGGTTGCATATAGGATGTGTTGCAGGCCTCATGCGGTTTTTAAATAGATTATTGTTAGCGTGACCTGACAGTATTCTGTTGATGTCTGTTATCTGTTTATTTGAGAGCTCCCTATGATTGTGAAACCAAGACTTGTCAGCAGGTTTATCGAAGATAGCCCTGGTCCATTCTCCCGGCCCGCCTCCCAATCCGTACTCTGTGCGCCATTCCTCTCTCAGCCTCCTCATCATTTCTTGACTGCAGTCACCATACATTGTACGGTATCCCAGCAAGAGATTAGCAGCTCTCCTCACTCTGCCAGCCTCCCTGTCAGCCTTTTCATTCCATTCGAGTCCCACATGTGAGGGCACAAATTGTAGGTGCAGTGTGTATCCCTCCTCCATTCTAGCTTGCATCTGTTGTAGGAGTCTCAAGAGACAAAGTGGTGGCTGCTCATACTGCTTGAGGGACCCTATGGCCTGCAAAGCCGATTTAGAGTCAGCGAGTATCACTATGTTTTTGGATGTGACATGTAGTTTGACATGTTTCATGGCTAGTGTCAAACCTTCTATTTCTGCTTGAAAGCTGGTTGTCAAGTGATGCAGCCTAACTCCATCCCACATGTGTGATGTCCACACCACATGGCCCCAGCGGCTCCCTCCGCTCCTTTTGATCCATCTGTGTATATTAAGGTGTGTTCCGGATATCTGGCGTGAAGGAACTCGCTGGCGATAGCCAGTTGCCGGGCCGGTAGCCCCTCTCCCTTTTTTATTCCAGGTATGGAATCGGTTACGTATTTGCCCCATCCACCCTTAGGTACCGTAAATTTCAATTGTTGCTGGTTCGGAAGAAACAGTTTCGTTTCTTCACTGTATTCAATCATGTCCCGGAGAGATGTCTCCAATTTATTATATTTTGCACTGTACTTTAGGTATAGGGCAGCATGCAGTTGAATCAATTCTTGTCTGGCAGTGGTGTTGTTGACGTAAAGATTGGTGAGCTGTAAATGTGCAGCATAACGAGCCTGGTATTCCATGGGAAGCGCACCCGTGATAGTGTGTATGGCGAACACTGATGTGGTTCTGACCATTCCCGTAATCTTTCGAAGTGCAGCATTCTGAGAGCATTGCAGGTGCTTAACTGCATTAGCAGACTGACTGAGGTATATAAAGGCACCGTAGTTGATTTTAGGTAGAATTACAGACTTATATAATGTCATTTGGTCATCAGGGTGGTTCCCCCATCTGGTCCCTTTCAGAAAGGCCAGCGCATCAACATCCATCTTTACTCTCTGTTTGATATATTTTGTATGTGTACTATATGTGTCTGTAAGACGTACCTTGTAGACGTCTTATAGACGCTTTTCCTCTGTTTCAAATTAGAAGCTAGCAATACATAATTACTCACTGGTTATAGAAGCTTGCCTATGGAATCAAGCCAGTAATTATTAAGATATATTGTGGCGCTGGTATTTTTGTTGTTGTTTGATCAGTAGGTACCCAAAATACGTCTGTCTGGTGTGCATGGATAGCACCATCACACTAGAGATGGGCGGTATTTAACGTAACAGTTAAAAATAACCTATTACCGGGTTTTGTTAATTCCGCTTGGAACCTATTACCAAACTAACCCTGTTATTAAATAACGTTACAAGGACAGCTCCAAAATGTGCTGAGCAGAACAATAGCTTGGTAAAAAGAGTAAAAATACGCTGAAACGTAATTATGTCAGGAATAACGTGATACAAGAGCCAATTTCGGTGGGAAACGAAAACTAGAAATCAACGAAATTATACTTTGGAATGAAATAACATGATAAACAAACGAACGCTCGTAGGGAACGAAAAGTAGAAACGATATCTTGGAATGACCAGTTGAGAAGGTCCCTGAGATAACCTATTAATAAATAACACGTTATTGGAACCTATTACCGACCTGGAGTGGTAACGGTGGAACCTAATACCCAAATGTAACCTTTTCGCCCAGCTCTACATCACACTGTCCTTCCCCTTCGCCATTGGCCACGCCTTCTCTTAGCGCACCCAGTGATACAAGAACGTTAATGGGGTATTTTGGTGGGTCGGAAATTCAGGTTTTTGACCTCAAATTTGGATTCAGCACCCTTGAAAACCTATATACTACAAATTTAAGCCCAATGATACTATAACATGTGGTAGAAAAATTAATTAAAGAGATCACACGTTTGAAAAAGGCGGGCCGCTATAAATGCACACACACTAAGCAACCCGCGGACTGCCCCGCGCGCATGTGTGAGTAGAATGTTGTAGTATCCAAGAGGGGTTTCTGTGCATGGATACTTTTTCAAAGACAGTTGGCTAGCTACGTCACGATTGGCTAGCTACGTCACGATTGGCTAGCTACGTCACGATTGGCTAGCTACGTCACACCATTCAAATCTTCAACTTTCCTTAGCTTCTCTGATTTTTTAAAAACATTTTCTCGACGAACAGACCCGATTACCGTTATTCCTGAGCCATACTCTTTTGAAAAAAAAAAAAAAAAAAAAAAAAAAATTGACCGAAATACCCCATTCTTTCTTCCTCTTAATTTGGCCAGGTTCATCTACATGCTGGACAAGGCACTTTGGTGACTCGTTTTGAGTTGGACTGGGCATTTAGGCCCAACTCAGATCTGGGCTACACTTTATTCGTGTCGTTTAGCTCTTACCAATAAATTATTATTCTCCAATTACTATCTTCAACCTACAAAATGAAGTTACTCCTCAAAACTGTGCGAAGCAGTTCCATTGCCTGTTTGTTGCTTCCTTGACTGTACCGTCCGGCTTGTGCCATGTATACCTGAGATTCTCAGGTAGGGATGTGTAAGGAGCATTTTGCATTTTGAACTTTTGTTCAGTTCTAAATCTAGTCGTTTGATTGCCCCACCTAACCTAACCTGTTTTCTACTTGTTTGTTTCAGAGAAATCTCTTGGGTACATTATGACAAATAATGAGTGACACAGATGATACAGACACTCTCCTACTGGTACCTCCCACCTTATTTACTGTGCCCTCTGAATCTGAAGGAAATTTGGAGACATCTGTTGTGGAAGATCTCATTACACATGTCGAAAGGTTGGAAACACGCGTAAACACCATCGAAAATAGAACGTCTATTCTGGGAAGCCTACCTGGCAACGATCCTGTGAATAATATCAGCAATGAAGGCTCTTCGCATCTTAGTTTTGGATCATCTAGTATTCCCACTTGCCAGACTGCTTACCCTGCTGGAACAGCGATTAGAGGAAAGGATAGTTCCCTTGAAGGCAAAGAGCACCTACTAGGTGAAATCGATCGATATCTCGAGTCAATTCATACTTCATCTATGGAAAACAATTTGGAAGAAGCTACGATGCATGCGGATGGTGGAAATGATAGGGTTCTTGACAGAATTTCAACTGCTGGAATTGGAAAAAATCTAGCTCTCCCTGATGTCGATAAACTCCTCAGAGAAATGGAGTCCACGCAGAATGAAATTGAGAAGAAACTCAGGGAACGTGAGAATGAATATGGTATTGGAGAACTGAGTATATCAAATACAGATTTTTCTAGTGTACGACCTAATGATAAAAGTAGACTGGTCGATTATCGAAGCGAAGTCGATTTTAGACGTGACAGAGGATCAGGGTTCAAAAATGATTATGTGACAACTAGAAGAGCGTTTATTCTTGGTGAAAATGTGGGTTCTGTGCCTGATTTGGGTCTAGGTGTCAGGGACTTGTATTCCAAATCATCATCCCCTCGAAGAAGTGACGATCAAAGGCCTGCAGTTGAAGAAACGATTAGCAAGCGCGACGCTTTCTTAGTTGGTTCAAGCAGCAATGGCGAGGACATACGAAATTCAAACTCTTCCCTCCTCACCCGATCACCGATGAGGGGTTCACCCCAAAGAGTTCCTATGAACTTGGAAACAAGAAAGCCCAGTTCGTTATCGCCCAGGAGGAAATTGCCATTTTCAGAAGCGCATCCGAGGTTGACTGGTCCTGCTGTATCACAGCCTCATAGCAAGCCTGACAACTTCGTAGAAAGAACAGCTCATCACGGAGGGAGCGGTGACAGTAACGACTTTCCTCATGAACATTTGGCAAATAGGCCTCAGGCATTCCAACCCAAACCATTGGCTAACCATTTCAGGTAAAGCTCATTATATTTTTACCATTAAGTGTGGTGGTATCTGAATTATTATATTGTGTTGTGTATTTTTTGGTCGTTCTACTGTGAGTGGGTGAGATGAGTGGGCCCAAAATGAACCCATTGGTCCTGGGTACCTGCTTTCATCCCTGTGCTTGAATCCACTTCCTCTTGGATTGAACTGGCCCAGGACCAATAAGAATCAATCAGGCAGGTCCTGAGTCTGCTCCTCTCACTGACCCTACGTACATAGGTGGCAAGTTTATTAACACCCACAAACCCGTTTTAACTAACGGATTAACCCAGACCCATTCCAACTAATGAATTACTTTGTCCTTCTCTAATGTTCAAACTCCCTTTGTTATAGTTGGAATGGTGCAGGTATATTGCTCTTAGGACTTAGGGGTGCTCGAACTATTGTGTCATTAACACATTGGACGCGGATCGCATCTATGTCACAGAAATCCTGGGGTCCCTGTGGCATCAATGTCACGCAAACACTCTTATAATAGGTTCAAGAATATCTGCTCCTGTTCTTTCATTCTCGGTTACCGCTCTTTTCTAGCTGTTTTTTGTGATAGATGAAGTCAAGGTTGAAGGTCATGAGCAATTATCAAAGTGTCACCTTATCTTAAAATCTTGAAAAATTTCTCCGCCACAGTGGAACAACGCGTTTTTTTTCTGCGTTCAACGTGTTAATAAAATTTTGGCTGGATGAAAGTTGACTTCCAGCCTTGAGCAGCCCTTCCCTAAATTGCGATCAAGTGAAGCCTGGGCTGTGAAAGGTAAGACTAAGAACTGGAGAAGCGTTTTGATTGGTTTATGCTCCTAGGCATAGTTAATCCTTTAGGGACTGATTTACGGGACGCGCGTTGGCCACCCATGCCTGTATTAAAATTGCATCGCCGACCCCCCTGGCCTGAATTATTTCGCCAAAATCGGCGGGTGCGCTGCGCTCGCAGTTTTTCATATATATCTCAGCTCAGCTTTATCAAATTTCTTTTGAATTCTTACACAATAATCTTTATATATTTATTGATATTATGACGAGTCAACACTGAAATATAAACAGGCATTGTAGGTTTATAGTTAACAGAAACCAAAAACAAACACTCCTCCGGTTCTATAAATGCATCACTTTCTTCATCTTCTACATACTCTTCTTCCTCATCACTAAGACCATCCGTAATAATTTCGCGAATCTCATCATCGTCAAAACACGTTTTTCGGACATTGCACAACGATACAACAATCACAACTGCGTGTCAACTAAAATCTACAGGTGACACACGTTTGAAAGGGGGCTGAAGTGGTAAGGGGGGGAAGGGAGGGTTGGAAAAGAGGTTCAACGGTCAAACAACAATTCAGAATAGTGGTAGTACCAACAAAAATCCAATAGATAGCAGGGGAGGTGAGAAAGAGACACATTCTTGCAGAAAAAACAGGCGACGGATATATCCGTCGCTGGGCCACCTGAGCAGATTGGGGCTGACGGATATATCCGTCGCTGGGCCTACAGAGCAGATTGAGGCCGACGGATATATCCGTCAGTAGTCCCTAAAGGGTTAAGGTGGACCTCACGAGAAAGCAGCAATTGAGGATTCATCAACGTAATCTCCTCCATACCTGCTACTGTGAAGCAGGAAGATGATTCAGCACAAAATTAGACACATTGATGACTCAATAGGATGTCACGGAGGAACTGAGGGCATCATTACATTGCCGTCACTGATTACTCGAAGGGAGCTGTGGAAACTATATACATGAAGTTATACATTTCTGAGTTCTTAGGCTACTTTCTCTAAATGAGTCTTACTATGTATTCCTTGGTTACAGAGGAAACTTGATGAGTCTCGCAGATTTGTGGAAAAATGAGAGTAACCACTCAGGCCATGATGATCCTTCGAAACTTAGGCAGAAACTTGAGGAGGAGAAATTCAGAAGAACGGTAATTTGAATACCCTTTACGCACAGGCATTCAAAGCCCAATTATGTCTAGACTCACAATCAAGATTACAGTTTCGATTCGTGATTCAATTCGCTGTTGTCAAAAATTATATTGATTTTCTTGGGGTTTCAGCACCTTGAAGAGACCATACAGTCTCTAAACAAAAGAGTTTTGGAAGAGCAGGAGAAACTGGCTGTTGCAATGATAGTCGATGAGGGCAAAGATAAAGCTATTTTGCAAATCACCGAAGCGTGGAAACAGATGGTGGACCACTGGAAGAAAATCGAAGCTGACAGACATGCGATGTCTCAGAGATTAATCTCGGAGAAAACCGCACTCAAGAGGGCTCGTGAAGATGTTGACAAGGTAAATTAATATACGCTAGCTTGTTAAAACGGGAAATACATTGTGAATCAATATAATTAGCAACAGGTATGATTAATTACATTTTGTTCTAATTAGAAAATTGAACGTTGGGAAAAAGAAGTATCGCAAGCTTTGGATCTGGCAGCAGGTTACAAAAACAAGTTTGAGTTTCTGGAAGCCGAGTATGCAGTTTGTAAAGAAAGTCTGGAAGGAAAAGTGACGGATCTGGAGGAGAAGCTCAAAGTTAACGAAAAAACACTGACTGATCTTCTTGAAGAACGAAAATTGTTATCTGATCAACTCCAACGTACTCAAGAAGAGGTTCAAGATGTAAGTCATTCACTTCGATAATATTTTACTTTCATATTAGCGAATTTTCAAGAAAAATGAAGCTATTGCGATGAACTAAAAATTTTTAGAATGGACTTTTCTGAAATTTTTCTTCATTGAAGTCCGTTTTGGAACATTCTTAAACTATCCCTGAAGAGTATTTAAAAAAGATTTCTCTGAAAATTCGCTCAATAATTCATGCTGCATGAATGGACATTTGAAAAAAGTATATTGAACCTTTGGAATGGGTGTTTGCACTGGTATGTTAGGAACCAGTGGCGGCTCCTGCCCCGAAACTCAGGGGGTTCACAGAGATCAGGAGAGGCTATGGAGAAGGGACAGAATAGGTGCTTTTCTCTGCCTACTAGAAATTTCAACCATATGCAAATGGGATAAATCTTGGTAACTTTTTCATCTTAAAATTGCAAACGGTACTGAAGCCAAAGTTTCAATTTTTTGGCTAAATGGGCCAGATCACATAGGCCGTCTGTAACCCAAGCCTCATTTCGGTTGGTTGAACTAAGTAGGCAAGCAAAGCAAAATAATTTGTTAGTCACTTCACACCCAAAAAGCCAATCTACCTTCTTATAATATTCGACTTTGAACTTACGTTACCGATCTGCACGATTTTTAAATTTCAACGTCTGCTGGAGTCCAGGTAGAGAGGGCAAGGGGTGGCCAGTTTCTCGAATGTTGCACTTTTCCACAACTGACAAATGCGAATAGTTTACTTTAATGTAATGCACCGAATTATTCATGGTACCTACCTACAACACTCCTAAATAATCACAATACTTTGAACAAAATGGTGGACTGAAAACAAAAAACAGAAATCTCTCATCAATTTTGTTTGTTTACTTATTACTCAATAAGGAAATGAAATTCGATATTCGATTCGGAAATGAAAACTCGATACTTCCATGGCAATAAAATTGGAGATTCACTCACACACGCTTGATAAGAAAACCCAGATTGCAGAGCTCTCTGACGGGGGAGCAATGAATCAATTCTGCTCCCCTAAGGCACATTTTGTGTGCCTGCCTGCCTCCCTCGAAACACGTCACCATGACGTCACCCTCCCCAAAAACGGAGCAGAGAAAAGGTGATGCTCCAAACGGGTGTGATTGGTCAAGAAAGAGGGAGTACCTTCGCTCCTCTGTACCTAGAATCCTCTGTACCTACGCTCGAGTCTTCTGTCACTAGCCAACTTACTCTTCAAACGAAAAGGAACGATTTTTGAATGTTTTTTCAAATTGGCTGGGGGTGCACATGCGCCTATGCTCCTATCAGTTGCCGCCCCTGTTAGGAACTCAAATTACATGTGTTTCCAACAGAACTGTCGTGGTCTACTACTTAATGGAAGGTCACTGGTTCAGTTTCACAGCGTTGCGCTTTTTTCTTTCAAAAAATATGTCCTAACTGTCAAGAGTGGGGGAGTCAAACGGCACCCTCTACATGTTGCAATTTTATCAGATGGCAGGGTTTGTTGAGTGGTGCAAACCTCCCAATTCCTGACATTTTGGTCGATGTAGTGCCTACCTGTGAGCATTGGATGGATCCAAATCTCCAAGTGTGCATCACTCTACCTTGAAATCATTCAACGAATTCTTTGGAAATGTCTACATTGAATAATCTCGTTCTAGGGGAAACGGTTGGTAGATTCAGCAAGGAAAGAAGTGGAGGCTACTCAGCAAAATCTGGGTACAGTTGAAGCAGAGCTTGCTGTCGTGAAAGAGCAAAAAGGTCTTATAGAAATGAGATTGATGGAAGAAAAGGGCCGAGTGGTTATTCTCGAACAACAGAAAAGCTCTTTGGAGGAAAAACTTGAAGAAGCTCATCGCTGTCAGGTGAGTCTCTCAGAGACGCAACTGTTGGTTTCCTGATCTTATTACTACCCCTTCAGGAAATACTTACCAATTCACCATCAATTTCTTTTTAGATGAACGCTGAAGAAGATGCCAGGAACGCCGTTGCAGAGTTGGAAAGTTCGAAATCGAATCTCAGGGAGTTCTACCAAAATCAGTTGGAAATGGTGGTTCGCTCAAAACTGACTGAATTCCAGAGTCAGCTCGATGCCGCTCAACTCTCGATGCAGGCGGAGGTTCAATCAACCAAAGAGATAGCTCAGAAGAGAGCCGAAGAACAGCATAACGCTTTGGTTAACAGGTTAGTCAGTCTTGAAGAATATTGTGTGGATTACTAAGATCATGCCAAAAAATAAATGTTCTGGTACGCAGGAATATTAAAAGCAAACGGTAACCTTTCAACAATTTAATAATATAAGATACTTCACGACGATCATACATCCAACCGACAATCTTTCACAAACAAGCTTGATCCCAATCACCCCCCCGCTCAACCAGTTAAAGATAAGAACATACGCAAATCAAGGGCCATCACAACATCCCTCCTTTCAAGTATTTTACTTCAAGTTAGAATGAAGAACTAGACCAGATCTTGTGACGATCCCATCAGAAGTTGGAGCCTGTTCAGGAGTAGGAGAGAGTTGGTGAGTCGGAGGAACCCTGGGGGGCTGTCCAATCTCTGACAGCCTGAACCCAGCAAACTCTGACGTCTCCGTGTTATCCAGGTCACAAGCAGGTGGATCAACTGCGTGCTCAATTGAACGGGGAACTGAGAGTCTTGGAGATCCTGGCATTCTTGCTGGTGGGCACCCCAGTTTGTCAGGCTTACTTGAAGCGTAGGCTGTTGGGCTAGGAGGGCTAGGAAATCCTGTTGATAATCGAGGACGTTCGTGTGGTCTTGGGGTGTCGTTCAATGGAGTAGGTGATCTCATGGGTGCAGATCGGCGACTGACCAGATGGAATCTGTTTCGACGAACTGTACTGCAATCTGTCTTCACCCAATACGATCGAGATTCCTTTGCTTGAGCGGTCACCACCCCTGTCTTTCTCAAATCCTGTACCCAGACCTGGTCCCCAACTTTCAACGGCGGGAGCTCTTTAGTTCCATGTCGCTGGTCATAATTTGTCTTGTACCTTCTGCGATATTCTTCTTCCTTCTCTTTAAGATTCGTCAGGTCAGGCTTTTCATTGAGTACTTGTGGAAGATTTGGTAGGTTTTCTCTGAGTCTTCTGCTAAACAATAGTTGTGCAGGGCTGAATCCATTTGCAATCGGTGTATTTCTATAAGAGAGGAGTGCCAGATGAGCATCATCCGTATTTTTCTTCAAAATAGCTTAGGCTATTTTTACTGCTGCCTCTGCAGAACCGTTGCATTGGTGGTGATGTGGGACTTGTAGTGAGACGGAAGTTATAGTCCTGTGCGAATTTCTGAAATTCTGGTGAGATATCCTCAGGCTTGTTTGAGGAGCTCTGGGATATCCTTTCTTATCTGAAAATTAGCATATTGGTGATGTAAGTACAAGTAAATCGCGTAGGCAGACGCGTAGGTATCTCTCGAGTAAACCAACAAGTTTCGATGATTTTAACGTTCATTCTCGACTTTTTCCAACAATCGAAGGTGAAAACAAGCCTTTGAAGTGGTCGTTTCTCTTGAGGAAACTGACAAGTTTCGATGAATGCAACTTTAATTCGAGACTATCCAAGAATCTAAGTCTCTGTTGTGTCTGTCATGAAATCCTTGTAAAGGGCAAAACTATTCGAAGTTATTCTTCGATTTCGGTGAAATATTCAGGGCTAATTGGGCGGTATATATTTCCCTATGGAAATACCTAATCACCTTCTGACTGATTGTAGCCACTTCTACAGTTTCCATTCTATATTTCGATGACATTTTGTCCCCTATGAAAATTATCGCGCCGGTCTGGTACTTAGAGATTTATATTTTGAGATTAGGTACAATGCATTTTTCATTTCTAGTGCTTTTTCATTCCAAAATGTCCTTAAAAACCTGAATGTTGAGAAATTATAATTATATTTATTTATATTTCAATTTATTTAGAACCCTGTAAAAAATCGAAAATTGTCCCTGGAAAACTCAAGGAATTTTTTTTCGGGGAATCGCTGGACACCACCTTTAATGTGGCAGGACTGTAAACTGTTACTCATTCTGAATTCCAATCCCTTATTTATGAAAATATAGTAGGCCTTATCTCTGGATTTCCAAACAAGAGGTTTCCTAATAATATGATTTTTATTGAGTTTTTTCCCCATTTTTGTAATGGCTCACACTATCTTCAATAGCTCCATAACTACCGCAAACCATCACATTTTTTCTCGTTTAAAATTATAGGAATCAAATAATAACGGGAGCAGTGTGTGATCAATAGGTTGCTTTGAAAAGGTTAAACGGAAACATTTGTATGTAAAGAGATGTTTGTGTAAGATTAATAATTAAAATTATTAATCTTAATATAATTATAATTATTATGATTATGTGTTTTCAGCCATGTTACGGAAATCAGAAGATTGGAAGCGATTCACAAAGAAGAGCTTCGCTCTATGGAACTCAAATTAGTTGATAGTGAGAGAAGACGGTTGAGACTGGAAAATAATCATAAAGATATAGCTCAGAAGCTGCACGGAGTGATGGAAAATCAATGGCAACAAGCACTAGGCATTCTCACCAGCGAAATTTCTCTGCAACAAGTATGCTGTTTCCAAATGTTTTTAGTGGTTGCGATTCATTCATACAACTGTAAAAGAAAATTTGTTCTGACCATGAACATCTCTACATTCAAGTTTTATTTTTGTAGACAAATTCCGATCGGTGCCGAAACACCAAACCCGATGGACGACCTGAGCGGCTCCATCAGCATAAGAATGTCGCTGGTAAACCTGGTGAATCTGAGTCGAGTGAAGACTCACCTTTTAACAAAGATGATCTCATAACTTGCAGATCAAATGCTCCTAGACCTCTACATTCAGGCAAACAGGAGCAGCTTCTCAAGTACATTCAAATGGTTCGTAACCGCCACTGTTAGTAGAAGTAAACTTCTTTATCCTACAGCAGAATCAAGATTGAAGTAGGTAGTGCTCGTGGTATTTAAAATTCTCCATTTTCTGGGTTGGGTGGGAGGTATACAGGGTGTCCGAGAAAGATACGGCCAAACTTCAGGGGTCGATTCTACAAGGTATTTCCAACAAAAAATATCTCTTAGCAATTTTCTTTTAACCCCTTGTTTTTTCAATTTAAAGATTTTTTTCGTATGTTGAACCTCGTCTCACTAAAATTATTATTGCTCCCTTACTTTATGATAAATTTCAAATCTTATTACACCGTTGAAAAGAGCATTAAATGTCCCGTCAGATGATGTACAACGCACATTTTAAACCTCGTGTGTAGTTAGATTTCTTCTAGTTCAAACTTAAAACTGCAATTTTTGAGTTTTTTGACGTAATTCTCTAGAGATTTTCACCCATTTCCTGTAGAGGAAATTCTATGCGGTTTTCAGCAAAAACATCCTCAAATTCTCAGGTTTCCAACGGTGTAATCAAAAAATATTTTACGGCCAAATTTGTGTTTGAACGCGAAAAAACGTGGGTTATTTTTTTTTTAACTCGACGTTTTGACGGGAGGATAATGGTTGGATGGGTCGAGAGGAGCGGCGGCGGAGGAGACCCCCGAATCCTCCCGTCAAACGTTAAAAAAATCCACGTTTTTTCGCGTTAAAACACAAATTTGTCCCCTAAGTTCAACTGTAAATTTTTGTTTGTTATACCGTTGAAAAGCTAAGATTTTGAGGATGTTTTTGCTGAAAACCTCATCGAATTTCCTCAACAGAAAATGGGTTAATAAAATCTCTTGAGAAGTTCGACAAAAAAACTAAAAAATTGTAAGTTTTACAGTCAAAAGTTCTATGTACAAACTATTTGGAAAATTTGGGAACCCTAGACAGCTTCCTTCGCCATGAAATTAGTTTTACTCAATTTCCCACTAAACATTCGAGCCCGTTTGAAAAAAAAACTCCTCATCTATCCGAATTCGATGCAATTTTCAGAGATTATGATGGCAAAAAGTAGACAGTCCTTTATGAGGGTACTTAGAGATTGATGTTTTGAGATTATCTACTATACATCGGATCATCTATGAAATCGGGTTACATATACGAGGGAGCTATGTGCCTCACCCACTTGGCAAACTTTTAGTTGCGAGGGGTGGAAACTGTGCACTACGCTCGCATTTTCCACTTCAATCTGCGTTCCAGTGAATGACGTTCAACTAGACTATTAGTATTATTAAATCAAGAGTGACTCTTTAGAGTGAGCCATCATAGATTTGGTTCACAGGTTGCATCCGAAATCTCAAGTCTTCGTCAGACTGGGGATAATTCCATCTTATAATTCCAATAGATTGATCATTCTTCCGTCGTGTGCTTCTAGTAAGTGTCAACTTTTTAGGGGCAATTTTCACTAAAACATCTAGGATTATTGAGTTATTGCAGTAAACTAAGATACTTTAATATTTCTTTATCGGACGAATGAACGACGATTTTATAATTATTTGACAAAACCTAGTTTTACGTATTATTATAATTGTCCTGTTTATTTTGTAGTTGTTGGAGAAACCACCGGGGAAGGCTGTGGAAAGTTCGACGAGCATGTTTGATTCATCATTTAGTATAACTGACGGGCCTGAAGATATTCATCAACAACCGCAGCATCAACCAGCCAAAGTAAGATAAGTCCGTTCATGCAGCATGAGTTAATGAGCTAATTTTCTAAGAAATCTTCAAAGCGATGGCTAGAAAAAATCGAATACTAGTTTTTTGGCAGAGTAGTCAGCCTAGAAGGTGTGGCACATAGCACGAATCATTAAAATTATACAATCAACCTCTTGGATAATTTTTTTAACCCTAATTGGACCAAGGTGTCACTGAAAACATTTTGGGAATTCGACAGATGTCTCAAGGTGTCACTAGATCAACTAGATTTAAGTTGCAGTCCAAACATTAATGAACAAAGCTGAATTTTTTGAAACATTTTTTGTAAGTTATTAGAAGTCAAAAAATGATGTTAAAACAAAAATTTTGAAAATATTTTCATCGATTTACTTGAAAATGTTCGTCATAACTCTATTTTGAGACTTCCATTCTGCTGTCCATTAAATTTAAAATTGCAATTTCATTTGGGTTACTCCGGTGACACTGGGACATCTGTGGAGTTCCTGAGATGTTTTCGGTGACACCTGGTCCAGTTAGGGTTAAACCCAAAAAAATTCTCTTCTCGTAACCCTGTTCATTGAGTACCCACACATCAATTGTTATTTTTCTCTCTATTTTCCGTATACGATACCAAGATACTGTATCACAGGTTATGTTTTGAAGATGTTTGTTGTCCATATTCTTGTTCTACTTGCCTCCACGAACTCATTAAGTACCCACACAGCTATTGCACTTTTGGGTACAACAAATAAAGACAGGTTTGGACAATTTTTCAAAGTGCGTCGGTATCAGAAATCTTGTGCTGAATCCGAACATCCCATTCATTAATATGTTTGTGATTGTAATAACCACAAAACCCTAAAAGTTTTTAGGACGTCCCCAGTAAGACATGAACGATTAATCTTCACAAAAATAATAATAATATTCACATAGGACAACATAAATATTCACATTCACAAAAATAGAATAATATTCACAAAATATCCGATTTTTCAAGATTTTGGTTCCATCATTGCCTACAAGTTGTGCCCAAGCTTTGAAATTGACGAAAAATAATAGTGGTGCCACCATGGCGCCAGTACACCATAAACCGCATATTTCGTTTTTTGTTGTTGTGTGTCTCACATTGAGTAGAGTGTGAACTATTACGGACCAAAAGGACAGACTGATTGTTTAAAGCGGTATGAAAGGTCAGTCATAAACAATACGGAAACTTCATTTTCACTAGGTATTTATTAAATTTAAGGAAAACTGATTAAATATTTTAATAAGTCATATAGGCATTATATTACTTAATGAACAGTAGGTACAACTTCGACGGTTTTTTCTAGACGAATGTCTCCTAGCTCCTAGGAGAGTAGGCAGTTCAGACAGAGGTGGAGTCGGGGACGGTTGAAAACCCGTTAGGAAGCATAGAAAGGATTGAGGGAGGGAAAGGTAGGTCGGTAGGGGTATGTATCTGTGCCTATTGTTCCGACAAATAAGAATAGGTAAGTACTCAAAGGGTTCAGTGACTTCTGGATTCGGAATTCCCCAAAACTGAGAATAAACACAGATGAAAGTTCAACGTTAAGGGGGTCTCAGTTGGTCGCCGTTCGTTCTGGGTCAGTATTTCGCGAAATTCAAGGGGCAAAAACTTAAGGATTAATCATTAGTGCATAATATGCACTAATTCATATCAGCATATTAAGTGAATCATAATTCATGCACATAATAATAATAATATTATTATTAATTCATCAGTGCACGGCCCTGGGGAATTGAAAAACTGAAATATTGCCGATGGAATCATCAAAATCGAACAATAGTTGCCAGAGGAATATGGGAAAACCGTTAATTCAGTTATGTTTTCCCCTAGGTAAGTAAAGAGGCGTGCTCACGCTCCCTGGTGGGGGAAACGTGACGTCACCGCCTCGCCAGCAGCTGTCTCTGATACTTCGCTAGGGCGTACATTCTTTATAAATACACGGTAGATTACATAGTTTGTTCTGTTCACATTTTCGGTTTCTGAGGTTGAACGCAACGTTCTTCAATTCAGAAAAATTTGTAAAAATTAGACAATTTTGAAGTATTTTACATAGAGGCACGTGGGAACTGGATAGTTCCTACCTATTCCATCAAGTCTGAGTGCAGCACCTACTTACTTCTCCACGTACATGGAGTTTCGTGTAGCAACCATAAACAACAGACAAGGAGAGTTCAAGAGAGAAGTGATTATTATGAACGGAAGTTCGGATGGTTGTTGATACCGAAGTATTGTGTTTGATTGCTAATTATTAAACTAATCTATTCGTTGAAGTCAGTATTGTGTTTTATTATGGAAGACCTAACATACAAGTGGAGAGATTGATCACAAACAGTCTAGGGATGAATTAATAACGTCTGAAACGCGAAATCCGAGTGAAATTATGAATTTCCATCAAAACCAGTCTATAATTTCCTAGTTTTGCCCGGGACAACAAATCATTTAAAATGCTCTAAAACGAACAATTTGAGTGAAAATAAATAAAAATTTTAACGGCTAAAATTATTACAATTTGTAAAAATGAGCTGAATTTGAAAAATGAGATGAATTTTTGACTATTAAAAAATTGGCCACAAACATTAAATTCGAGTGAAAATGTGAATGAGGAATTTCACCAAATTCTGTTTGCATTTTTCCTGAATAGTTAATGGTGTGGAATAGATGAAAATCGGGTTGATTTCGGAAAATAAGTCTCCTGTTATTTTTGGAAGACAATAAAAATTCATGATTTCAAAAAATAACCGGGAAAACTGACTTCTTCAACGTGAAGCAGAAACACTCGCTCATTGGCTGTTCGGATCGCCATCTCCTCCCAGTGTTGCCCGGTGGTACGACGAAATCGTGTTATCTAAGAGGAAAGTTTCAAACAAAAACAGGGGAAACCTAATTTTCCTCATCTTGCTTTTTCTATCTTTTTCTTTGGTTTTTTGATTTTGATCTTTACCGGTTTTGTGAAATGTTGCATCTGAGGACTATAGATTTCACGATCTCAGCGCTTCAAGCGGCTGTAAATAAACTATTCCAGGAAGACGTCATCCTACCGGTTTTTTTAAAAGTTCATATTTTCTACACTGTATTGTTCATTCGTAAATTAGTAAGTACGGGCTGAAAGTTTGTCGTAGGAGGTTTTTCGAGGTGCTGAATCCGATATCGGGTTCAAAAGTAGGAAATTCTGACATGGTGAAATTCCTCATTTGAAGGATACACATTTGATTCAACTACCTAAAGTTGAAATTTCAGAAAACCTGAAAAATTGCAAACAAAAATTTCAAGAAAAAATGGTTGATGAACTCAATTTTTTTCAAATCGAATAGTTTGAACAATTTAGATGAATGATTCTGTAGTATTGTAGACAAGAAATTCACCGTAAAATTGATTAAGTAGCTCCTAAATGCTAAATTTGAGTTTGAAAATACCGGTCCATAATTCCCTGGTTTACCCGATACAGGGATTTGCAGACCTGTGTGGCAGGCAGATACGAAACCAAAATTGTTCAGGAAGGTCCAAAACGTAAAAAATTTAGTTTGGAGGAAATTTTAATTTTTAAAAATGAAAAGTGGTAACAATTAGCTACCTTGGTAGATTCGGAAGCAAAAATTATTCAAAATACCTAGGTACTCCAAAACCAAAAATTCCAGTAAAAACATGTTTTAACCGGCTGTAATGTCATCACAATCACATCACTATTTCTTTATCATCCCATTACAAGGGATCAACCACAGACAGACACAATCTTACCCGGGACTCATGCTCTAAAACTACCTTTGGCCGAAAATGGCCTGTTTTATGAAATAATGTTTCGATTGTAAAATAGCCTCACACTAGCGTTTGATTTCGTTTTTTTTTCAGGTTCTCGGAGGACCCAATGAACCAGGATTCAGTAGGAAGCCACCCTGGAAACCCCAATGAAAAATTATTGCCAGTCATGATCATCGCAATAATAAGTGTACAGTAGTAGACCATTTTATTAATGCTTCAAATGTTTACTCTGTAAACTAGCCAGTGATTTTAAGGAAGAATAGATAGCGTTTCAAGAGTGTCCAAGCAGTTGAGAACATCCTTTCTCCAAGACAGGGATGCCATTCATGTTTCTCACTGTTTCTATTGCAAAAAGTATTTAACGCTGTGTTTCTCCATTGATCTCCGTCCTATATGAAACATTACATTGTAAAGTACTATGACATAAATCAACGATTTTGATTCGATGTATCCAAACAGAAATTACTAAGGTATATTGTTAATCACAAAAGACAACCACACCGAGTGAGTTTTTTAAAATTTTTATTAAAGATGATAAAAGAGCACTTCAACAAATTTTTAATCATTGTCTTCTTCATCATCGTCATCTTGGCTGTTGAACTGTAACAAAAAAAGGAACACCGTTAACAAAAACACTTAAAACTGCAAGTATGATAGCACGTTCTGAAGGAATTAATACTACAAGCTCAACATGAAAATCAAGCTTTGTTTTATTCAATCGATTCGAGCTAAATTTACGTCAAGATATCGTCAAAATGAATCTATTTCGGAGTTGAAAAATAGTGGCAGTTATTTACCTGGAAGTACCTAAGTTCGTAAGTGTCCTTGGCGCTGGCAACAACTCTCAACCAGTCTCTGAGGTTGTTCTTCTTCAGGTACTTTTTCGTCAAATATTTAAGATACCTGGAAAATAAGGAAGACATGAGAAAACAGGGGCGGTAGTAACATGATCCTTGGATTCAAGGGAAGGTTGACGTAGGAGGTCCAGGAGCGAATTCTGAAGAAGATCCTACTTCTTTCATCCTTCAACTTAATCGTAATTTATTCTCATTAGTTAAATATTACAAGTTGCTTTCTCCTATAAGAGTTTAACGCCATAATGGGGAATTTGCCTCATTTATCTTTTTTCGAAAAGGTTCACTGATATGGAAGAAAACTGATATGGATAGTGTGCTGCTCGAAAAGGCATCCAAAAGATTTAGAGAATTTAAGGAAGATGGCAATTTTTAAAATGTAGTAGCAATTTTTTAAATGTAGCGACAATATGTATGGAGGCAGCCATGTTGCAACGTAACGGATTTTCTAACCAATCTGACTTCGTAGGAGCTGTGCCCCTCTGAGGTAGCGCTATCTCTGGAAGCGCAAATGAAACTGTAGCTTACGTGATCAAACAGGAGCGTGCAACTGGGGAAGAGAAAAAACCCAGATGTGAAAGTGACCAAAAGACGCAATTTTACTTAATCTTTTTACAATACGATTCTGCCTATTAGTTTATCAAGCATCACTAGTCTTCACCCTCTATATTTAGTTTCTATATTAAGTTAGTTTCGTTATTTCAATCACATTATTTGGATGGACATTTGACTGGATCATTTCGTGTGGTCGCACTTAGAACTCAACCTGTCGTCATTCTGCGGTACTATCTGGGAGTTCTACATCGAGCGCACAGCATGTGAATCCGGTCAGTTTTTGCGTCGTTTTTTTTTTCGTGTGGCGTGAACTATATCCCTCGATTTTCGAGGCTTCTCTTGTTTGGGCATTTACTTCTATGGTAATTTTTTCCATTGGGTACTCCTGGTGTTAAACGTTATTCTAGGGCCGTATTATAGATTTTGATTTGAAATTCCAGAACCTAAAATTGAGGCAAATTCCCCATTATGTACATCGATGGAAGTACAGAATATTGAGAACAGGGTATTTTGCGGGAATAGAACCCAAAATAGACAACTCCGAAAGACCATCTACACGCCAATCTGACGATCCCTGGAAATTTTATTCGATTCGTGTGGAATACGTGGTTATTAGAGAGTTGCAGCGACAGGAACCGTCCGATGTGAGAAACTTTCAAACGTGAGTCTCACGGGATTGACGTTGCTTTAGATTTCACAACACTTCAAAGGTAACGTTAACTCACTGCGATTTTTGTTTTTGTTGAACCGATGAAGATAAACAGGAAGGAAAATATAAGGAAATCAATGAAGTACACTTGTTTATTACTTGAAATAAACGTAAAAGTATAAGTAAGTACTTGCAAAATCAATGTGAGTAATTGTGCATTTTAGTCTATCCCCTTGGCTGAGGAGTAGATGACAGATAACCGAATTCGACGAGATTGGAAGTTAATGATCGACCTCAGACTAATCTACTTTTCGTATAATATTCCAATCTTACCATGTCGAAGTAAAAGAAATCGGTAAAGAAATTGTTCAAAAAGGTAGACGAAAGTTGCCTTCAACAGGAAAGAAATCGAGATAGATCGTCCAACTGATCTCTCATCAACATTGATCATCCGCCATCAACACTTCAGTCGCAGCAACAGACCGAAATGTATTTGGGATCAATTCACTTCAAGGGAAAAAATCTAAGGGTTGATCTTTCAAATCTTTAATTTACATTATCGCGACTCCAAAGTAAAAGAACTCGCAAAAGATTCACAGAAACACACAAAACTAAAGAAATTGACTGATTTACGGAGCTCAGCTATGAAAACAAGGAGTTGAGTAGTAGGTTATCTCACCGGATTTACGTGACTCTCACCTAAGTTACGTGAGAGAGCTGTGTTCCATTAGCCTCACGTTTTCGACGCGAGTCCCGCGTTTTTACGTATCTTGGCCCGCTGTAACTCTATTTGCCTTTTCTAGGTTTTCACGTTTGCGCATGCTCAGTTGGACGATCGATCTCAATTTCTTCCCCATTGAAGGCAAGTTTCCTCTACCTTTTTGATCGACTTCGTATTTATTCAACTTCGAAAAGGTAATATTGGAATATAATACAAAAAGATTGATTAGTCCGAGGTCGATCATAAACTACCAATCTCGTTGAATTCGGTTCTGTCATCTACTCCTCAGACAAGGGGATGGACTGAAATGCACGATTAGGTGCTCACATTCATTTTGCATTTCGCACCCTTGCGACGAAAGGGTCACAACTCAAAAAAATGCGGTTTTTTGTTTTTTACATGAATGGGTTAAAAAAAAATAGCTCTATCGACTCAGAAAAACAGTTTTATTTATAGGGACTCCAGTGGACGGTAGGAAGCAGTTAAATCGGTTTCGGAGATCAACCCCCTCCCTGCCCCTATTCCACTAAAGGGTTGCATTTTCAGTTGTTGTCCGGACGTCGTCCCTAAAGCCGGTTTCTTTCCGTTGCCAAGTGGTATAAGTAAAAATGTGTCTGTTTCGATGATCGACGGGTTTTCTAACGTGCGTGTTCTTTCAAGTTGTGACTGTTTCTGTGATCGACGGCCGTATAATTCTCTTGCTCAAGTCAAATTAGAACAGTTTTTGTGAACTAATATAAAATGGACCCAAACAGTCGTGGTGGGAGAATACTAAAACTACTCATCTCCAACCCAGTTTTTCCCGGAATTCCGCTACTTTCCCGGCCGGAGTCAAGTGCCAAGGAGTTATTAGTAGCACAAAATCAAATTTCCAGTCAGAAACCCGTCGGAAACAAGTCCGAATCGAATGAACATGAATTAGCTTTACAACACGATTCTGTGAAACTCAGCCATGAATTCTTCACAGAACAGTTGAATATTCCAATTCTTGAGCTTTTAAAGCCATCTGAGTGTATTGAGCCATTTATAGATGGCTCAAAACATAAAGAAATTTGCGAGACCGTAGACACCGTGGAGGTCTCACCTGGTCGAGGTACCAACGGAAGTGAAATCAGGTCCAACCCAACAGATTCGGACTCAATTTTTGCTGATTCTCTCATTGAGCAAGCGGATTTCCTACTTCAGGATATTGTTGAGCAACCCTTTCATCACATTGAATCAAGTAAGACAGACACTCGTGGCAATGACCTCTGTGAATCCCTTGAAGATTATGGCAACTCAGATGAGACTCTGAATGATTTTGGCCCTCTTACAGGTACGAGTAATGTTTCCTACTCTGTAAAAGTTGATTCCATGAAACCCACACTCTTGCATTTCTTGAGGACTGTTCCAAGTACTTACCTCTATGGATACCTCTTGCAGCAGTGAGGAAGACCAAGGCAATTGTAAGGACCCTGTCTACAACGAATGACAGTGATATAAGTTCTGGACTAAGCTCACATTCATTGGGGTACCTATTCATTGGGCGAAATAATACGCTTACGAGACTTACAAATCAAAAATACAAGTCAGCTCTAGAAAAGTTGGACCACCTTGTGGTGTAAAATGTCACTTGAAGTGCCCAGGGTAAGTGTGCGAAGAAGAACGTCAACGCCAATTCTCAGGATCTTGGGGTTTGAAAGATTTACAGCGCCAAAGGGAGTAAATGGCAAATTATAGCCAGCAAATCACACCCAAATGTCGGTATTCCAGCACCCAAGATTTGCGTGACTTAACAGGGCCTTCTAATTTGACATGTATGGAGTTCGCACTAGAATTTGCTAGACATTTTTCATGTCAACTCTCTTCATCAATAGCAAGATGGTGAAACCAGCACTTTCGAAGAGTTCCCTGTCTGGCTACTCTATCTTCACCATCCCAACAACACACCAGTCAACTTGTTCGTACTTACTCAAGCGAAATACCCTTGGCAGTGAATAAAAATAGAGACAATAATGATTTATGTGATAAAATAATTGCTGTGAGATTAAAAAAAAATGAGTTCCTCATTAAGTACCTACTATTAGATTCTTCAAAGAGACTGACCTGCTGTGAAACTTAGAGTCATGTTGATAATTATTCTTATATATTTTGTTCATCAATATGTTACCTATTATAGGTGCCACCTTCTAAGATTTTTGACAAGTTCTAATTTTAAAATTTATCACTTTATTATTTTTGAAACAGTACAAAATGGGAGGCACTTTTACCTAAAACGTTTATTAGTTTCAAAATATTAAAATCATTCGCAAGTTTCTATTTTTTATTGTTACGAACAATTCATTTCTTAGTCTCATTACAGTCAATTTTCCATGTTTAACAGTCCAAATTATTGTTCTCCAAATCTTATTACTTTATATTGAAATGTGAAACATACCTACGCCTTATTTTAGATTGGTATTTGAAATTCTACTATTTTTCGTGTCCAATGTTAAGGCTGTGAGCGTTTTTTACTTTATTGAAAGTCTATTGCTCGAGATTTTTTTAAATCTTTTCCCCTCCCTTCAGAAATAAGTTATGCACGATAGGGTATCAAGTCGAAATATGCGTAGTACTCATAGAGTCGGCATGCTCATCAATACAGTCATAACTCAAATACTTTTCAGCGAAACAGTCACATCTCGAAATATTAAGTCGTTCCATGCTCGAGTGATTCATGAAAAGAGTGATAACTCGAAAAACATGATATTTTGTACGATTTCAGGAATAAAAATTGAGGTTTTATTTAAAAATGCAGGTAAAACGCATTTTTGGTCACTATATCAAAATATGGCGAAGAATCAACCCCGATACATCCATAAATGTGTGCCGTAGACGTTTTTCGCGTTTCCTGAAAAGTTGACCACTTTCGAGTTGTGACACTTTCGTCGCAAGGGTGCGATTTATTTATTTATACTTTTACGATTATTTTGGGTAATTGTACTTTATTGATTTCCTTATATTTTCCTTCCTGTTTTCCTTTATCGGTTCAACGAAAACAAAAACCGCGGATTGAGTTGACGTTACCTATGGAGTGTTGAAAAATCTAAAGCAACGTCAATCACGTGAGCCTCACAGGATGGACGTGAGACTCACGTTGGAAAGTTAGCATCCACTCGATGCTCGCCCTAGCAACTTCTCACGTCTGAACGGTTCCAAATGTTGCTGTAACTCTTTAATGTATGAACCACTGCTGAATGGAGTGGTTACCAGGTAACCACACCAATCAGAGAACTACTACGAGCGTCTAAACCACACCTACAGCATTAGTTCACATTTCCTCTGCTAGGGATAATAGAGAGTTTTTCCTTTGAATCGTATGAGATAAGCTCAGTTACCTATTTTGGTAAAGCTTGAGATAATGCGATGCAGGTGATTCAAGGGGAAAATGCTTTACTATCCCTAGCGGGGGAAAGATGAACTACTGCTGTAGGTGTGATTTAGACGTTTCAAGAACTACTCTCACAATATTATACTCAGTAAATTACCTCTTGGAGAAGTGGATGTCAGAGGTGAGGATGATCTTCATCTTATTCCTTTCCAATGTAACGTTATTTCCGAAGTTATTGGTTTTGCCGTTAACTTTTATCCTTTCTTGAAGGTATTTTTCCTGCAACAATACATCATTCACTTCAGAGCAACATACTAGATAGACACAGTTACTTATAGACTGAGCATTCAATTTTTAAAAAAATAAAAAAAAAAAATTTAAAACACCTAACCTTTCACAATTCCACGTTTGCGTATGCGCACAAAATAATTTCAATTGAGCGCCATGATTTTCTAAGGGACCATCTCCACCCCAACTCGAATAATGAGGAATTTCACCATGTCGGAATTTCCTATTTTTGACTCCAAAATCGGATTCAGCACCTCGAAAAACCCCCTAAGGCAAACTTTCAGCCCGAACTTCCTAATTTACGAATACACAAAACAGTGTAGAAAATACGAATGTTAAAAAAAAACGGGAAAATGACGTCATCCTGGAATAGTTCATTTATGGCCGCTTGAAGCGCTGAGATCAAGAAATCTATAGTCCCCAGATGCAAAATTTCACGAAACAGTAAAGTTCGAAATCGAAAAACTGAAGAAAAAAATAGAAAAAGCAAGATGGGGAAAATTAGGTTTCCCCTGTTTTTGTTTGATAACTTTTCTCTTAGAAAACACGATTTCGTCGTCCCAATGGGCAACACTGGGAGGAGACTGCGATCCGAACAGCCCAATCAGCGAGCGTTCCCGCTTCACGTCCGTTTTCCCGGTTAGTTTTGAAATCAAAAATTTTGATTGTCTCCCAAAAATAACAGGAGACTTATTTTCCGAAATCAGCCCGATTTTCATATATCCCACACCATTAGCTATTCAGGAAAAATGCAAACAGAATTCGGTGAAATTCCTCATTACCGAAATCAAATAGGAAATGTAGAAGTTATGGGTGTAACGAGGAAATAAACGTTGGTGCATGCGCAACGGCTACTATCAGTCCGGGGGGTAATGATTTTCATAGGGGACCGTCTACACGCCAACCCGGATAATCCCAGAAAATTTCATCGACATCGGATGAGAATTGTAGAAGCTATGGCTGTGGCAAGGATTTCATGACAGACAGACACGGAACCAAAATTGTTCAAGGAAGGTCTCAAAAGTAAAACGAGTGGAAATTTTGATTCTGGAGAACTTTTTTTTTCAACCTTGAAAAAAGAAAACAAAGCTTCCGCAACCTTGTTAGACTCGAAAGCAAAATTGATAAGTTGAGGAATAGCTTAGGAAGTTTGATTGATTGATTGATTGATCAGAATAAACCCAGATAACCAGGTACTTTTCAGCTCATCAACAACCTCTTTGAATGTTCCAACTTAGGGTAGAGGTCGAAATACCGGCAAAACGTAAATGCGTACTGAAGGAGTTGAGATGAGCTAACCGCGCTCAAGAGCGCGTCACAGAGATCTATTCGTATAAAAACCAGGAAATTGACAGTCGGGCGTCCCATGCGAAGGACAGTAAAACTTCAGGAGTCGTTTCTACTACTAATTTCAGTATTAAAGTGCCCTATAACAGTTTTTAGCACTCCACAAACATCCGAGTTATTTCACTTTCAAGATTTTTAACTCGTGTTTTCGATCTTAAGCCATATAAATGGCTATAACTTTAAAAAATCTGAACTAAAGAGGTCCTGGTGGGAGAAAAATCAACTTTCACCCACATTAGCAAAATCTCACGTTTTAGCGAATTTTCAAAGATGATGCTAATGAAATAATGGCCTCAACATTTTTAGGATGGAAAATTTCAAGGAAAACCAACTGTTATTTTGTTGTGACATAAGGGAAAAATGTGGATAAATTAATCCGAACGCCAAATGAAATCCATACTTACTTCATAAAATGGTGAGAAGAATATGATATTCTAAGAACTTGAAACTCTCCGATCCCAATAATTAGATGATAAGATGTCTGTAGCATTTTCAAGCCAAATGAATCCTATTCCAAACCAAATCAAACTTCATCAAAATCAAATGAACCCCCTTAGTGAAAAAGTTCACTGGGCTCGTTTTCGCGAAAGGATTCATTTGATTTGGTTTGGACAAAGATTAATTTAGTTTGAAAAATAATTAATTTGACTTAGAAATGCTATATAATTCCTGAGAGGTTAATCAAAAATAAATTTACAAAAAGGGTGAAAGGGTACTTACGAAATTACCGACGTCCATGATTTTGTCTTCGTAGGGGTGAGTGCAGTCAATAGTGTACCTCAGCGACACCTTCTTCTTCTTTTGACCTTTTCCTTTCAGTGTCGTTTTTCTAACGCCATGTTGGGCAGGCTTCTTGTGAAGCTGGGGTTTCTTAGGAACGACAGCCTTCTTGATTGCGCCGGAACCTGGCGCTGCAGGTTTCTTGGCTGGAGCAGCAGCAGCGGCAGGAGCAGGAGCTGCCGCTGCAGCAGCGGGCGCCTTTGCGGGTGCAGCCGCTGCGGCTTTAGCTGGGGCCGCCTGTTTGCCAGCAGCAGCCTTGGGGGCAGCCTTAGGTTGCTGACCCTATGACAACAAATCAGTCTTTTATGCTCAATGTAGGTAACCTTAACGTAATCTCAACATAGATAACCTACTAGTAGCAGATTGACATTATCATTGTTCTCGATTCAGTAAAGTAAACAACCATTTCAGGTTGGATTTTCGTCCGACTGCCATTCCCGGCGTCACGGACGTCATCAGCTGTATTCCTAAGGGAAGATCAGAATTTGTTTTGATGATTTTGCTCATGGCTTCCCATTGCCTTACCGCCCTAGGTTGGGACAAGGGGGGCGATGAGAGCCCCGGCCGCCAGCGATGAGCCTTGAACCCACGACCCCGACAGAGGTCGGTCCAAAGTCCACCTCCAAACAACGACGCCCCAACAAACGTAGCCACACCGACCCCACAGTTCTCGATCCAATGTAATCATGATACCCACATCTCAGGTATCCAACACTAAAGGTGAGTTTTCATATGACGAGTCTGGTCTGCAAGTAGATATGTATACCCCCCACTTCAGAAATTCTCTATGCAACTGAAGTCTAACAAACCGAACTGGTAATTTTTTTCTATTCATTATCAGGATATTCTAAAACCAATTGCTAATCCTCATAGAGCCCAACAAAATAATTATATTAGTGAGAAGTATAATAAAATTCGATTTAATCGAATAGTAAAAAAAAGTGATAAATAGTTATTAGAATAATTCTTTTTTATTACCAATTATCGATAATTCGGCGAGCTTAATACTATTAGCGTTGAACTGAATGTTGAAAATTTTCCAGTTTAGAAAAACATTTCATCAAATATGTCATAAGACTAGGGACATATTTGAAAAAATGTCTTTCTTGAGTAATAAGTATTTAGAATATGTTATTATAATAATTTAAAATGAAAATCCGGGAGGTTTGGAAGAGAATATTGGATACATTGAACTAGGATAACTGCGAAACCGAAATAAATAAAATTTTAATAAGATTTATTGTCAACGTTATATATTAGGTTTTTTTTCTTCAAGAAAACAGAGCATCTGAATATAGGACAAGATAACTTGTCAAGACCACAAGTTTAACCATTGATTTACAAATTTTGATTGGAGGGAGATATCTTACGGCTTAGCGTTTTCAATAATCAACCTTTGAAATCGAACAAAAAATTGTAAAAACCCCAAAAATTTTATGGTTTACGATTCAAGTTAGGTTTGCACATTTCGAAAGTCGAATAAGAAAAATGAATTCGGTAATTTGCCCAGTTACCATAGACTAATTTTGATGAAATTTGGTATATGGGCTTCACATAGGTATATGGGGTCTAGTTGTGCCCCGAAGCTTTTGGTTAGTGCCAGTATTAACTAGTGGTAAAAGGTGATGAAAAATTTTTCAAAACGCCTAATGAGGATAATTAGTGAATGTTCATGGCGTTTTTTGATCAATTAAATAAAATATTCACTGTCTAGATACCCTGAATCTGATACCCATTAATAGTTAATTATGTATCAATCAAATAAATTTTAAAAAATTGAAATTAATATATGTTATTAATGTTCTATTGTTAATACTGTTCAATCACCATTAATTTATTGTTCCTTTTGTTGAAGATTGCATTAACAAAAAACACAATGGTGGTTTTTGGGTTTACAATACAAAAATGATTGGTTGATATCACTAGTTGAATGGCCGTATATTGTGACATGCATCAGAACACGTGGGCGCCAGCCAGGCTGTAGGTGCCTAGCCTGTAGAGGTCCCAACGTACCCCCCCCCCCCCCCTCACTGCTTCTAAGAAGGTATTAGAAAGGCGTCTCAGTTACTACTGAGTGTTGGACGAATGAGTCAGAAACACGAGTGTGCATCGCACTGACGGGAGTGAGCCACATTTTAGCTGATCAAATGAGAGCGATCTCTACAGGAAAATAATCAACTGTTGTGTAATAATTTGCATTCCTTTTTCTACGGGTTATGTAGTGAAACCCTTAAATGAAGCTTTAGGTGTATTGAGTTGGAAAAATAGCAGATCCAGATCTGCCAGTCCATGGAGAAAGTCCCGAATTATATCTATAAATTACTGATAGATAAATAAATTTACTATCTACGGTGAATCGCCATTTCGTTGTTCTCGATCCTTAGTAAACAAGAGAGCCATTGAAGATATAAAATCTTCGGACTCATGAAGGTGAGGTTTGATATAACACGGTGTCTGGTCTGCAAGTGGATGTAGCCACTTCAGGAATTCTCCGTGTAGGTACTTATCGCAAGCGTATCTACGATTAATAATAATTAACTTCATCATTGCTATCACCAACATAAATGTAACTAAACGTAATAAAGTTTGATTACCCTATTCTAAAATATTTTGTTCTACATAATCCAAGCACATGCCAGTGAGAATCCCCCCCTCCTCAAATTCAAGTAGTGGTACTTCGACAAGTCGTTTATTGAAATTAGGTACTTTTACCAACAATGGTTACGTCACCTTTGCAGTGTGTCTGAGATGACGTCAATAATGCAAGACAATACAACAGGTCATAAAAATGCAGGAAGATGTGAATTCAATTATGGTGAGTTCAACGTTACTTTCATTAAATAAATCGGTCACTAGCGGAAATGTAAATCAAAATTTTCCCGTTTCTACGAAGTACCAACAATAACAACACAAAATCACCCAAAACAACATTGTACGAATATAAAATAGTGAAGTTGGTGACTTGATAAAATAAAAAACTTACCAACCTCTTCAGTTTGAACGGAAACCCGGCTTGGTTTTCTAGAGTTCCAATTCTACCTCGAGGAGGTACTCACACATTTTTTTCGCTTACGGGGGAATTGAATCGCTCGACTAAATTCAGTCCGAATTTGGTGAAAGTCCAGCACAAAAGTACAAAGAAAGAAACTTGGAAAACGATTTCCTTGAGAATCACTTTCATCGTGTTGTGATCCTGTTAGAGGACCATGAACGGTAGACAAATAAATTCAACACCAAACTTACCTTAGCTGCTGGAGGCTGTTTTCCAGCAGATGCCGGCTTTGCTGCTGCAGGTTTCGGTGCAGCTGCAGCTTTGGGGGCGGCTTTAGCCTGAGCGGGCGCAGGTTTGGGGGCGGCGGTGGCAGCTGCTTTGGCAGCAGGAGCTGCAGCTTTAGCGGCAGCCGGCGTCACCTTCGCGGCGGGCTTGGCGGCTGTCGTCGCCTTTGTCGCCGTACCCGACTTGACAGTCGTGGTGGTCGGTTTTTTCGTCCCGGGAGTTGGTGGTTTCTTCGCCTAGAACAAGATCAACACACCGTTAGTATAACCTGTACCCGACCGATCGGAAGTCCAACTTCATCCAAAAATATCAACGACATCCCGAACTAATCCATAACCAAAATGAAACACTGAGATTAAGCACATAATAAATTTAAGTTTCATATCAAAGAACTTCGTAATACTACGCTCAAATTCTCAACATATTCGTAAACTACACGAGTAGGTCGTAGCTCGAATGCATGACCAAAACTTCTAACTTTGAGAAAAATTTCCGAAAACCAAGTACGAAATCGTTTCAAAACCAACGACGAATCAGCGTAAAACAGAATCAAGCACGATATCGCGATAAATTCAGCACAATTTAATATAAAATGTTGACTTTCAGCGAACTTACGGGAGACATTTTGGGGTAAAGAAATGAGTTTAGGTTGCAGCCAAACTCGTGTTCACTCCACTGCCATCTGCTGCGTCATGTACAGTCAACAAATCCACTTTCATTCCAAAAATTTGTTATTTTGTGATACAACTGAAATATAATTTGAAATGAAATAATTATCAATTATAATGTAAATATTATATTTTTTATAAAACTTCTTGAATATCACAAATCCCAAGTGAGTTTCAGGTTTTTGGATGTTCGGTTGGTCAACATGTATAAAATCATTGGTTACCTACTTTAAAATGATGTCCTTATTTAAATTTGGTAAAATTCGATAGGTTGATCAAAAAATTATATGAAAGTAATTAAATAAATATGAACTGTTCGAAGATTAACCATAATAGAATTTATCAGTTTTGATAAATTTGAAATAATGTGAGGTATCGAAAGTATCTCTTGTTCGTGCACGCCTGAAGATTTATTTTGTTGATAAACTGATAACAGTGCGTATTGTAATTTTCCGCTTTCTGTTATGTGTTATATTTTCACGATTGAATTTCAATATTATTAATCTATTCGTGGAGTTTCGTGTTTGATCATGGGTAGTGAGAGAAATTCTCGACGAAGTAGGAGCCGAGAGCGGGACCGAGGAGATCGTCGTGAGAAGAGGAGATCGCGGGACAGGTCTAGAGAGCGGGACAGGAAGCGGGACAAACGAGACAGATCACGAAGTAAAAGCAGGGAAAGGGACAGGGACAAATCCAAAAAGACTCGAGAGAAGTCTCCGTAAGTTGATAACTTCCTAACGCAGTTGTAGAAAATTTTACCTAGTACTTGCTAAGTAGTGCAGCGGTTCAAACCGCACAAAACCGTGCAAGTTGAAAGTGACTCATTTGCGAATAGTGTAACACACTGTGTGATACCTACTTGTACTTGACAGGTAGTTCTGTTTATTATTTTGTTCTTGAATGTCACATTACGTCAGATCTGCTGTACAACTTGTGTTGCTGGGTAGTGAGCCAGATTTATGGTGCAGAAGATTCACTGGGGGCCATTTTCACCAACGCAGATTTTCTGGAGCTGATCTTCGATAGTGGACATACCTAGGAACACATCACGGTTCAACTAGGCCGTATTACGATTTAATAGATCCAACCAAGCGGTTTAACTCTCTATTACGTGGATTGCGAGTGCCTTTATTCAAAACCAAAGGTGTAGCTGAAAACTCATTGCCGGATATTTCGTGAAACTATCAGAAACCCGATTCGCATATCCAATTCCAATCCTAGCTTCGAGGTTCGTCCATGCTGGTGAAACCAGCCCTTTGAGTTGAGGGCTTGCCTGCTGTGGGCTTCTGGTATGTCCAAGTCTACAACCTCGGGGTTTTGAGGTAGAGTATGGTGATTCATTCCTGATTTGGAATGTTTCTTCATGTGATGTCTTCGCCAACCTTGAATCAGTATGCGATAAAAATGCTATCTACGATCCAACTACGAAAGGTCCTTTGAGGTTGCTGTAATGGGGTAGTAATGGCGTTCATGGGACTGCTGAGTTGTGTTGGGGTTTGCTGGAAGAATCCCTAATCTGTTATAGGTGTACAAAAAAGATTGCAAACTGGCCTGTATATCTGCTGGTGGGCTTGAAAGCTCACCCAGTAGTCTGAGAATTCTGCAGATCCCACTGCAGAGTAACCAATTTAAAGAATTACTGATATCAGCCCCAACTTAGTTCCATTTCGACTTGTGAAGTCTTGGTGCCCTTAGGTGTCCTTTCACTGGTGATTAAACTTTAAAGATAATTAAAAAAGATAAGTAATTAAACTTTAAAGAGGGTGCAGTTTATAGGAAAGGTTTGGTAGGTTATTGTGACAGCGTTGTTAAAATTCTAAGGTCCTCTTCATTATTTCAAGGTTACCATCATCATATTCTTCATGCGATTCTCACGAATAGAGCGAGTGTAAATGTGTATGAACGTGTTACTATGTAGATTTTTGTAATCTCCAGGCCTCCTGTAACCAAGCCTGATGGAAAGGACCAGAAAAAAGACAAAGAGGAAATCAGGAAGGAAGAAGAGGAGGACGAAGAGAAGAAAGCTGCGAAGAAAGAGCCATTGTCATTGGAAGAACTCTTAGCCAAGAAAAAAGCTGAAGAAGCTGAGAAAGCCAAGGTGGGTACTGGACGCTGGATTGTGTATGTGTACATAAACACTGTAGTGGTCCCACAAATTATTTTAATTATATTAATTATAATTATTTCTTTTAAAAAAATTTAGAAACGAATAATTTTTGATTTTATGAAAACCAACATTGTGGAATTTTGGTCATTTTTTGGCATATTCTCATTCTGTTTCAACAAATTAATAGTTACTCGTACAAATTACGGTTACTAATTAATTGCTCACTTAACAAAATTTGTCAACAACATGGTGTTACTTGACCTATAATTTAATGTATTTCAGCCCAAATTCTTAACAAAAGAAGAGAGGGCCGCAGAAGCGCTGAGAAAGAGGCAGGAACAAGTTGATGCACAGCGGAAAGCATTGGATGAACAGAGGAAGAAATTCGATAACTTCAAACCTCCCGAAGAACCACGTCGTGAACATGAAAGGTAACGCTGTGAGAGCAAACTTATAATAGTTGTGAATTCTATTTGAAATGATAGGATTTCAATGTTTTACAGCAAGTAGATAGTTCAGTCTGGTTTATGGCAGATACGACCCATCACAGACTTACGGTTGATTACTCGAATTATGTAAAATTAACTAGTTCATTGTACATGAAATGCCTCACAGCTTACAAAAATCCTGCTTGCAGCACTTTGATCTATCCCCCATTTAATTTCGAGATGTCCTTTGCCTGAGGTATAACAAACCCTTAGTCACACTGTGGCTGTGGGGATGAAATGAACATGAACCATGCCCTGAACTGAAAAGGTGGGGGGGGGGGGGCTTGTCAAACAAAGCCATAATCAGATCCGGGACGTGGTGGCAGGGCTGGCCGAACAAGCGTTTACAGGGGTGGTCATTGAGCCCATAATGCGAGAAGGCAGTTGAACAGCCAGGACTTGTGGCCAACATCAAAGTCAATGGTGTGTGGGATAGGGAGCGAGCGTCGTTTCTTGATCTTGCATTGTTAACGCTGACTCTGATTCCTATTCTGCTCTTGACTGGGACACAGTATACTTGGCGTCAATTATTCATGCCGGTTACTCAAGCCTATGGAGGAATGGTAGGACAGTTTGGGGAAGTTAAGTAGGGGTTAGAGGGTGGTTGAGGAAGGGCAGAGACGTCTGCCGTCACGTTACAACTTGACCAAGTATCAGCGTACAGGTCAATCAACTTTAGCCGTCACCGAGCCGTTTCGGTTTATTATCTAATAATATAAAACGCCAACCGTACGTACGTACGTATGCACGGAGGGGTTGAAGGGGTCGTGGGAGTGGGGAGAGTTGGAGGCTGGAGGGGTTGGGGGCGGGAGGAGTCGGAGTGAGTGGGTAGAGGATAGAGTCGGAGGAATTGTTTTTGCCTACTTTTTGTAGGCTTTTCAGCTAGTCTAATAATATAAAACGCCAACCGTACGTACGTACGTACGTATGCACGGAGGGGTTAAGAGTGGGCGGAATCAGAGACGGTCGGAGTTGGGGGCGGGAGAAGTCGGAGTTGGGGGCGGGAGAAGTCGGAGTTGGGGGCGGGAGGAGTCGGAGTTGGGGCGGGAGAAGTCGGAGTTGGGGGCGGGAGGAGTCGGAGTTGGGGGCGGGAGGAGTCGGAGTTGGGGGCGGGAGGAGTCGGAGGAGCTGGGGGCGAGAGGAGTCGGAGGGATTGGTGGAGGAGTGAGTCGGAGGAATCGTTTTTGTCTACTTTTAGTAGGCTTTTCAGCTAGTTTTTAATAATGAACCTTTGGAATTGACCAAGAAAACATGTTTTCAGCCCTCCCTCAAAATTTGTTGGTTTACATTTCATGGTAGGGGCCTACATAGAATCCGAAAATCGAATAAAAAATAATAAACCTTTGTGTAATAATTTGCAGCGTTTTGCTACATGAAAGTGGAATGAAAATAATTACACAAGTCAAGTATTAACCTTTTCGCGACCGAGCGCTGACGGACCGCGTTTCCCGTGGGTCGTGCATGCCCTGGACCGCATTAATTCGCGGTTTTCTGAATATTCGTCGCGCTCTACTAAAAATGCTCCAATTCCCTCAAAAATCGTCTGATCTCGCTCAAATTTTGAGGAAATAATCCTAAGATTATGTAGCTTCTGATAGGATAGTAGAATAAGCTGTACAAAATTCTTTTTGAAGGGTTTCAGGGCTTAGAAAAATGAAATTTACGAAAAACGAACGATTTATTGGGTATAGTTAGTTATAAAAAGCCATCTGAAACTTGTTTTTCCGTCGTAGTTCCAAGAATAAAGAAAAACAAACAAGAAAAAAGTCGCACTGACACCCACGAGAACCGGAAAAACAATCAATCAAAACAATGGCTCCTAAGATCAACAAGTAGCATTCCTAACGTTCTGGCTTTTCATGCAGTGCCCTCTGTTAATCTCCCTGTGACTTTTGAAGCTCACCACATCATCGCTAGAGTGCAGGGAAGGCGTAAACATGAGGAAATAGTCGAGAAAACACGATGCGAGATAACTCGGGGCTGGTCCAGGCGGAGCAGCTTCTCCTCGCGAGATATCTCGGGGCTGGTCCAGGGGGAGCATCCCATCCTCGCAGGATAACTCGGGGCTGGTCCAGGGGGAGCATCCCATCCTCGCAGGATAACTCGGGGCTGGTCGTGAAAAGGTTAACTTACATAGGCAACAATAAAATAATTAAAACGTGAAATACACGGTAAAACTAGACTAGAAACTTTTTCCTAGCTCTGATACCTGGTCAGACTCATTGACTCATACGAAAACAGATCAGGAGAATGGCAGCTAGTGGATTGGGTTATCTTGAGAGGGCGTAAGGTAAGGGTATGGAGTAGGAGGCCCCCCTCCTGAGGTTTCCCCCGCATGAATATTTGACGCCAACTATAGCAAGGGAAACAGCAAGTGCAAAGCATCCCATGACGCAGCTGCTGAAGACCCCCGTGGGTCCTTCACTAGGTAGGAGTTCCAGGCATTTTGTAAGAGGTTGGTGATGGCTTGGCAAAGAAATGGGACAACCCCGATCAGTGGTAGCAGAATTCGTCCACACAAAATTACAATTCGCGACAGTTTGAGCAGTGTCCTTGAGGCCTCTGAGGTCTTTGGGTTTCGGTGAAGACCTACAGGTGGGGCTACAAGACAGCGCAGCACTGCCCCTTCCGACCAGCTAGTCCAGAAGAGATTTGGCCGTTGTGTGGTCGTCATATTGCCGCTGACTGCCAGCTCGCTTTCGGATTGGCGGCCTTCTGATCTTTGGTTTTGAAATTTGTTATTAAAAATTATACGATCAGGGTTAGAAAATAAACTATTTCATCGCACATTTGTCGAATATACGCCTACCGAGGGCCTTGGTGGATCGTCTTTTTGTTGGAAGTGGTAACTGATCCCCACATCATCCTTGTACTAACATCCCTTGTAACTGATCCTCCCATATCATCCTTGTAACTGATCCCCACATCCTCCTTGTACTCTGATGATGGATCTGTACTCCGAGCTTGGAACGATTTGCTATAAACGTTTTCCCCCACTTCTCTTCAAGTCCTTGTATAATGATCGAACCTTTAATGGGAAGAACTGCAACCAATGTTAAACTATTTTACTTATTCATTTTTTATAGACGAGATCGTAGTTCAAGAAATGTCAACACGAGCGATCCCCGACCTCCTGAAGACAAGGAGATCGTCAAAGACAAAGAGAAAGAAGGTGAAGCAATCAAAGAGCGGTACCTAGGTCTCATCAAGAAGAAGAGGCGAGTGAGGCGGCTCAATGATAGGAAGTTTGTCTTTGACTGGGATGCTTCTGAGGATACTTCCGTAGATTACAATCCGCTCTATAAAGAGAGGCATCAGGTATGATCTGACATTTACCATGTGAAAATTGATTTCAAGTGATAGGTACCTAATTATTTATTAACCAAAATGATTAATATTCTGATGGGATTTGAATTATTGTGCAGGTTCAATTTTATGGCCGAGGAAATGTTGCTGGGATCGACATAAAGGCCCAGAAGAGGGACCAATCCAAATTCTATGGTGATCTCCTCGAAAAACGGAGAACAGAAGCTGAAAAGGAACAAGAAAAGTACGTGCCATTCTGATTTATCATCCGGTATGACTCCAACTAATAACCGTAATAACCATAGTTTTTTCTTAACCACCGTTTGATTGTAGGGTGAGATTGAAAAAAGTAAAGAAGAAAGAAGATAAACAGAAATGGGATGACCGACACTGGTCGGAGAAAGAATTACAAGAAATGACTGAACGTGACTGGCGTATCTTCAGAGAAGACTACAACATTACTATCAAAGGTTTCCACTCTTACATTTACCTGCCCCAAGATTTTGAAATTGCTTAGTATTTGCTCTAAATTATTCGAATATACGACAGTTAGTTCATTCAGAAATATGTTTTTTTCTTAAATCTAACAGGAGGAAGGATTCCTGATCCAATACGAAGCTGGAAAGAAGCTAACTTCCCCTCAGAAATTATGGATATTATTGACAAAGTCGGCTACAAAGATGCTACACCTATTCAACGTCAAGCAATCCCCATTGGACTGCAGGTAATTTATTTCAAGATTTCACGTTTCCTTCAATTTAGAAATTTTGATTTAGTTTGAGTGAACAAGCGTTCTTTCGATAGAATGTGTGAAATCGTCTATGATTAGTACCTACCTGTGATGTTCGTATTATCTAATAATATAAAACGCCAACCGTACGTACGTACGTACGTATGCACTGAGGGGTTGGAGGGGTCGTGGGAGTGGGGAGAGTTGGAGGCTGGAGGGGTTGGGGGCGGGAGGAGTCGGAGGCGAGAGGAGTCGGAGGCGAGAAGAGTCGGAGGGGAGAGGAGTCGGAGGCGAGAGGAGTCGGAGGCGGGAGGAGTCGGAGGCGAGAGGAGTCGGAGGCGGGATGAGTCGGAGGGAGTGGGTGGCGGGAGGAGAGTAGGAGGAATCGTCTTTGCCTGCTTTTAGTAGGCTTTTCAGCTAGTTATTGATATAATTTATAATCATGTTTGTTGAGGCCATTGCTGATTAATGTTTAATAATATTTTTCAGAATCGTGATATCATCGGTGTGGCTGAAACTGGTTCTGGTAAAACTCTCGCTTTCCTTATCCCTCTACTAATGTGGATTCAATCCTTGCCGAAAATCGAAAGAATGGAAGATGCTGACCAGGTAAACTTTGAAACACACTTAAGGAGAATTTTTAAATGGTAACAATTATGGGTTTTAGAGCTCCCTGCTTTTAGCCTTCAGCTTTTCATACCTAGGTACTTATAATGTTCGGGGAGGTCTCCTTGGGGCCTCCTTTTAAGCTTCTTGCCGGAAATTGTGGTGGGGAGGGGGGTATCTGGTGGTGGTGGTGTCCAGTAGTTGCGTTGGACGTCGTAGCCATTGGGAGCCTCGTATGGGGGACTGTCACGGTGGGTGGGGCCCAGGGCCGGTCGGGTGGCGCCCAGCCAGCGGGTGGGGGCCCGCTTGCGCAGCCTCCACCCACTGGGCAATTTTCATTGGCCATAGGTTTTGTTAGTATTATTATTATTTTTCCTTCCTGTTGTATACCTGGCCCGATTCGTTTGTTTTTTATTCTACCCCAATATATTATTTTGTAATATTTCATTATGACTGTTGTTTGCCTTATTGTAGGCTATTACATCTGAATAAATGTACATAATAACGTCAATCGTCACGGAGCTAAACGCCTTTCCTGGCATCTAGACAACGTCCTTGTGTTTCCTCAGGCTCCTGAGCCTCTGTAATTACCTATTGGCCTGAAAGAAGTGTTTTTACGCGAGCCAATATGGCACTCGTGACTTTGAGCACTTGATGGCTGGGCATTGGGGGATATAAAAAGGCCGTACTTTGAGGAGTTATCCAACCCAGGACTGACACTCTTTTGCTACGCATTAATGCTTTCTTGGGGTTGCATTCCAAGACATTTTGGACCTGTATAAGGGAGAAAAGGGGTGCTAGAGACTGCATCAGCGTTGATAATGGGTTTCTCAAAATCCCTCATTCTGTGAACTTGACACCAACTCTGTGCTGCCATCTGTTTCGTAGTACCAGCTCTGTGATCTTGTATTTCCATGCGAGGGTCGCTATCTTGGAATGGGTTGTTTCCCTGTTTGGTGAGGCCTCCTCTTTCCAATTCCATGGGACTCCCCCCCCTTTCGCGCTAACAAGCAGGAGGTACTCACACCCGCTGGTTCATTTTTGACAAGGGACACAAGAAAGTGTGGTGGGGGCTGTTACGACTGTCACCCAGGCCTGCTGTGAGCTAGGGAAGTTTCCCTGTTCACCACGGTACACTTTTTTCTCATGATTGATTCCCGGCTTATTCTATTGTCTTCAATTGGGAGTCATGGTCGTGGGTCAATGTGAACGGATCCTTCGAAAGCCATTTACCTTACACAATGCCCAGAAGTTCATGGACTACCTAAACGAGAACTAAAATTCCTGATTACTCGTCATTTCCTCCCACGATTTGGACTTGGAAAACAGCTGAAGTAACACTTACCACAAATTACCACTTCAGTAAATTGAGGAGGGAAGGATTCACCATCCGAGGCCCAACATCGTGGAGAAGAAAAGGTAGATTGTCCGTCTGATTGAAACTGTTGTTCAAACTTCGGCCACATTTCGACAACGAGGAAGCTGACTGAACTTCTTTTGTTTTTAATTTATTGACGAGCTCCACATCAGGGCGATTTTAGGTTGAGGTTTGTTTTGATGATTCCGACAAAGGAAGATTACAAACCACAAATGTTTAACCACACACTAACGGTAAGTAAAAGGCTAAGTAAGGTAGGCTTCTACGATAGGTGGTGACAGTCTAAAGACTGCAAGTGGGATGGAAAATTTTTGGTTGAGCTAGGGAATTTTTTTCGGGGTCAAGAGAGATCCATTTTTGGTTCAGAGCGGGTGTGAGTCTCAACTCCGCTTTGAGGTTGCGCGCTCCGTTGACGACTTGACCGTGGTGAGGTTCCAACGATGTTTGTGGTCCGGGCGACAGTCGTACAGCTCCTACCTAATATGTGTTTTTCCCACTTTGAAAAATCAGGCAAAATGCCTGAAGCTGTTGGTAGTGTGAGAACTGAGCTTAGGAAAGATTCAATACATTGTGTAAAACACCGAGCAAAGAAGACCTTCTGATTGGATCTAAACAGGTATCGTGGGAGTTGTTGAAATAGTCGACCTATTGATGCCAATTTTTCATTTAGGGTTTCGCTGTGACTGAACTTACCATCGTTATTTGCAGGGTCCTTATGCCATCATATTGGCTCCCACCCGTGAGTTGGCGCAACAGATCGAAGAAGAAACTAATAAATTTGGTAACCCGCTTGGTATTAGAACCGTCGTGGTTGTCGGTGGATTGTCCAGAGAAGAGCAAGGTTTCAGACTCAGGCTTGGATGCGAGGTAAACCCGTTACATAACTGATGAAATATTGTGAGACTTAGTCGAAACTGTCGACTAAGGTTTGTCTACTCAAGTTGAATTATAGTTATTGATAATGAGGAATTTCACCGAATTCTGTTTGCACTTTTCCTGAATAGGTGTGGGATAGATGAAAATCGGGTTGATTTTGGAAAATAAGTCCCCTGTTATTTTTGGGAGACATTCAAATTTTATGATTTCAAAAAATAACTGGATAAACGGACCTCTTCAACGTGAAGGCTCGCTGATTGGCTGTTCGGATCATCGTTCCCTCCCCTTGTTGCCCGATGGAACAACAAAATCGTGTTATCTAAGAGGAAAGTTATCAAACAAAAACAGTGGAAACCTGTATTTGTCTCTTGCTTTTTATATTTTTTCTCTTCAGTTCTTTGATTTCAATCTTTACTGGTTTTGTGAAATGTTGCCTCCGAGGACAGTACTTCACGATCTCAGCGCTTCAAGCGGCCGTACATGAACTATTTCCGGTTGATGTCATCCTCCCGGTTTTTTTTAACGTTCATATTTTCTACACTGTTTTGTTTATTCGTAAATTAGGAAGTACGGGTTGAAAGTTTCCCGTAGGAGGTTTTTCGAGGTGCTAATCCGATTTTGAAGTCAAAAATTGGAAATTCCGACATGGTGAAATTCCTCATTACCTGATTTATAAATGTCGTAATATTATGAAACTATGATTGTTATTGGCAATTTGGATGAAGGACTCAAACGATTCGGTAAAGACGTCGTTACCAATCGAGTTCAAATGTTTCATTTCTTATTGTAATTTTTGTTACATAGTAAAACTTACTCGTCAGAGCGATGTTATAATATAACATCAGTTTATTATACTCCTGTACACGACTCATCAGTGACAACAGGTTCTACACGTTATTTGAACAACATCTTACTCTCCTGCTTGCCTCACTAGATGTTCCAGAATCCGACCTACATACTATTACCTACCGACTTATTCCTGTTGAATTAATACTAATGGTTCTTTTCAGATTGTTATCGCTACTCCTGGTCGTCTGATAGATGTGCTGGAAAATAGGTATCTCGTACTCAATCAGTGCACGTACATAGTACTCGATGAAGCAGACAGAATGATAGACATGGGTTTCGAGCCAGGTAAGATACACTGCGCAAAACAGTTGAAAATACACGAATGCTGTGTTATTGCCAACTCCAAACTACTTATCACTAAAATAAAACGTTGTTGTTTGTGCATTCCAGATGTCCAGAAAATTTTGGATTTCATGCCTGTCACCAATCTGAAGCCTGACAATGAAGATGCCGAAGATGAAGCGAAATTGTTGGCCAATTACCATTCAAAGAAGAAATTCAGACAGGTAAGTCTATTGCGTGAATGCTGGATAGTTTCATAATCTTGCTGCTCCTGGTGCCTCCCCTTTCCGACTCCAATAGCTGAGTTAATTGAATCAACTTTATTTCATCAACTTATGACTTGAATATTTGGGGTTTTTTCGACAGTGAAAGTCCTGTTGTCATTTTCAATCCAACAGCAAGAGGATGAGATTACTCTTGCAGATCGTAATCTCATCCTCTTGCTGTTGGATTGAAAATGACAACCAGAGGTTTGTCGAAAGCTTCCCAGCAATAATGTGATTGGAAACCGAAAAAAGGACTTTCATTGTCGAAAAAACCCATATTTATTTGGAAAAAGAAAAAGTCCACAACCACAAGATATTATATACTTGAATATTGTTTATTTTTCGTAAGATGCTAAAGATCACTTTCTAAATACCCATTCACATGAGTTTGGGGGAATTTGATTTTTTTTTTGGATTTTTTTCTCAGACTGTGATGTTTACCGCAACTATGCCAGCGGCTGTTGAAAGGCTAGCTCGAACTTATCTAAGAAGACCAGCTGTTGTGTACATCGGATCTATCGGTAAACCTACAGAGAGAACAGAACAGATCGTCTACATGATGTCTGAACAGGACAAGAGGAAGAAGCTTATGGAGCTCCTCAGCAGAGGTGTCGAACCTCCTATCATCATTTTCGTCAACCAAAAGAAGGGTGCAGACGTTCTCGCCAAAGGTCTTGAGAAGCTCGGGGTGAGTTGTCTTCTTTATCACGCTATTTTTACATTGATTTACAATCACTTTTCTTGTATACGTGTCTACTGCCAAGTTTTGAGTCTATGTTTAATGCAAATATGATGTTTCAGTACAATGCGTGTACTTTGCACGGTGGTAAAGGACAAGAACAGAGAGAATACGCTCTTGCTACTCTCAAGTCGGGCGGCAAAGACATCCTGGTGGCCACTGACGTGGCTGGTCGTGGTATTGATATTAAGGACGTTTCCATGGTCATCAACTACGACATGGCTAAAACCATTGAAGGTAAGGGTTTTATTATTAAATTCTCTTTCAAGTTATTAGGTGTCGATGAAACGAACGCTTTCGCGCTTTCTGTGGGGAGAGATGTTGGTACCTGGTGGTGTTTTTATGGAGTTTATGCTAGTTAGCTCGGGAACCTCTACAAGAAAGAGCGTTTTAAGATTCTACCAACAGGGAGGCTGAAGAGGGCAATTTAGGTTGGGATTCTTCTTCACTCACCAGGGTCCTGAAGGCAATGGAAAATAGGTGCATTACCATCCCCCAAAATGCTATTGGCTCCACATTACCCACGAGGATGACTCAATGGTACTTATTTGAAGACTCTATGAAGTTCACTACCATTATTATATTCTAGTTATATGTGGAGAAGGAAACAGTAAAACCCAGTTCTCATTCGTCATTTCATTTACTTAGGCGAGCGCTTTCAGGGCTAACTAGTCCCCTTTCTCAAGCTTAAAAATAATTTATACGAAGACAAAAAATTTTTTTAAATTGAACCACTCATAAATAATAATATTTGAGATGATAGCAGTTACTAATAGCAACTGGTCAAAAGTATGTTGTTGATTTTTTTTTTACTTAATTTTTAATTGTTTTTTATTGACAAAAGAGTTGTAATTAATTTAAAAAAAAATCAACAACATATTTTTGGCCAGTTGCTATTAGCAACTGCTATCATATCGAATATTATTATTATTTATGTGTGGTTCTATTTAAAAAAAATTCGCTATGACTACAGCAGGAGTACATAACAATAATTATATTCTATATTAGCCCCTTTCAGCCGAAAACTGGAGGTCATAGGGCATTCCGGTTGGCGGCGTTGGATTCAGCGTGTAAAAATCTAATCTTATCTGAAAACATAGTCAAAAGCTGAAAAAAAAACTGAAAGAAACCGAGTTGAAAATGCAATTTTTTAAACATTCAAATCGATTTTTCTCGAAAACTAGAGGTTGTAGCGCATTCCGGTTGGCGGCGTTGGATTCAGCGTGTAAAAATCTATCTGAAACCATAGTCAAAAGTTGAAAAAAACTGAAAGAAACCGAGTTGAAAATGCAATTTTTTGAATCCCTTCTAGAGCCTGCAAAACTAAAATGATCGCCATTTGGCCATTCAAAGAGGGTGAAGATTGCTTCCTGTTCAAAAGCAATCCCCCCCCCCCCTACCTTTAATATTGGTAGGGCGGAGTTGAAAGATCTTTTTACGAAAGAGTTAGGTATTTAGCATCCACTCACAAATCGGGTGTTATCTTGAACGGACAGGGTAGCTTTTAGTGGCTTGGATTTTTCCTGTTTTTTTTTAAATGAGGGTTCCTGGGACACAAGTAATCTGCATTGTTGACATGAATGAGGAATTTCACCGAATTCTGATTGCATTTTTCCTGAAAGGTTAATGGTGTGGGATAGATGAAAATTGGGCTGATTACGGAAAATAAGTCTCCTGTTATTTTTGGGAGACAATCAAAATTTATGATTTCAAAAATAACCAGAAAAACGGACGTGAAGCGGGAACGCTCGCTGATTGGGCTGTTTGGATCGCCGTCTCCTCCCAGTGTTGCCCATTGGGACGACGAAATCATGTTTTCTAAGAGGAAAGTTATCAAACAAAAACAGGGGAAGCCTAATTTTCCCCATCTTGCTTTTTATATTTTTGACGTGATAACGTCTTATAAATTGGTTTACCGGGAGACACTTCAAGAAACTGCGTTACGCTCCGCTCACGGAGGGGGTGCAGCTCGGCGCTCACAAAAGCGGGAGCGCCCCGCCCCCCTTCCCTGGCACTCACTCCCCCCCACCCATGGGAAATACCTACTACCTACGGGAAATACCTACTCTGTGCAACTTGACAAAGAATTTTATTTTATCCTTCTTCCTACTATACGAATGAATATTAACATTAAAATTATTTTACCACTCAAAGTTGTTGTCACGTAAAACTTTCGCCCGTATACCGACTTTACAGGCAACAACACAGGGTTTTTTTTTCTTCAGTTTTTCGATTTCGAACTTTACTGTTTCGTGAAATTTTGCATCTGGGGACTATAGATTTCTCGATCTCAGCGCTTCAAGCGGCCATAAATGAACTATTCCAGGATGACGTCATTTTCCCAGTTTTTTAAACGTTCGTATTTTCTACACTGTTTTGTTTATTCGTAAATTAGGAAGTTCGGGCTGAAAGTTTGCCATAGGGGGTTTTTCGAGGTGCTGAATCCGATTTTAGGGTCAAAAATAGGAAATTCCGAAATGGTGAAATTCCTCATTATGTCTTATCGCTGTGGTCAATCCCAAAACCATTACCATGCTTGACATGGTTCCTGTGTTTTTAAATTTTAACTTAATTTTTTAAAAATTTAGACATAAATCTTGAGCTTTACAATGAGTGGATAATCGATTGATTTTCGTGGGTGAAAAATACCTACTAGTTACGAGGTTTTTACCTGAATTTTCCTTCGAACATTCTCTATTATTCGTCAAAAGACGGTCAAAGACTTTGCTAAAGACATCTCAAAATTCAAGACTTTGTCCAGCGGTCCGACTTTGTCAAAAGACTGAAAAACTCAACTTTGTCCTAGGCTAGCGCTTAATCTTTTCAGTCTCGGCGGTCCGGACAAAGTCTCGAATTTTGAGATGTCTTTAGCAGTCTTTGACCGTCTTTTGACGAATGTTTAAACTCTTCGGAAATAGCTTCTTAGCTAAACTGACAGTCTCGAATTTTGAGAAAAAGTCTTTTGACAAAGTCGAATAAAGTAAATTCTCTATTATGTTTTTAGAGATGGTTGTTAAAATCAAGTGAGATAACCAGGAATGGTTGAGAGTTCAAAAATACATTCATGTCTCAGCGTGAATACTAGCGTTGATACTTTCCCCCATTTTGTTAACCTTTCGACTTCAATTTGTTTGTTTACGTCCTAACTAAAACTATGAAATAATTTGTTTTGAAAATTTGCGAAAATGAAAATAACAGTAGTGGAAGAGCTTTTCCTTTTAAGATGTCCCATAAGATTCCAGCCTTCCCAATTACTCTGTTAGTACGGAGAAGTGTAATGAAAATGTAACGTAATTCCGATTCCAACCCAATTATTTCAAGCATCATTTCACGTTGTCTTTCAGACTACACTCATCGTATCGGTCGTACGGGTCGTGCTGGCAAAACTGGTGTTGCCGTCAGTTTCATCACCAAAGACGATTCGGCGCTCTTCTACGACCTCAAGCAGACAATCCTGTTGTCTCCCGTATCTACTTGCCCGCCCGAACTTCTCAATCACCCTGACGCTCAGCACAAACCAGGCACAGTAATCGTACCCAAAAAGAGAAGAGAGGAAAAAATATTCGCATAAAAATTATAAGTTTTCGAACGCGTGAATTATATTTGAGACTTGACTTTTTATTGTTTAGATTTAAAATCTGTGTTGTACGTTCCATTATAATTATTTCCCAATAAAATTGAAGACGACGGGTAATTTCTACTGTTTCCTATTCTTTTCAACTTGATGGAAGTTGTAAGAGCCTCCCAAAAACTTGGTATAACGTAGGTTATCCGGTTGTAGAAAATTAACAGAAACGAGCTACCCGGTCTTCTAGGAGGACCTCCTCGCCCCGTAAAAACTTGGACTTAGGCTTTAGAGAAAGATACTGCCAATAAAGGTCACCAGCAACCAATATTTTGTCAGTTTACAATCTTTTAAGATTCACGCTCATGTTTCTAATTTATTTTAAGTCCAACCCTGAAGACCTCATAGGGAGCGAACGGTTCTGGGTGGTAGAGGTGTGTCAGTGAAGCTGTACCAGGACTGTGGAACTGAGTATCAACTTGTAATGGTTCCATGCAGTGACAAAAACTCAGCCCTTACCAGTCGAGTTCCACGCACCGATAAGATATCATGGAATGGCTCTGGACCAGGAAGGGATCTTCTGGACTGGTTAGCATGGATGTTGTCTCCAGTATTATTATTCTTATGTTATGTCCTTAAACTGCAACGAAAAATTATTCTTTCCTTGGTCATTATCATTGTTAATTGTTACTTTTGTAACACTTGTTCGAATTCCTTCCTTTTGTATTGCAAGTTGAGATCTTAAGCATAGAAGAAGGAAGATAGGGATTTGACCGCCGTCTTCTTCCATGTCATGTTTCAGGTTACTGTACTCTAAATGTATACGAATCCTTCTTAGAGCCCTTTTGGATTATTCGTATCATAGGTATCCTCAGGAACCTGGCGATGTAGTTATACTATTCTAGGGTTGTAAGAACATATAGATATACACTTGATTCATTTTTTTCAAATTGTTTATTTTATCTACCTTCTTAGGGTAATAAGAAACCCTAAAGAACACGGTAGATCAGTGACCTCAGAAGATGAAACCCTCCACGGTAAAGAATTGTAACAAGTCCTCGTACGATGAGCGAGATATATCAACTGAACTTTTCTACTCGGACTCCGTTGCTATCGTATCGGATCGGATTATCGGTTACCTCGCATCAGAGTAAAGTCTCCATTAAGGTAAACACTCGAACCGATTATGTCACGTTCGATCATCGTACATAATCTATTCAAATTATAAAAACGAATCACTACCACTGCTCAAAGAGTAGTTGACCACGTTATCAAACGTGACACATGAGAGTGGGATTTGACCCCCTCAGTAGGCAGCACTGCTAATCGAACCGAACAGGTAATTTGGAACGTTTACACCTTTGTCACTGTAACCGTTCCAGGGAAATACCTAGACTGACACACCCCTACTGGATGGTCTCGATTGATTCTAAAAATTTAATTCTATTTTAAATCAGTGATTAACTACCTTTATATTGATATTTTAGAGCTAGGGCGTTTTGAAAACTACAACCCCTATTTTTCACCCCTTTGAAAAACTGACACTAACCAAAAATGTAGGAACCTTGTTCGTAAACCTTCAAAAATGGTGGGGGGGGGGGGGGGGGCGTAAAAACGTCTCGCTCGATTCCAAAGGTTCATTATTGAAAATAGAAAACCTAAATGAGAAGTTTCCCGTCAATGTGGAGCGAAATATATTACCAACAGAAATTTTGCTAGTGTAGCAAGGTGAGTGCAAGAACATGGTGACGTCACAGAGTACTCATGATGAGATACCTAGGTCTTTAAGGCTACCCTTCCTTCTCTTTACCTGAAAATTTCCTCACCTTTTAAATGAGATTTGTAAAGTTGAAGCCTTATAAAAATAAGATTTTGAATCATGGGTCGAAACAATTATCAACACTCGATTGCAATGATGTACCAGATGTATATTAAATAATTACTGTCACAAAATGATGTGAAAGTTGTGAAACAACAGCAGAAACAAATTCTTACTAAACTCGGACGAATTTCGACAAGAAAACGTATAAAATAATCAAATTCTTGTAAGGGAAACGAAATTTTGTAATGCGGCAAATGAACGAACCGTAGAGGTAAAATTGGGACTGGGAATTAGAAACGAAAGTTACAAAAAATAAGACACACAAAAATAATATCAATTAAGTACGATCAATGATCACAAATGAAGGAGATTCGAAGAAATGAGTTTTTGTGCCAAAGGAAGTTTTGCCCTCATTTCGTAATACTTTTCAATGGGGGTTCATATTATTTGTATATTTACAAACTACGAGGACATACAGTATCACATCAACATACAAAAGAACAGATTTCACTGTAAAAACTGCCTCGGGTCACACAATGAGAAAAAAATTGTTCACACACAACTAGAAGCCTTCCTTTAATATTAGTTGTTTTCCAAGTCTAAATTCAAAGGACTCAACTTAAAACCCATACGTGATTTCATTTTGTACTTTTCCTTCCACTCCGTTAAAGGTGAGGTTTAACCGATTTTCATGTCAAAATTTACAGATTGCGAAAGCAACGTTAACGATGCGATTTTTCAAATATAAACTTACACTAGTTAAGTAGGCAGTTGAATAAACGGGTAAACTCGGCAGGATCTTGTTATTTTATTGAATTACTTAATAAATTAAGAGATAATTAAATTGGATTGTTAATATAAACCTGCTAGGTACATCACTTTATGCGAAACAAATAAGGTTCAATCAATACAATATAAACGAAAAATGTTTACAAATTTCGTTAGAATGTCGCCATTTGAAAAAAATATGTAACAGCGAAAATGAGCGTCCCTTCGAAGGTGCGAGACTTGTCAGTATTGATTTTCTAGAGAAACGAAAACAGTCAGGATATCTTCCATTATTAGTAGAGCTATAAAATACAATGGACAACCCAATTCGCCCGCTGTAATCCAAAAGCGGTAGTCATAATTATGCCTTTAATAATAAGTTAAGCGAGGTACTTCGGATTTATCACCTCGAAGCGTCTTTCAGTCGAATATAATAATAATAAAGGGGTGCGAAATTTCAAAATAACAAGATCCTCGCCAAAATCAAACATCTAAATGAGATTACCCCGGATCGTTTGATCAGCGATTTGTTCAAGTTAAACCGATTTTAATTCAAATAATCAAAAGCTGAATATACAATAAATAAACGAAAAAACCGCGATGGTTTTCTTTCCACCTTTCAAATATGTACAACTCAACGCGTGCTGTAACCTTTACAAAAATAATTTTAACCCTATCGTGGAGTACATAAGTCAATAGAGGGTTTTCAGTCTTAAAGGAGAGAAGTGATCGCTTGAACATTTGATCATAAAAAATAAGAAAAAAAAACAAAATTTTAAAGAAAAAAAATCAACTCTTACCAAAGAAATATACAGGGTTAATAGTTTTAAAAAACGTACAATTTAAAACGATCAACCGTAAAGTAGAAAAAGAGAAGAAAATTAAAAGCGAGATCCAGGGTTTCATGGAACATAACATAACCTTGATCACTACTTCAAGTGTTAACACTATTAAAAAAAGAAAAATTCAACTTCAAGATTTAACCATTGAACAAATCCTGTGGAAAGGGTCACTTGACGTTGTTTTTTTGAATATTTTTTTTTAGAGAGTGTAGAAGAGTATTATATGATGGGTGCTTTACATTGACTAGAATTGACTTCAAGAACGCATCCGCTTTTCTAGCTGTTTCACCTTTCAAAACAAAACAAAATTGTCCCAGTTTAAAAAAAAAAAAACGAAAATATTTAAATCGAAAAGTAATGGCACACGAGCCCTGACCAAAGGGAAATTTGATGAAAATTAACGAACGCAACGAAATCAAAGAATCATATGAAGGATCGAAAATTACCTGAGTAATGTTCACAAAAAATGGAGAATTTGAGCTTTTTCACGAATAAATCAAATTAAACTGTAGAATTCTTGTGAATGCGCACATATATGTGAAGTGAAAAGCGGCGGGATTGAACTGAATGTAACTTGATTCCCTTCTGCGTTTGAGTGAGGGATGCGATTTCAATGAAAGAAAAATCGTTAAAAAGAAGACGATTAAGTATTTAAAATTAACCTTCAGATTAGTTAGGTTGAACGTTATGTTGGAAGGAAGTGGGATGTGGGGGAATCCAGATGAAAAAGAACGCCATTCTGCAGGCTTGTCATTCTCTCTCATTCAACTCGAATAGTTTTTTTCCAATCTGAAAAGAAGGAAAGAAGGCGTTAGTTCAAAGTTTGAGAAGAAGTGATGTTTCGATGAGGCGTTGAAAGGCTTAGTATTGATATCAATCAAAAGAGAGTTTTTGGCAACCACTAACGGGCCTGTGGAACCTCTTCACAAAGCACGGAGTTCGGGGGTGACGATGAATTTTCCTCCCGACAACAGCGGGCAACGATGAAAGGGTGCCCCCTGACAGTCACCCGTTCCTAGAGGCCTCCCTTCCCCCCAGTCCAAAGTCAGCAGCTTCCTCCTTCAACTGGGTAGCATCCTCTGTTGCTCGTGCTAGTCTCCTCCTAACAGGGCCTGTCAGACTCTGGCACCAAAAACTCTCTAAAGTCTTAGTAGGCTCAAGGGTGCTGTTGAAATAGGCGAGGAAACTCTAACTAGGGAGAGCATGAGATGAAGCTAACCAAACAAGTGATTGTCCACAATGGAACGTGTGGCAGTAAGTTGTTAACTTTACATTTCAAATAAACTTTCACCGCTATATAATCCCTAATGTTTCACCTGTTGAGTAAATTAATACAATTTGGAATCGACCAAAATTCATTTTGAGTTCTCAGTTTATACAGGGTGTCTCACGAGTTGTTCCCCCTGCTAAAATCGTCCATATAGTGGTAAAAAATTTTTTCTTCTAACGCCATGTCCTACGTGGACGACCAAAGCCCGCGACTGAGCGACCCGTGCGTGTGAGCGAGTGACCAGCTGATATCAAACAAGTTAAACCGAACGGAGTGTCCTACGTGCCACCGCCCTACAACGCGATTCGGCCCGAGGTCGCACGCTAGGGTTTGATTTTCAAACTAGTTTGTTTCTGGTCGCGCGCTCGCCTGGTCACTTTGCCGGGAGGTTATCATTTTCCAGTTTACTGTTTCGTTTGTGTCAGCGTTCCACTGTTTTCCCTGGAAATGGCTGTAATAATTATTTATAGCGAGCTTCTTATCAGTGTAATTCAAACAAGGGAGACGGTTTGGAAAGAAGTGAAGTGTACAAGACATTTCTGGTGTACAAGAAAACAATACTATTTTGAAATACAGAGGTGGGGATTTGATACACAATTTTTGGCAATATGTTGAGCTAATCTACTGTACGTAAATTTTGCAACCTACTTGAAATCTAATTAATAATGTTTATTCAACAAATATACCGTTTAGAGTTGAATAAAAAAAAAAAAAATTTTGTAATCCATCTTGAAATTATATGTTTTGGCATACGTTTCAGACATGTACCTACCTAGATATAATCCAAAATCGAATCGATCTGGGTTGTTTTTCTCAGTATGGTAGAGGGAAATTGTAACCTGGTAGATAAAGTTTTCCCAGTATGATGATGACCACTGGAAACGGTACCACACGTTTAGGGCCTTCAAGCTCGTATTCAGGACTGAAGAACCACAAGGAAAAGTTTGGACGAAAATCTTGAGCTCTTCACAAGGGACTACCCTAGTAAGGTAAGGAACCAACAGAAACGAGCACTTACGTGTGACTATGCCTCAGAAACGAGACGGGATGGCTTGGGAGTGTATACCGAGGCGTTGGGGTCGAGATTAGAACTAGCGGCGCTGCTATTAGGAGAGTGGGACTCATTACCGCCTCCCATTGGCACCATTTGTCGAAGCTTAGAAGGTCCCTGAAAAATGGATGATTATAATATGAGAATAATCATCAATCGATAGCATGAAACAGGAGGTAGATGTGCTGATAATATGGTTAGACGTGATCAGAAGAGTAGACGGTAAGTGTTGAGAAGGGACGAGGAATGCAAAATAAATACAGGGTGAATCAAAAAGAATACCACATTTTTGAACAAGTATATTGACTTGAAAAAAATTATAATATTGAAAAAAATAATTTTAATCAGTTAAGTACATAGTTTTTTCTAAGTTCAATAACCACCATGATCAAAAGTTCAATATGACCACCTTAAGAGACTCGAACAATGTCAACCCAATTCTCAAATTCTTGCCACACTCTGCAGCATGTCAGGCGTGACAGTTTCAATCGCCGCAGTTATTCTTCCTTTGAGATCTTCTAAGATTCTCGGTAAAGGAGGGAAGAAAACATTATCTTCAACATACCCCCTTCCTGGGGGTAAGATCAGGGCTTCTAGGAGGCAAGTCGTGAAGGTCAGCTTTCTGTTGAGCGGTTGCCATCTTGACACAAACTAAAACATCGCCATCACGTGGCGACGCGCTACCCCAATGCGATCTACTGGCAACTGAACGAAACTTCAGAACCTCCCAAACACAATAATAACAATGTGTGGTTGCCGCAAAATGAATTTGCAAAGTTATGGTATTCTCTTAGACTCACTCTGTATTTTTAAAACTTGATAATCATTAAATAAAATATGAATAGTAAAAAATTGCGAATTTCAGCTCAGCATAACTTTTAATTGCATAAGACACGAAAAATCAGAGTCTGTCTGTCTTCATCTCAGATTGACAGAGGTTGAGATGAGTTCGACACCACATTGATGCAGTTTACCACCAGATTTAGCACTTTTTAGAAACCAGATTGATGAAGAACCAGAATCACCACTTCGAGAACTGCAAGAACTAATTTCAAAACGTGAATGACTAGTGGTATAACTTACAAGTGAAGAATGCTGTCCAGAAGTCAAGAAATCTGAAGCACCTGGCATCACTGCCAACACCTGGGCTAACTTAGCCTTCAACTCTTCGATCTCGCGCTCCTGGTTTCGAATGACACCTGTGAACAAAAACATCGGATTATACAACAAATTTAAGGACGACTCCGCTCATCCAAAATATGAAATGCCCAGCGTGCAAGAAGATATATAATATTCACAAATTTGTTGAATAGTACGACTCAAACGACTTACTGTCACGGATCTCGAGATGACGTTTAGCTTCTCCAAGAGCCGAAAACAGGTCCAATTTTATGCGAGTTTCAGCGGACAAAGAATTTTCGAGGTGAGAAGTTTTGTCTTGGAGGAGAGACACGGTTCTAAGAAGCATTTCAGCTCCCGTCTGAGTTTCTTTGTACTGCATCAGGTTCTGCAAAAGTTAGATTGGAAAAGATGAAGCATTTGATGGAGAGACTGTAGCCGCCTTGAATCCTAATCTAAAGAGTTTGGGGCTCTTGGGGTTTGGGCTTTGACACCAGGGAGCGAACCAGAGAATTTTGACCTCAGCAGTGAAAGGCATCGAAGGACCTGTACCTGTACCTATAGGCACAGTTCAAGTTCAAAGCCACAAAAGCTTTCAAGGCTTTTCTACCCATTTTACTTTTTTTTCTACCCAGAGTAAAGCATGCTTTACGAGATGCACTAATGAGAAATTTACCTGAAGTTCACGGTCAGCCGTTGCGCATTTTCCTTCCTTGTCTTTCAGGTCTCGTCGCAAGTTTTTGACTTCATTATCAAGCTCACGCCTACGCTGACGGCAAGATTCGTGGCAGCATTCTCCATTTTGGCCTTCATAGGGAACATAAATCAATAAATAACCGCTTTGAAGAGAAATTATTTAAAAAAAAAACGGAACTTGTAACAATGGAATATCGAAGAAGAAAAGGTAAACGAAGAAAGTTGAGGCAGCATTATGGATCTGTCAACCAAATTTGGACTTGTCAACATCCACGCTTTCTGTTTTATCTTTGTTTCAAATGTACTTAAAAGATGAAAAATTACACAAAACAGTCGAGTAAGCGCATTTGAGGTATATAGCATCATATTTACCCAAATTCCTGAGATCCGGCAGAGGGGTGGAACTTGTGGGACCACCAACTGCTAAGGATGCTTTCTGCATTTGCTGTACGTGTTGAACTTGAAGCTGTGCCGTTTTATTTGCTTTGCGTTCCTGCGCCAGCGCAGATTCCGCGGATGATCGTAGTTTCCTTTCTTCGGAAAGCCGCTTTTCAAGCGAAGAAATGGATTTTTGGTCCGCGGATCTGCACGACATCAGGCTTTGAACTCTGAAATTAGATTTGCGAATGTGAGTTCAACAAGCACTTGAGTTGAAAATAATGTATACAAACATGTGAATTTGTGATTTACGTTGAATTCGTTAGATGATTGGAAGTATAACTAAAACCGTAATCTGAAAGAGTAATTTACAAATGAAAGATTCATACTTGGATTGGAGATCGTCGTGATGATGGCGGAGCGTCGCCAGCTCAGCTCTGGCTGATTTTTCTGCCGTGGTCACAGAGCTGAGCTGAGACTTCAACTCTGATTCGTTTGCCTTCCAGGATTGTAGATCGCTTTTCAGCCGTTTGACCTCACCCTCGAGTCTGTTAAAAAGTCGATGTATTTCATAAATGAGAAAAAAAAACCATTTAATAATAAGGAACTAAACAGCACAAATTTACAAATATTACTTCCTAATCATTCTTGCAGCTAAAAATTCAAGATAGAATGATGGTATAGGTGCACTGACCTCTGACAGTACTCTTGAGTAGGCTGAACAGGGGGATCAGTGGAAGCCTGGTGGGATGCCGCCTGGGAGTTATCTTTGTTCCTCCCTTTGCGGAAGACGGACGACCCCCCTCCACCCCCTTTTCCTTTTCCTTTGCCGCCCCCAGACGAGTGAGTCGACGTCTTTGTACTAGAAGGCGTCGGAGGCGGCGCTTCCGGGCTCACCGTTTCCTCTTCGGTGGGAGGCGGAGTCTCAGCGGTGGCAGGACGGCTGCTACGGAAGCACAACATTCTGAAGCCGCCCCCACCGTTCGATGAACAGCTGACGTTCGAGCTGTTCGAGTTATTGTGTGAGGATTTTGACGCTCGAACGGCATTTCCGTTCAGGGATCTATAAAACAAAGCAAATAACCACATTACAAATCACATAACATTCACAACTACAGATATCAGACCTAGTGATCCTAGAACGGGTTCAGGAACTTCCATCGCAACAAACAGAAGCTGGAGCCAATGGATTAGTTGCTTAATATTTTTAAAAATTTTCTCTGTGTAGTGAAACTTCTATTGAAGAGTTTTACATCCGTATGTGAAACTCCCAGAAGCGTGACTTTCACAGGCTATGGGGCTACGTCATGGTTGAGATGGTCAATGCAACAACATTAGGGAAAGCCACAGGAAATCACATCTTCACAACTGTGAAATTAAAACAGTAATTCAAATTTTCAGAGGTTGAAAAATATAATTCGTTGGTTTTTAATCATCACCATCATTTTCCATCCTTATTTAAATGTTTCTGATTATAATCTCTCCTTGATTGGAGTGATCTCTCTTTGGTTAAGAGACATCAGCGTAGTTGTCCGGCTCTCCCACCAACACAAGTGAGGACAGTATTTCCTTATGGCAATTAGGGACGGCACGATACCACCGATATATCGGAGTATCGATACCGATATTTGTATCGATACTTTTGATGCAAAACTCAAACCGATATATTGGTATCGATACTTTTGCCTAAATATCGGAGGTATCGATACTTTCTTGACGATATTATCGAAAATTTTGACAAAGTAAATTGGTGAATAAATACCAAATAAGTAACTAGAAAATAATACTGTCTGCAACAAAATAACACTCAAAATAGGCTCAGAATAGTATCAATTGAAACGATATATCGCCACGATAGCCTCAAAATAGTATCAATATCCAACGTGAGTTTGGAAGGAATTTAAAGCCGTTTTCCCGAACTTACAAGAAGAGGGAGGCATGCAAAATATTAATAGTGATGGCGACATCAGTCACCTGCGAACGGCTTTGTCGAATAATAAATAGTATTATTTGTATTGTAACTGATTTGTTACTTGATCCTTTCGATTTCTAGATGACAAAAAACATAATTTCATTGAACAGAGATTTCTTGCAAATAAGAAATGGAATTGAAATAAAATGGAATGATTAATCATTTTTTATTACATTTTAAATTATTGGCTTTTATTACATTTTTAATTGCCATCGACTTTTATTACATTTTAAATTATTGTTAAAAAAAATATACTGCCTTTTCTTAATTAATAGGGTTTTTATTTGGAGTGAAAAATCATCGGTTGGTTAATTTGAAATATCGGTGGTATCGATACTTTGAGCCGATATTAGAGAGTTTTTGGTGCCAGAATCTGACAGGCCCCATTAGGAGGAGACTAGCGCGAGCAACAGAGGATGCTACACAGTTGAAGGAGGAAGCCCATTAACTTTGGACAGGGGGGGGGGGAAGGGAGGCGCTCGTGACGGTGGGCCTCTAGGAACGGGTGACTGTCTGGGAGCACCCTTTCATTGTCGCCTGCTGTTGTCGGGAGGCAAATCCATCGTCACCCCCGAACTCCGTGCTTTGTGAAGAGGTTCCACAGGCGTGTTAGTGGTTGCCAAAAACTCTCTAATATCGAAGTATCGATATTGTATAACATCGGTATCGAAAAGATATTGGGCATCTATACTTCCTGAGAAATATCGTATCAGAAGGAGTATCGATACTCAGGAGTATCGTGCCGTCCCTAATGGCAATACGGCTAAAATAAATGGAATTTGGAACTGAAAACTGATACAGATACGTTTTCAAGTGCGCTAAACTTGAACCTGACGTAAAATTACGAAAGTCCGACCCCATGCAACTTTGAGAACATTATTCAGATAAGCAGATATTCGGTCATTTAGAGAATCAAGTACCTACAAATGAAACTCGATGGCTCCTGCTCATTGGCAATGATTATTCACCCTACCTGTAATCTGAGGAAGTGTACTGGAGCATCTATTTTCGAAATCAGACATGGATCAAATAATTTCTGCAATTGTTTATATGCTTGCAGGCACTGAGCTACTGAGTGCAGTCAATCTCTTCAAATATTGAGATAATTCCAAATTCCACAAATAATGGCTCGATAATTACTTGTTTCAACTTCAGTCCATTCTACGACTTATCTGCCTCAGCAGTTTGTCAACATTGAATCAGTAGGTATTGAAACTCCAATTTCTCACTACATCACATTACCACCTTGATACCAACTGTACCTAATTTTTCCTCACTTTTCCTAACCATTCATCTTACATTAGTTGCCTCCTAAGACTAGAACCGCTACTGGATAGAATCCAAAATGCAGAGAAATGTCCAAAACGGATCTTGAAACTCACGAAATTACTCCAACAATACTCACTTCATCTTTTCACTCAATTCGATGTCTTGGTGAACTGAGCCGTTTGTGTACATGTCGTTATTTCCCTTATCGAGAGACTTTCGATGAGACCCCTTCGAGCTGGGTGGCCCGTGGTGGCCAACTCCATTACTCTCACCTGAAATGTCGATACCAAAGTTAAAATTGTTGTAGAAGTAGTCGGCGGCATTAATTTTTACGTACCTGACTAGATTTGCACAGTTTTCTACTGGTGGGTTTTCGAAACTTACCTTTCGTTTTCTCGGAAGGCGACGTCGTAGGCGATTGAACGGCCTCTATTGGCAGTGCCTGTGACAACAGGTTCATGTAGAACCCATTTTCTTTCCGTACTTCGCGCTGTCGTCTCTGTAACAAAAGAATATAACAATTACCGACATATAATAAAAGACGTTTAGATAGTTTTCAACGTAAGAATTACAAGCCATGAAATCATGCATAAATGGTTGTGCCAACCTGTCGGATCCTAAAACTGACGTAGCTTTTGAAGCCAAAACCAAGCGTCACAACAGGATACCCAATACTGAAATCAAATGACGTGGTTAGACAGTGTTGAACACAAATCGCCAATTGTCAGTTAAGCTTTCCAGTGTACAACAACTGAAACCACTTGAAATGTGTTATTTGACATTAGAGAGTTCCTAGTAGGGTCGATCCGGCTTGCTGGAACCGGATCGTCTGCCATGTTTTCAATACGACGCGCCGGATTGCCTTCTAGTGACGTATTCGACCGTAACAATAAGGCGCGCCATATCGGATACGGCGCGTTCTTATCACAATTCAGCGCCGGATTGAGTGTGTGTGTGTAATACGTCACGCCGTATCAAATACCACTAGGAACTCTCTATTAGGTGGTCTTTGTAAACATCTCTTCGTGTATGGTAAGAGCTCGCTTTATTTTCCACATTTACATATAATAATGAGGAATTTGCCTCAATTTTAGATTCTGTAATTTCAAGTCAAACTCTATAATAGGGCCCTCGAATAAGGTTTAACACCAGGAATACCCAAGAGAAAAAATTACCATAGAAGAAAATGCCTAAACAAGGGAAGCCTCTGTCAAAAGACACCACGAAAATCGAGGGATATCGTTCACGTCACACGAAAAAAAAAAACGACGCAAAAACTGACCAGATTCACATGCTGTGCGCTCTGACGTGGAACTCCCAGATAGTACCGCAGAACGACAACAGATAGAGTTCTAAGCGCACTTTTAAGTTCTAAGCGCAACCACACGAAACGCTCCAGTCAAATGACCTCTCAAATAATGTTATTCAAATAACGAAACTAACTTAATATAGAAACTAATTAAGAGAGGATGAAGACTAATAATGCTTGATAAACTAATAGGGAGAATCGTATTGTAAAAAGAGTGAGTAAAATTGCATCCTTTGGTAAATTTCACGTCTGGGTTTTTTCTCTTCCCCAGTTACGCGCTCCTGTGTTCCATTACATAAGCTACCTACAGTTTCATTTGCGCTTCCAGAGGTAGCGCTACTTCAGAGGGGCACATATCCACCTATGAAGTCAGATTGGTTAGAAAATCCGTTACGTTGCAACCCCATGCCCCCATGAAATTGCCGCTACATTTAAATTTTCCATCTTCCTTAAATTCTCTAAATTTTTGGATGCTTTTTCGAGCAGCACACTATGGTTTTCTTCCATATCAGTGAACCCTCTTTCGAAAAAAATAAATAAAAAACGTCTGCCAAGATGGTGTGGTACACAGCTTCCTCGTATCCCTAACCCGATTGTATAGATGATCCGATGCATACTAGGTAGTTGATCTCAAAACATCAATCTCTAAATATTTTGCACTACCCTCATAGGGGACCATCTACACGCCAATCTGAACAATCCCTGCAAAAATTTCATCGAAATCGGACAATAACTTCGTATAGTTATGCCGGTTACAAGGATTTCACGTTTGCGCATGCGCAGTGGGTACTATCAGTCGGGGTGTAATGATTTTCAAAGGGGACCATCTAAAACCTAATCCGCATAATCCCTGAAAATTTCATCGAAATCGGATAGAAGATGTGGAAGTTATGGCTGTTACAAGGAATTCACGTTTGGGCATGCGCAGCGGCTACTATCAGTCCGGGGGTGATGATTTTCATAGGGGACCGTCTACACGTCAACCCTCACAATCTCTGAAAATTTCATCGAAATCGGATGAGAATTGTAGAAGTTATGGCTGTGGCAAGGATTTCATGACAGACAGACACAAAACCAACATTGTTCAGAAAGGTCTGAAACGTAAAACGCGAGTGGAAATTTCGATTTTGGAGAACTTTTTTTTTCAACCTTGAAAAGTGAAAACAAAGCTTCCACTACCTTCGTAGACTCGGAAGCAAAATGTGAGGCAAATTTCCCATTATGTAAGTGCTAATTATACAACGACTCTACCAAATACGAGGATTTACATACGTACATAACATTCTCTAGTCAGAAATTCTCTTAGTTATGATAAATGAAAGAAATTTAATAAAGTGGTTCAAATAAAGAAAAAAGATAGTAGGGAAATGAGATGAATTCGTACCAGTGCGCTGCGAAGGGCCTACACAGATCTAGATGGAAGGGCATGTGTCTGAGATCTTTTAGTCTCACTGCAGCCTCCATGTAAGCGAAAAGCAGCCACAGCACGACTGTTGGAAAACATATTCCTTTTTCTGCAATGACAAAAAAAAAACGTTTTTTTTCAGTGCATTTAGTAGTAGATTTTTAAGGAAAATGATAAATGACTATAAGGTGGAGTTCACTCACCTGTGTGCCATACGTACTGAACCCAAACATAGGTACTAGCTGCGAAGAAAAGCCACTGCACTGGGATGAAAAAATAGCAGATCATGTCTGAAGTCAACGCAATAGACACGAAAAAAACTGAGAAAGCCTGAAAACAAAAGCATATACATGAGATTTTATTCAATCACTTAATTTATGTACCTAATAGACGGCAGTGTGATACTTACCAAACCTTGGTATTTGTAAGAATCGTAAACGCTACGCAAGAGGAGCCAGAAAGGCCAAAGGAACTCAAAACGGAACTCAAGAAGAAAATCTGCTAATAGGACGAGGGCCCACAGCATGAAAAACTTCAGGTAGACCAGTGTACTGAAACAAAAGAAATATTTGTTAAATTTGTATCCTCTCGATTGTTACCTATATGATACTGCCTATCAAGAAAATGTGGAGTGGAATTCTTCTTAGAAACAATAGTGAAAGAATAGAAACAAAGATTCTATTGAGGTAGAAAAGTAGTAATACCCTTTCCCCTATGCAATGGTACCTCGTCAGCACGGATCTTCCAACCTAGGTCGGTTGGGAGGACACAAAAATCCCCTTTGCCTATGCCTTCCTATCTATCCATGATTCAATATGAATTCAAGTTTTTTTGTTAAATTTGAAATGTAGTTTAAGGGGAACTCAGTCGGCCGCCGTTCACTCCTCGTTCCGGGTCAGTATTTCGGGAAATTGAAGGGGCAAAAACTGAAAAAGTTGTACCTAAATTTGAAATTATAAAGGATTTTAGAAATTCATTAGTGTATGGGGCTTGGGAATTGAAAAACTGAGATATTGCCGCTGGAATCATCAAAATCGAACAATAATTGCCAGAGAAATATGGGAAAGCCGTTTATTCAGTTGGGTTCTTCCCATATTTCTCTGGCAATTATTGTTCGATTTTGATGATTCCAACAGCAATATTTCAGTTTTTCAATTCCCTAGGGCCTTGCACTAATGAATTTCTAAAATCCTTGAAAATATCAAATTTAGGTACAACTTTCCAAGTTTTTGCCCCTTCAATTTCGCGAAATACTGACCCGGAACGAACGGCGACCGACTGAGACCCCTTAAACAGATTTTAGTGTTATTTTTGTTTTGTAGTTTAAATTTCATCCATATACGTACGAAAACACCGAAAAAGTCAAGAATGAATTTTGTCTAGTTCGATTTTTCTCAAATTTGAGGGTAGTGTGGGGCTGAGCCTATCTAGAGTTCACATTTATTGTATCATGATTAAATCATTCAGAGCCACAGTACACACGAAAAAGTGAAAAATGGGTGGGTGTGGCACACTTAAAAAAAAAAACAAAAAAAAACACGTCGATCGGTAGAAAATCCAATTTGAAATGGTTATTTACTTGGTCAATCGAAAGCAAAATCGTCAACATAACGTGTGTTGCTGATAGTCAACTTGAAAAACTACCAAAATGATCGTGAAAATTCCGTTTTACAATGGGAAATTTATCAGCAGTTCACTTTATAATACAATTAAGCATTTTTACAACCAATTTAATACGTTCGATGAGGGAAAACTACACTGCCCACCCAAATTGGTGCGCTTTTGGTTTATTATTTTCAATGACGAACCATTGGAATCGACGATGAAAACAATTTAACCCCCCCCCCCTCAAATTTGGTTTGTTTACGTTTCAATGTATGTGGAAACCGAAAATCGAATAAGAAATTTACCGTCCATACTCTTTCCTTAGTTACCAAGGGGCGATTTTAATGAAATTTAGGTATGTCGGCTCTATTTGAGGTCTAGAAGTGAAAAATAAGGACTGAAATGTTCAAAACGCCCTATCTCAAAAACTCTTGATATAAAGGTATTGTTTTTCACCAATTTAAAATAGAATTTAATTTTTTAGAATCGAATGAAACCACGCAGAACTGTGTAGTACCAACTTTTCGCTCCCTATGAGAATGTAAGGGTTGGACTTTCGATAAATCAGAAACACGAGTGTGAATCGCAAAAGACGCCTAATCTCCGTTCAAGTTTCAGCTGACCAAAATGCGATCATTGTTCGTTACTTCTAGTTGTACTCAGTTTTGCATCCTTAGCACCAGCATCCAAATTTCCTAATGAGTGTGAATCGTTTATTTCTTCAAAATAAACTTAATTTTTAAGCAAAAATATGAGTGGTAGGTAGTGACAATGGCAAAGCTGTGTTCTTTGTAGGCAAGTATCTATACAGAAAAAATAAACCTTTGTGTAATAATTTGCAGCGTTTTTAAAAAGTAGTTGATTTTTCAGCAAAAAGGCACATTGGTGAGACAAACTTGAAAAAAATGAGCCAAGAAGGAATGACGGTCGAATCCGGTCGGGATGGATTTGTAGTGTCGATTTTGAGAATAAATCTACCAATGTTGTTGATGAGAACAAGAAGAGAATAAATGCAAGTAATGATCAAAAGCCTCAAAAATATTCCCAAATATATGCTCAAAATTTGAAACAAGGATGTTCGATCTAAGTTTTGCTTTCCACACTACAATGGTGCGGTCACCTCCTCCAATTGACCAAATTGAATGATAAACTTATAGTAAGATTAAAAAATAATAGTCGAGATAACATGCCTATCTTATAAATAAGAAAGATTAAGTTAAGTGTACCGGAAATAAAAATTATCGAGAGATTCGGCACGACGGAAAATCCGGTGAACGACGAACTGGTCGCACATGGTCGCAGAAATCACGGAGGACCTCCCGAGTTTGACCGACTGAACTGCGATGAAATGCGGATTTCGATTTTCCTCGTTTCCGCGAGAGGGATAGCTGACGACAAAACCGCACGTTCGCAGGTACTAATTTGGGCAGAACGTGATAGACGGACAATGCCGAAAATGGGAGACGATACGCGTGTTTCCAGGAGTTGGGAAGTCACAATAAACGCATTCGAGCTATGGCAACGACCAGGTTCCACTTTTCCAGGAAGTAAACTTTCAACTGTAGTGGAAATTCGGATAAAATACCTTTCAACTTGGGTAGGCCCAAAAACATCCTAATCACTACCCACTTAATTTATTGTATTTTATCCATATTTATAAAAATAATAACATACTTGAATAAAAACATGTTATGCGAGGCTTAATTCTCCCAAATAAGAGTTATTTTCACCTGTTCTAAGACTGATATAAATACGACTATATATGCCCAATTTGTCTGCATTAGGTAATAAAACAAATTATTAACCCATTATGTCCTGGTGATGCCATACGGCACGCGAAGAGCAGTCTCATTCTCAATTCTCTGAATGACAATATGCAAGCGTACTAAAATTCTTTCATGTCCTATCATTTTCCTAAGATGTTTATCAACGCATAGGAACAGGATGAAAAGCTTATATGGGCTGAAGTGCTGGAATGAAAAGTTAGTATATCATCTGGAAGGTTTGGGATTCATAGAAAATGAAGGTGATTCGTGTGTGTTCATGAAAACGATGGACGAAGGGAAGATTATTTTGGTCATTTACGTGGATGACGGTTTACTCGCAGCCATTAATTTCCGACTCATAGACAGTTTTCTTGAATGCCTGAAGATGGAATTCGAAATAACAGTTATGGAGGCCAATTATTATTTTGGGCTCGAAATCTTTAGAAAAGGAGAATGTTCAATTTTTATAACTCAAGAAGGATATGCCAAAAGAATTTTAACAAAGTTTAACATGGACCGAACAGTTACAGTTGGAACTCCGATTGAAAGGAATCAAGACTCAACTTGGACTAGGAAAGAAATGGTAAAGGCTCCTTTCAGAGAAGCGATTGGAAGTCTGATGTATTTGGCGATTGGCAGCCCACCTGATATCTGTTTTGCTGAGAATACGTAGAGCCAGCATTGTCAGAACCCCAATAAGTCTCACTGGGATGCAGTGAAACGTATTCTACGATATGTGAAAGGTACCACAAGCTATGGTATCTGGTACAGAAACGAAATGCCAGTATGCAGGATGCACAGAAACAAGAAAATCTACTACTCGTTACGTGTTCCTGCTTGGAACTGGAGCAATAACATGGTGTTCAAGTAAACAAAGGTCTGCGAGTATGTCAACTACTGAGTCAGAATATGTTGCGTCATCTGAAGCTGTAAAGGAATTGGTTTGGTTGCAAAGGCTTCTAAATGGTTTGGAAAAAAACTGCATTGTCAAAAAATGGCATATAGGTTGTTTCAACAATCATCGATTCAATAAAAAAGGCATTAAGGATCAATACACGTGCATACAAATTCCTTGTTTGGAGCTAAAAACGTCTTGTAATGAAGTGTTATAGCTGTTTCTAATGTTTTGTACATATTTTTGCTATCTGAAAACCCCGTACCGTTTGACGCCCGGTGATGCCGTATGGCACAAGACTTAAAATTCAACTCCTGAGTATCTTAGTGATCCAGCATTCCCAAAACCATGTGTCTTGTAGTACTATATGTTAATTTGACCGATCATTTCAGGATTGGGGAAAAAAGGAAGGCAACTACTGACTGATTCCAAAACACTGTAAATCAAGGAGGAATTCCTTCAGTTTCGTGCTTCTAGGGACAATTGTTTTGTTTGTTTGTTTGTTTATAGAAACTGTTGTGAGAAGTGTTAAGACGCGCATTTTTAGGACGTCCCACAGTAAGACTTGGGCGTCCTTATTCGATCGATCTGGGGTGAAGGACAACACTCAACAGAAAAAAAATAACCACACAGTAATCCGTTTTAGACCATTCTGAATCCAAATCCCCGAAAAAAATCATAGGTGTATGTTTGTGTGTGTGTGTGTAACAAAATCTTGTGTACTCTGCACAGGCCTTAGTTCTCAACCGATTTTCCTGGTTCTTTTTTTGTTCGTCGCGGAAAACTATCTAGTTGTGCACTACGTCGCCGGAATTTCGAATTTTGCCTTTTAAGGGGAGGAAAGGGGGGTTTAATGCTCGAAAAACGTGCGTTTGCGTGCATAATCTTGTAAACTCTGCCCATGCCTCAATTTCCAACCGATTTGCGTGTTTCTTTTTTTGTTTGACTCAAATAACTTCCGAGTTGTACATGATTTTACCAGAGTACCAAAATTCGCAAGGGGAGGGGGTGAGTGGGGGGATAATATTCACAAAATATCCGACTTTTCAATATTTCGGTTCCTTTACTGCTTACTAATTGTACCCAAGCTTTGAAATTGAGGAAAAATTCTCATTATACCTCCGGATTTTCATGAATTATTCTCTGTACCACCATGGAACTAATAGTGGTGCCACCATGGTGCCATGATGCCATAAACCGCTTATTTCGTGTTTTTTTTTTGTTGTGGTTCACCTTGAATACGGATGTGAACTTCGACGGACTGCCTACCAAAACTAACAGATGTAAGTTCAATGTTACGACGTATTTCCGCTTTGGACTGGCACCATTGTTGGAGTTGGGGAGGTGGTGGTGGGGGGAGGGGGGTGAATTCGAATTCGCATGTTGGGTATCGTAGATCATGGATTTTAAAATGCTCTTTAGATTCGAGGCTCCCATGCCGCTAGAAATGTTAAGGTGGATAATGTTGGGGGGGGGGGTGTCACTATTTCTTGCCTAAAGTAATAAATAAATTACATCGAGTGACAGTTTTATCACTTAACAACTGGTTAAACTGATCTAATGCTTATCCAATGGGACGTCCCCTGGAATGCATGCATTACTAAACAATATGTTTACTTATTTATTCGTATTTACGTCCAATATTACGTTCTTTGCCGAACTTATCAGTGCCTATTAGACAGACGGCCAAGTGGGAGATAGTTAGCAGTCACGTCTTTGTTCGTTATTATTTATTATCTTCGTATTACATTGTTTAAATCTACTAAATCGTACTATATTGTTTAAATGAGTCAATGTTATGAAATCAGTTCTTGTTATTACTATACCATTATTCTTGTTATCACCATTAATATTGTTCCTCTTGTTGACTATTGTATTAACTATAGTTTTTTACTATAAAAAAAAATTAACTGATGTATTATTAAACGTTACTAGTAGTTCTTTCTTCAATTCTCAAGTTTCAAAGTTGAAAAATAATAAAGTGACTACTAAACTAAACTGAATTTTGGAACAAACCCCTTCCGACGGTTAAGGGGGTCCGAGGGTTGAGTCGGTCGCCATTCGTTCCGGGTTAGTATTTCCGTAAATTACAGAAAACCCCTAACTGAATGAACGGTTTTCCCCATTTTTCTCTGGCAATTATTGTTCGATTTTGATTATTCCAGCGGCAATCTTTTAGCTTTTCAATTCCCTAGACTGCTGCACTAATGAATTTTGGAAATCCTTGAAAATTTCATATTTAGGTACAACTTTTAAAGTTCGAGCGCCTGTAATGTAGGGAACTACTAACCTGGAACGAACGGCGACCGACTGAGACCCCCTTAAGCTACAACATTACCTGTCAAGATTTTTGTGGTTTTGAGGTATTCAAACGTATTTTGATCCAGCCGGACGCGCTGGAACTAGTAGGCTCCACATCAGATCGCCAGGAGGTTTTAAATGGCGTGGAAACTACTAGTTCCAGCGTGTTCGGCTGGATCAGAATACATTTGAATTCCTAGCTAACTAAAAACAGCAAAAATAAAAATAAATAGGTCATAATGCCCATAATAGGACATACATAGGTCATAATAGGACTTGACCGACGATATCGTGTTTTATAAGACAGCCAAATTTAGTTCCAAGATATTTCATTGTAAAGGTAGTAATTGATTGAAAGTGGTCAGCGATTACTCAGACAATTGCATGACAAATGAGCGAACGTCAATAAATTCGAGAGTCCACTAATTGACGCATAATCAATACATACGAGAAGTAGGTATTTAGGGCGATGGGAGCACAATCTCAATAGATAATGAAATCATCACGACGAACCACAATTTGAAAAGTTCTATCGAGGAAGTGGAAGATAAAAATAAGTAAAACCGATATAAAATCAATGCAGGTTACTCAACATTCATCCTAAGGGCAACTTATTTCTAGAGAAGAAGGTTTTGTCTTCCTTAACGATTGAAATTAAATAAATATATTATACTTGTGAAGAAATGCCACATTTTCATCAATTTGAGGGAGAAGTTGACCAATGTAATAAAATTCGACTTCGTATGAAATTGAGCTAAACTGGATGATTATTGAATAACACATAAATTTAGGGAAATGAAGAACGGCGAATCTGCAAGCTGCAATCTTATCATTGACACTATAAGCGTTTGTTATTTACTTAAGTAAATTGTTTTGAATTTTTTAAGGCAAATTTTGATTTTTGGACACCTTGGTAGGAAGAGAAATAAACGGACTAGACAGAGAGTAAATGAACCTGAAGGTTTCACAATTTAATGACTCTATTGGATATCAATACATGATGAATGGAGGAGAGCAGGCAGGAAATTCGTGGGATCAGGAATGGCAAAGCCCGTATTTCCAGATCAGTCTCTGAGGTTGGTTCAAGTAATCAAACTTCGTTCAATACCTAAAAACTCGCCTGATAGATGCATAGATTTGAAGCAATCTAAGAAACGAACTAAGTCGGGATCTAGGTATACAATATTTGGTCTGTTCGGAGAGACAATCCTGAACAGTTCGGAGGAGCCCGGAGGAGTCCATTCGCCACTATCCCCTCCCCTTTCCAGTTCCGGTTTGGTTCTGAACTGGTTCCGGACTGCCTCTCCGAACAGACCCAATGGTCATCAGTATTCAAGCATTTCAATAAATCGTTTTCAATATATTTTTGACATGGATATTATGTCTTTTGGCTGGCCGTCAAGAGATTTTTCGCGACACTTTTTTTGCCACAAAAACTGCAACGCTGCAACCAGTAAACAAAATCATAGCTACATATCGGTAGCTATGAAGCAAGGTTCTCTAGAATAGTGCAATATTATTACGTGCGATCGGAGTTTTTTTTAAAAGAAAAAATGTTTTTTCGTAGAAACAATAGACATATCCATGATCTACTGTTTTTCCCTCTAAGGGAGAATTTCTTTCTAAAACAACGGAATATGCAGAAAATATTGGAAATTGAGGAAAAATTTATGAATTTGCAGTTTTTCTAAATGAATGATTCTACTTGTTCATTAAATATATAATGAGGCTGTAAAACACTAGTGCTGCAGATGCCTTTGGATTTACAACGGAAATGTTCAAGTGTACGGCATTCTTCTTGGCTGAGCCTCTGGCTTATCTCTATAACTTATATTTTTCCTCTGGTGATTGTCCCGACTGCCTCGAGTTCTCGACTGTTAGTCCTATTCCAAAGAAAGGGAAAAGTACTGCTTATGACGGTTATCGCCCAATAGCAAAATTGCCGTTGCCCGTCAAGATTATGGAACATCTTGTCATGGTCCGAATTCGAGAATATTTGAACAAAAAGGATATCCTCCATTCCCGCCAATTCGGTTTCCAGTTTGGTAAGAGTACCGAAAATGCAGCCAATGCTCTGGTTTCTGATATTCTGTCTTGCCTGGAGGATAGAAGGCGTACTTCCAACTTCTATTCGACTATACGATCTCAGTAAGGCATTCGACATGGTTCTTCATGATAAGCTCCTATCAAAGCTTTCAGGGTACGGCTTCGATGACGTCGCGGTCTCCTTCTTTGAAAAATTCTTTTCCGGGTGGAGTCAGACGGTATTTTTCAACGGCTCAGCATCTGGTTCATTCCCAGTACCCTGTGGTGTCAAGCAGGGGTCAGTACTTGGTCCGACACTTTTCTTGCTATTTATAAACGACCTTGCTTATCAGTTTGATCATTGCCCAGAAAAGGTGTTCTTATTTGCCGATGATGTGGCGGTTTTGGGGGTTCTGGCCCTGATCTCTGCACCAGTATTGGAAGGGCGGACCAGCTGGTGAAGTCCTGGTGTCATACCAACTCCCTTCATCGCAATGTTGATAAAACGCAGGATCTTATCTTTTCCCTCAACGGACGTTCTGTGACTTCAATCAATTTTCTGGGACTACATATGGACAATAGGCTCTCCTGGAAGTCGCACATCAACCAGCTTGCTGATAAGTTAGCATGCACCAACTTCGCACTTCGACGCCTTCAAGGCTACGTTTCTCTACCAGTGATCCGCGACGTATTCTTTGCACTCTTCATGGGCAGAGCTTCATATGGTATTAGTTTTTGGGGGTGTTCTGATGGGAGAGATGTAGTTTTCAAGCTGCAGAAATCGGCAATCAGAATAATGCTGGGCCTTGATTACGTGGAGAGTTGTCGTGGCCGTTTCAAAGAACTAAATTGCCTTACAATTCCAGCACTATACGTGTACAAGTGCTTGTGTCTGGTGTTCAGAAACTCTTGCGTTCTCCAAGTTGGGATAGACATCCATTCCCACAATACGCGTTCTTGTAGTGATTACCGAACGCCTCTCTGCATCTGTGCGTTGTGACCCATTACAGAATGGTGTCAGATTTTTTAATTATTTGCCTGTCAGTTTCCGTTCCTTATCTGTTGATTCTTTCGAACGTAGAGTAAAGCTTTTATTAATTAACGCAGAACTCTACAGCATAAATGATTTTTACCATATAATGTTTTAAGGTCCTAATCAACCAGTTAGTCAATTGTTATGTATTCCTTTTTAATTTTTGTATTTGCCTCTTATTTTGTTTAATTGACGATTGTATTGCCATTCTTGGCATTTTCATTTACAATGGTAGGGGAAATTTAAAAATTCCAACAACCTGTTCAACCTGCACATGAAATATGGTGATTTCAATGAATTTTTGAAAGAACAAAAAAACTATTGGACCGGGTCCAGAATATTACGAGATTAGGCACGTTAGGCATTTCTGAGATTTCTTCATGGGAATCAGTTTCAGACCATTTCACCAAGTTTTATTAAACATCACTATCAATATACGCAATAAAAAAGTAGCTAAATTGGGGGCTAAATTTTAAAAAATTTAGCCTATAAAAAATAAGACAAACTATAAAAATGGCTAATTGGCTTTGATGAATTAAGAACTTGATGGGCCTTTTTTAAAATGAATACGTGGTTGTTAAGTTTTCTATCACATCGAAATTCTCCCAATGAACTGTTAGAAACAACAATAGTCAATACACTCCAAATACGCTGCAAATTACTACACAAAGGTTTATTATTTTTCTATATAGATCACTCGTCTGCTAAGAACGCGGCTTTGCCATTGTTACCACCAACCAACACGAAGAAAAACATCGATCGCATTTCGGTCAGCTAAAATTTGAACGGAGATTAGGCCTCTTTTGCGATTCACACTCGTGTTTCTGATTTATCGTAAGCCCAACTCTTAAATTCTCGTAGGGAACGAACGGTTTGTCCTACAGGGCTCCGCGTGGTCTCCAAAAATTCTAAAAATTCTATACTATCTTAAATTGATGGAAAAACAATACCTTTATATAAACATTTTTTGAGTTTGGGCGTTTCCAAAATTTCAATCCTTAGAAGTGACCTATATCAACCAAAATCTTCTAGACCCCAAATGGAGCCTACATACCAAATTTCATCAAAATCGGTCGATGCTAAGTGGGGAAAGGGCCAAATTATATTCGATTTTTGGAGTTTACATACCTTGAAACGTAAACCAACAAATTTTAAGGGGGGGGGGGGGTTAATTTTTTTTTCTAGGTCGATTCCAAAGCTTCATTTGGTTTATTGAAAACAATAAACCAAAATGGGCGAAGTTGGGAGCCTTTACTTTACCTTCAGGCATTAACCATAAAGCGAGGAAATAATATTGCTCTCCCAACTTGGCAGACATTAAAAAAATAAAACATGGTTTAAAACATCAACATTTCGACCTCAAAAGTCCCCAAAATCCGGAAATTTTTTCTTGAAAGGATCATTCTGTAACTTCAAATCCGGACGTGAATGATGAAATCTGGACGCACGGTGACTCAATTCTAGTATAATGAGAATAATGAATTTCTATGGGCTAAAAAAAGCTCTGCAAATTCCAATAACGAGCGATATTAACTGTTATTGAAAACCATTCTTTTGTCCTTGGGTTTCCAATACCTCAACTCCAATCTAGTTCGATATTGAAGCATTCAGAGACCATAGTTTTTTCAAGCTTAATCGAGCACCGGGTTTTTGATGAGAGATGAAGATACAAGCGCGTGACACCACAGTTAGATTGGATTTCAACTCGGTCGATGAACGACGGAACAGATATGAAAGAGCCCACCATTTATGGTTACAACTGACCTCAATTTTAAAAAATAATTTATTCTAGATCCAACAGCAATATAATAATCATCATCTCCATCTTTTATCCTTATCAGTTATTGACATGAATATCACGAACAACAAGATAAACCGAAACCCAAAAACAGACTAATAATCATTTGAAATGTCAAAACAAATGTCATAAATTACAAAACCTCTGAAGTAATCAAGAAAGTACATAATTAAAATATATATCCAAAATAAGTGTGCATGCTTGATCGTGTACTACTTAGATCCTGTACAGTTCAGTTTTTTAAAATAATATATTTTCAAACTTTTGTAACAAATCGCACCCTTGCTTGATTAGTGTAACAACTTAAATATCCTCTTTTGTCAGGAAACGAGGAAAACAGTTCCCGCCTTGATATATTGTTATTTTGGGTTCGAATTATTCTCTACTATGAGAAAGCTGTTGAAAGTTAGAATTGAACTCTTTTTTTGTGGGTCTCACAGTTGAATAATTTGTTAACATGAGAAAATGCTCACTCTTCCGCGTTATAACTGTGTTCATGATTGGACCAGGCATTGATATCTGTACTATTTCGAAATGGGACTGTTTCGCTGAAAATATTTTGAGATATTACTCTACTCCAATCGTCTAAAGCGTCTCAACTCAAAATCCAAGTTTATTCAGTCATGAATACCGTAACAATTCGTGTTGAAACATTCGAAATCTTAAAAAACGCGTGGAGCCTGTATGGCAGCTGAGTCACGAAGGACGTTATAACCCTATCGAAGAATGGCGGAGAGTTGAGGTGAGTCCTCAACAGCGTTTTAACTGCTTCCTGGCGGCAACTGGAGTCCCTATCCTTTCGATATCAACAATGGGGTATTTTGGTGGGTGGAAATTCAGGTTTTTGACCTCAAATTTGGATTCAGCACCCTTGAAAACCTATGTACTCCAACTTTAAGCCCAATGATACTATAACGTGGTAGAAAAATTAATTAAAGAGATCACACGTTTGAAAAAAAAGCGGGCCGCCATAAATGCACACACACTACGCCGCGCGCGTGTGAGAGTAGTAATTGGTAGTATCCAAAGGTCCTCCAAGGGTTTCATCTCTTCTCTGTGCATGGATACTTTTTTCAAAGACAGTTGGCTAGCTACGTCACGATTGGCTAGCTACGTCACACCATTCAAATCTTCAACTTTCCTTAACTTCTCTGATTTTTTAAAAACATTTTGTCGACAACAGACCCGATTACTGTTATTCCTGAGCCATACTCTTTTGAAAAAAAAAAAATTAAAAAAAATTGACTGAAATACCCCATTCAAAAAAGCCACATTTTGGGTTGTAACGCAAGGGTGTTGGTTACTGTGTAACAACAAATAGAAAATAGTTCAGAAATAGAAGATAGTCCAGTGAAAAATATGACTTCGGAAATGGATGAAACTTGTCGAAGTCTCTCTGGGCCCTTGATTATAGATTCCCAAAAGTCACTGGGGAGGATTTTTTTTTTTTTTTTATTTTATAGGGAAGGAGGCATCATAAAATCAACAGGTTGTATCAACAGGGTCATAGAATGTCTGATTTTCTACGTAGTTTATGGTACTGAATCAAATGAGAACTTTCTGGATTCCACTATAGTGTTATGCCGTCCCTTCCCTGACTTTTTTCTTCGAAAAAGCAAGAACAAACGTGATAGTAGGTTCGTTCGGAGAAGCAGTCCTGAATGGTTCGGAGGGGTCTGGAGGAGTTCAAAGGAGTCGAGGCGCCTCTATCCCCTCCCCTTTTCAGTTCCAGTTTGGTTCTGAACTGGTTCAGGACTGCCTCTCCAAACAAACTTGCGAAGTTTTTCCTTGCTTAGTTGTGAACGACCCCATAGCTAATACAATGAATAGTATTTTCAAAAAATTATTACCAATAAATAATAATAGTTAAATTTTGCAATTACGCGATTTTGTGGGAGGAAAAAATTACACTTGTCTTTCGGAAGGGACGATGGGAAAACACCCCATATAATGATCGAATTCTCTTCCATTTCATTCAACTCATGGATGTGTCTCATGGGCAGGGGTAGTTCCCAAATGGTGCAAAGAGAAAAATACTAAAATATCTCCGCTTCAAGGAAGTTCAAATGTCTTTAAAGTTTTGGGGATCCAGTAAGTGAAATCGAGCACTTCAGCCCATAATGGAAGTAAGTGGTCTATTCAAACCATCACCTACCCTGAATAGTGTGATACCCACATGCATAGCATCCAACAGTCCACATCCAGTTTAGTATTCACCAATTAAGAACCTTCCGAGTAGTCCCCCACTTACATGGTATTTCTCTCTTCAGTACCTAGCTAGATTGATATCCTGTATGCATCGTATGTATCTATAATGTATAGTGTAGTGAGCGCTCCCTTCTATATCCCCTCTACAACAAACATTTTTGTGTCAGTCAAATTTTTGAGCATGACCTACACTACATAATTATGTCAACACCATTAGGGCGTGCTTGAGAACTATGAAATCATAGGGTTACGGAAACCCTCAGCTTTGGTAAGTCACGTTACCCTGACCTTGTAGATACTTTGGGTGAAAGAATTCTATTAGGCAGATACAGCCTTTTAGTCGAACAGCAAATTTCACAGAATAATAGTGTTCTTTTGATCTGAGGTTGGTCTCATTCGTTTCAGCAGACAGAATATGTACTGACGATTTTAACAAGTAGTTCACGCACTGCCACCAGGCACATGTCAAGATGTTCAGGATCTGTTTCTATCCACTCACCAACGACATGGATGTGTCATGTTAATTTAGAATAGTTACTGGTGATGGGAAGAGCGACCTTTGGAGTGACCCTCACCAAATCGTTCACTGAACTGGGCTCCTCCTCTCAACTCACTAGCTCGCCAACCCAACGCCTATTCTACTAAATGAATCACATTACTCCTTCAATAGCATATTATTCCAATCCCATTGTCTCACGAAACATTCTTGGAGAGGTACACCAAACAACTGTTAAGCTGGATTCACATGGGATGGAAAGGTCAGAGCGACGGAAAGACGAGAAAACCAGTGGAGGGGGTAGGCAGAGTCGGAAGAAGGTTCTTGGAAGAAGGATGGAATGATAACTTTCCTCCTGGAAGGCCTGCCTCCAAGTGCAACCTTCACAAGTGGTTATCAGTGCGCAGAAAGTGGAAGACAGACAGGAAGACTGCCGACAGACTTTCTGCCATTCTGTCAAGATGGCGGCCACTGGGGAAAATCAGATTGCATTATTTCTTTCCATCGTTCCGACCTTTCTGTTCCATGTGAATCCAGCTTTAGAGAGGTATTGTTGAATGACATGATAATGAGCGCCAAGGCAGCACAGTTCTTTCTCTCATAATATGATATATGTTTATATTATAAACATCCCTTCAACTTACGCTCCCTTCCACAACCAACTTTAACTGCCTTCTTCAAATAACTCACCCTCATTATTCCACTGACTTGCCCTGCTCCCAAGGAAACTATGTTTTAGGAAGCTTCTGCAGCTCCTCAAACACTTCTACTTGGTATAGGTAGAAGTAAGTTTTCGGAGGTGGAAATGCGAGGGACAAATTATTAGAAACATTGTTTGCACATCACTTGTTATACGTACTGATGAGATAGGTAAGATTGATTTCTCAATATACCTACCTACCATTGTAGTTTTGAAAATGAGAAAAACCATCTTTTTTCATCCATATCTGTGAATTTTTTCCCACTGGCCAAAATGCGTACAAGTGCACCAAGTTTAGGGACTTCAAGTAAAGGTACTCAGCGTTTGAAATTATTCAGCACAAATAAGGCAAAATGCGCTCATCCTCGAGTAAGTTTTTAGTAAAAACTAAAATGGATTTACGAACATAACTAGCACGAAGGTAGATCGTAGGTGTATACCTTTTGGAACAAGTTTGGAATTTACACCGACCATGCATTTCAGAAGCAGTTTAATGCGACTTTTTCGTCTCTAGTCCACATTCAAGTTTATTTGGATGTCCAACATTGGAACAAGTGGCAGATAAATGACGAATTTCGAACTCAACTGAATACAGAGGGGCGAAATCAACGCGAACAACCCAAAGATAATCTTGAATACATTCAACATCAAGGATACACTTTCGTAGGATATCTAATTTCGGCATTGTAGAGCTTTGAATGGATTTATAAACAGTATAGAAGGTGAGCACTGCTACACACCAGAGGCAGCGCGAACAGGTTAAAGTTGTATTTTGGAGAAGCCCCGTCGAATGAACGCCAAATAATCTACAAAGTTTCCTTCACTTTGGAACGTGAGGAACGTAGCTAATATTGAATAAGGGAGGACATTTTCAGCCGCAAACTGGTTCTATAATATAAAGAAATGAGAATGAGAGGAGAATCGACATATGGCGACCTCTTTCCTTACCTTCCGTATATACCATCTGTAATTTTGCTTCTCTTTATCGGCCTTCGTAGCTTGGGGATCTCGCCATTCCTTCTCTTCATATTCTCAATGTCTCCAATAGAAATTAAAACGACAGCGAAGACTGAAGGACCACCCAAAAGCTCTCGAACAAACTATCAACTACTTTTGTTGTCATTTACGAAACGAATATCACTGCCCGCAAAATCTTCCTTCGCTCGCTCGCCCAGCCGTAGTATCGATAGTTCTCCCGCGTCATTCGATTTTCTGGGAGAGCCAAGGTTGAAGAAAAGAAGGTTCGCTCGAAGCCTGGCGGGCTTATATTAAACTACTGATTACAGCTTCTTTGTTTGTGACATCATAGTTATTTTTTAAAAAAATTATTCTTTAAAATATTCACTCACTTTGAATTTTAATTGATCTAAGATGATCAAAATTCTTGAATATATTTTTTGGGTCATTTTGGTTTGGTTCTCATCACATCTATCGACACGTGGAAAGTTACTTACCAGAACGTAGTGAGCTCTCGTGGAGAAATTTAGAACTATAAGTTTTATTAGAAGAAAGCGGTTTATTCGAATTGTTAGACGGTAGAGATACCCGGGAATGTAGAAAATATCATCATTTTACATCAACGTAAGTAAGAGTAGGTATCTAATAAAAATTTTATAGGTATTGTATACGGTTTTTGTATCACATCGATGAAATGGTGGTGAGATTTCCAATTAGTTCTCAAGTAAGTATTTTTCCTATCACCTTATTCTTTCCTATCACCTTAGTACTTCAGTACCACGATACCTATGTATAGATACCGACATCGATAGCTACGTACTTATTATTTTCTTTAATAAACTTTTTGAATCGCGCAAGAAGAAAAAAATTAAAACTCCCCTTCAAAATTTGACGGTAAGTTTACGTTTCAAGGTACCTAAGTAAGTAGAAGTCGAATAAAAATATCGCGTCTTTCAATTCGAACTTTGGTATACAGCCTCCATTTGGAGTCTAAGGGTGGGCGCCTGGGTAGGAAAAACTATTTATTGTTATTTTTATTCTAAGGTAGACCTCATTCTGAGAATTTTGGTACCAACCGCGACGTTCTAGCGTGTGTAAATCTTTTCCTATGAATTTTTAAAGTTTCGACCGTTCATGACGTCACAGTTGGCTGGGGGGTCCCGCCCAGGCGAGAGGGGCGCGTGACGTCATAAACGGTCGGAACTTTGAAAAATCATAGGAACAGATTTACTCACGCTAGAACGTCGCGGTTGGTGCCAAAATTCTCAGGATGTAGTCTACTTTCGATTAAAAATTTAAAAAAAATCAAGACGCACCCCCTATTGTGTCCCTAAGCTTTTGGTTATTGTTAGTCACTCCCAAGGGATGAAAAAATAGCTTGCCCCGAAAGCGCGAGCCTAATTAAAGAATTGATAAGGAGAAATTGAATCCTTCTGGTTCATCTTCCACAATATAGACTCCCGAAATGACTACAGCTGGAATTCAGAACAACAGAGATGAAAAATTAGGTTTGCAGGTTTTGCAAAATGCTCAAAACTTACAAAACAACAGGTATTATTTTTTGCTTCCGAGTCTACCAAGGTAGCGGGAGCATAGGTAGTTTTTACTTTTCAAGGTTGAAAGAAAAAGTTGTCCATAATCATAATTTTTCCTCTTGCGTTTTACGTTCTGGGCCTTCCTGAACAATTTTGGTTCCGTTTACGTCTGTCTGTCATAGAATCCTTTTGTAATGGGCGAAACTATTCTAAGTTATTGTCCAATTTCGACGACATTTTCAGTGATTGTGCGGGTTGGTGTGTAGATGGCCCCCTATAAAAATCATCGCCTCTCGATAGTTAGTTAATACTGCGCGTGCGCAAACGTGAATTTCCTTGTAACAAACATAACTTCGACATTTTCTATCCGATTTTGATGTAATTTTCGGGAATTGTGAGGGTTGACGTGTAGATGATCTCCTATGAGGGTAATGAAAGACTTAGAGATTGGTTTTGAGATTAGCTAGAGCATCGGATCGTCCATACAATAGGGGTATGGATACGAGGAAACTATGTGCCTCACCCATTTTGTAGACTTTTTTCTATTCAAAATTGTATTGCATTTTTAGAATTGAATGAGACCAACCAGAGGTTGGTAGGACCAACCGTTCGTTAGAAAATGAGGATAATTAATTACCTACAAAATTAATGTATATTCTGTGTCTTTTTTTTCATTGCGTTCAATTTTTATAAACAAATGATTCCACCCAGACCACCAATTGCCATTAAATAAGCAATTATTGTGAAATCTATCAGAATACTAATTCTTGGGCGTATTTTCTGATAAATTAACACGCCCTCAGAGGTAGCCCAAGAGGGCCCACATCCCCTCCGAAGAGCGCTCATCAAAACAGCCAAGGATTCATCGTGAAAATTCGATTTAAAAAAAGTCATATTACAAAAAAAAAATTGAAGTTTGCTTTTTGACTTGATTTTTAGAGATGGTTTATTGTTAAAATATTTTTGTTTTACACAAAGTAGCTTGGAAATTTAACGCTCTTTCCAACGATATTCTCAAATTTGATTTAACTTGGTAAGTAGCAGGAGTTATGACAGTTTTAATGACGTAAGGTCGAAAACGCGAAAAAAAATTCGACGGGAAAAAAAGGCATTTTGAGTGGGTTAAGAAAAAATTGCTAAGACATTGTTTGTTCGAAATACCTTGTAGAATCGTACCCTGAAGTTATGCCCATCTTGTGACACCCTGTATACATTTAGTAAAAACATTATTTGTTTAAAATTCTTGAACGTAATAACACAATATGTATTTTTTGGAATTTTCAAATTTTGTAGGGTTGGAGACACGGGAGGATGCCGGGAGTCAACTTTACTAGGTTGTGGTTGAATGTGCATGTCAATTACCTACTCTATAATTTATGGTTTGAATCCCAGAACCTTAACAATGTGTGCAACAAGGACGTCTCAGATTGCGAGCAACTAAGATGATCTTTGTTGATTTTGAAGGAGTGAAGACGACCGTCCCCATTATGAATTACTCTTGAATGACCTTTGCTTCGATTGTGACCTTGAGTTGTGCAACATGCTCTCTACAAGTGCTGTGGAATGATCCCAATTTTTGCATTCCCCAATTAATAAAGGCGTAACGAACTCCTAGCTGTTTTAAGGCATCCGGTGAAATGACACGGAGTATCTTTTCATAATAGGTATATGGCAAAACGACAAATTAAAAAAAACGGATAGGATTTTTAAAAGACTTGAAAGAAGTAAGTACCTATTATTATTTTTCAAAAATTTCCTTCTCTAATAGCGAAATTAAAGACCAAATGTTTGTTCTTTTCCAGGTCTTTGTGCTAATGATTCTCAATGAGGACTCCGAAGCTTTCGAATTTAAATTGAAGGTCAGTCTTATTTATTAATTTATTCTATTGTTATGGAATACAATTTATGGTCATTTCCGATCTCCTATATTGGACGAAAATAATGAGGGTAACCCGAATTTCGCGGGTTTGATGTTCTCCTCCTTCCACAATATTTTGTTGTTGCTGAAAACATTCGAAATAAAACGCCAAAAGCGTGTTAAAGGCTGTACAATTTGGCCTCATGATTTTGATATAAAAAAATCACTATCCCAAATTAGGAACAACATGAAAATGTTGCTTCCTAACATCGTTGAATTGAAAAGTGGGGACTTAAAAAGTAATAATAATGGTTTATTTGTTTCGTAAACTCCAACCGAACAAGAACTGCTGAAGGGGATTTTCGAAGTTACTTTCCAAAGTGATTCTGATAACTAATTTTTGGAAAATCTGAAGTTGTACTAATAAATCACACCCAATCTGTCTGGCTATATTATAAAATTAGAAGCTACTTTCAAATCAGTGCTTTTCACCCATTTAGTAAGAGGCGTAAGGGTGACAACTTATAAGTCTATGAAGTGAAAGTACTTGATAAAAATGCCCATAAATGTGAAGATCAGCGCAGGTTCCCTACTGGCGGCTCTTCAAATCTCCCCCACATCACTATTTGACCTTTCCGACATTGTACCTACCTTTTTTATTACCTCCATTTCGGCAAGAATGGACCTTTTTTGTGTTTTTTCTTCATTTATTCTCTTGGAAGGAATCTCTTTCCTTGCCCCGCCTCTCTGTTCCATTATTTTCACCTTTTGTGAATCGAATGTCCGATGTAGCTGGACTGTTGTGGCTTCTATTGATGGCCCAGGATGTGTTGACACTGGCGGAGCTTGGAGAATCACCTGACTCCCCCACATCAAAAGCGCCGCTCCTCTTGGGGGGTCTTTGGGATTTTTCGCCGCCTTTCCTTTGACTTCCCACGGGTCCCTAAGTAGAGCAACAGTGTTTATTTGGACGAATCAGGAGGCATTCACGAGCGTACTCGTGAAATATTTATCTACATCTGTTTTCTTTGAAATGGACAAGTGAAGCTCTCGACTACATAAATACACAAAGAATAATTCCCAAACCTAACCCAATGTTCCATAGCAGAGGTAGACAGGTGGATTCACTCTGTTTAGGATTGATGGCATCAACTGGTTAGAAAACAATACGTATTTCAACATTTTACTTGTAGGCATACAGTACAAGTGTACTGTTGCTTTTCCTTTTGTCTCCTCACAAATAAAGTTAGGAAAACTTTGTAAACATGCAGCAGGTCAAGAACCCTTGGGTCCTAATACATCAAAATTTCCATAAGAATTTGGCGTTTTCAAGCTTTCTGAACAATTTTGGACCAGTGTCTGTTCGACGGTTTACCAGTGCTCACTTCTTGTCTCGGAAAAAACTGTACGAAATCAAATAAAAATTTCAGGGTTTATGCGGGTTTGTGATTTTTTATCAACCATGATTTTCCAGAAATTTGGGGGATAGTTTTGAGCTGGGTACGAAAAGAACGCACATTGATTTCATCACGCTCTGTTCAATAGGAGCCACGGTACCATTTATCAATCGTTCACGAATTCTCAACCGTGTTGCTGCCTTCGAAAACCGTCACTTCCTTGAAGGATACTTCCGTGTAGTTATTACACAACGGTTTATTATCTTCCTGTATGGATCAGCCGTCTGCAAAGAACACGGCTTTTCCTTTATTAGTCTCTACCAACCATATTATCGCGCAAGGTTAATAATCAAGTTTATTTTGACTGAAAGTACCTCTCAGCAAAACATCATTTCTCCGAATGCCTACCTAAACAAAAAATATCGCATTTTCAGCCTGGTTATGGGTGCTTTGGCGTGTCAAGTCAGAAATAAATGTAACAAAGTGGAACCTAAGGACAGATGGGAGGGTTGAGAGAGAGGAGTGTTGAACATTATCCTACATTGTTGTAAAACGTCAGTAAATAACTATTCACTTATTAAATACTTAATTATTCTTATAGGAAGCGAACGGTTGGTCCCACAGAGCTCTGGGTGGTGTTAAAAAATCCTTAAACATCATGACTATTCTAAATTGACGAAAAAACAACACCTGTGTGTTTTGAAAATGTTTTCCTCCACTTTTTACCCCTTAGACATGACAATAACTAAAGTTGAAGACGCAACTAGGCACCAAATGGAGCCGATAGGTATACCGAATTTCATCAATATTGGTCCTTGGAAACTAAGCAAAGTTCCGCGTACGGAAGACGGACAATTTTTTATTCGATTTTTGGAATCTTCATGCCTTGAAAATAAACCTAAAATAAACATCTTAAGTAATTAAAAGTATAGGTATCATCAAATTTAAATCATAACCAAACCTAAACCATAATCAAACTAAACCTATAATTCATAAAAGTATACCATCAAATTTTGAGGGAGGGGTTACAATTATTTTCTTTTTGCTCGATTCCATAAAATTATAAAGCAAAATTCAATTTCAGTGTAGGAAATTAATCAAAAGTACTGCTTAAGAATACAAATCTAACATTACATTCCAACTTATTCTGAACGTCCTCATATCTATTTGGAAAATTATTTCAATCGTCTTGACAGAACTATAGGCGACATTCTCGCTTGATGTGAATTTTGAGGTCCTCATCCACTGATCTGGTGGGGAGGCAGTTAACAGTTGGGTTAATTGATGGACACGGTTGTTGGTTGTTATTATTTTAATCTCAATAAATTCATGTTGACCATTTGATACATGATTAGTACCAATTCGATAAATAAAGACAAATTTGTATAAAATTCTGTCTCCTCACATTTCTGTCGGTGACTGATGGAACATCTGAGGATCACTTAGGGACAAAGTGAACAAGTTTACCATGAGACACTGAAGCCAATAAATACGAGGTAAGCATAGCTGAAATAGATGGTACGAGGTTGGCTGTTGGATCTTGTCAGCTTCAATTCTATTCTACTCTTCGTTAATTTACGTAGACCTTTAAAAGGTCGCAGATCTCTGTAAACATGAGCTGCAGTAGTGGGCGGTCTAATTTTTTCAAAACTCTTTCTATACTCGATGCTGTTGAACTCAGAATAGAAGGCAGTTGACATAGCTCTGCCGATAACACCGCGATTGGATCCCGTGGTGGAGTGAATCTGGCTGACGATTCCGGCATAGATGTTGTCACAGGTGACAGGTCCCCCGGAATCACCTCTCCCTTCATAGAACTCATGGCGGTGGGGAAACCTGTTGGTAACCAGAACTTTTAAGCGAAATAAGTAAGTAGTATTACATAGGTGCACAATTGAAAAAGAAATGCCATGTCAGAACTCGAAGTGACTGGCACATCTAAGAACTGAGGTTGATCCCGGGTTATTTTCACATTATTCTGTAATCGGTAAAATCTCACCTCAAATAAAGTTCTTATGAATTAATAAGTGAATTCGCATAGAATCTAGTTCGAAGATTCAATGACTTCCAAGGGTTAAAGAAGGATGGTACATTGGAGTTCCAAGGTCACCCTCGAGAGTCAATAGATGTGAAATATCTATCTTTGTGTTGGTACACCTGCTTCTGGATGCCGGAATAAATCAGTTCTATCTCAATCATCTTCTAGCCAGTTCGCCTCTCTATTATTAAGCCCTTTATTCCTAATTATTTGCTCTTATTCTCTGCTAATCTCATCTGGTTATGTGCCCTTTTTATGTTTCTTGCGCCTATAAATTGAAATTGGAGTGTAAAAGTCGCGGATCGCGTGTGAATCCCATTTTTTAGTGACCCACGTGTGAGGTAGGTCGGGAAAGATACGTGAAGCAGAGGTTAGGTCAATCAAAGATACATGATGGCCAAATCCATATTTTCTGCTGGAACCGGACTTGTGTTACCTCAATTAACTGGAGCCAATTTCTCAACCTGGAAATTCAGAGTCGAAACGATCCTTGAGAAGGAAGGTGTGAAAAACACTCTAACAATCACGGAGGAAGAAATTGAAAAATTCTCCGCCCAAGAGTTAGCAGTTCACGAAATGAACGATGCAAAAGCCAGATGCGTCATCATTCAGAGTCTCAGCGACAAATTTATTGAATGCGTTCGCAGCTCGAAGACAGCAGGAGAAATGATGACAGGTTTGTCAAATGTGTTCATGAGAAAAAGCCCACTAACAAAACTCTACATCATGCGAAAATTGATGAACTTGAAATGTTCTGGGGATCTAACAGAACACTTCATGGAATTAGAAAGTTTACTGAGAGAACTAGTGGAAGCTGGTGCGAAACTCGACGAAACGGACAAAATTTGCTACCTGTTGCTCACGATGTCGGAAAAGTACAGTGTTGTCATTACCGCTATAGAAACGATGGAGTCCGACTCATTGAACATGCAATTCATCAAATCAAAATTACTTGATGCAGAATTGAAATCCCGTGATAAAAACGAGAATAATCTCCATCCGGTAACTGAAAATGTTTCTTCCAATATGAGTGGTAAGTCCAATCGTCCTGTTTGTCATGTGTGTGGTGATAAGAATCATTTTGCTCGTGATTGTCCGCAAAGATATAGTTCGAAAAATTACGATCAAAATTTTAGAGGAACTGGAAAATTTCGTGGGAGAGGAAAGGGCAGAGGGAATAATAGCTACAGAGGCAGTAATTCGAGAAGGAATTATGGAAATGGCAACAAACGCGCGAATTTAGCTGAGAATTCGGAAGATTCAGGTGAAAACGGTCGTGTAAATCGTGAATCAGACCCCATTTCATTCTTCAGTGAAATTCGTAATACCTAAGATCAGCAGTGAAATGAATATCTCTTTTCTTAAGTATATTCTTTTTCTTTGCCTATACCACTCTTGGAAGAACTCGCCAGAAAACGACTTCTCTACTTTCCTGAGATAGTGTTAAAATGGCCAGCTTCTTTCCCTGGTTCTCCATCAGACTGGGCAGAGTGTCGGGTGGCTCAAGTATTTTTCCAAATAAAAATGATTTATCGACAGCTGAAAGACCAAACACATTTCAGTTTATTAATTTCAATAATAAACCTTTAACAAGAAACATTTTTTCAGCCGCCCCTCAAAATTTCATGGTATCTCGAAGTCCGCGGGAAATGAAAATTTCATAGAAATCGGATGGAAAATGTACAAAAGAAAATGTTACAAGGAATTCATGACAGACACACAGACAGACACGGAACCAAAATTGTTCAGAAAGGCCTACAACGCAAAACGCGAGTGAAAATTTTGATTTTGGAGAACTTTTTTTTATCCTTGAAAAGTGAAAACAAAGCTTCCGCTACCTTGGTAGACTCGGAAGCAATAGGGTTGTCCTTTTTAAAATCAATTTCAATCAATCAATTTCAATCAAATTTCTGATATCAATGTATTGATTTTTCACCCATTTAAAATAGAATTGAATTTTTGGAATCGAATGAGACCACACCGAGTCAGTTGGACAAACCGTTCGCTCCCCATGAGGACTTAAGGGTTGGACTTGAAACAAATCAGAAACACAAGTGTGAATCGCAAAAATATAATTCATTGACGGAAATAGGCATAATTATCCATTCAAATTTCAGCTTATCTCATTCTTTGGAGGGTGAATTGTTTAAAATCGGTTTGTTTCTTCGAATAGTTTCATGTCACTCAGTTGGGGTTCCTCATCAACCATGAACCAAATTTTGCAATGAAGGCATTCACAGCTCTCGGATAGCGATGATAATAGGTTGTATTAATGGAAAAGCCGAGTTCTATGCAGACGGGCGATCTATTTGTAAAATAATAAACAATAGTTTAGTAATTTGCAGCGTTTTTGAATGATATTTGGAGGAATCAACATACCTTTCAGTGCAGAACCAACTGCATTCTTCAGTGTAGTTGTATGAATGATTTGAACCATTGTAGATTTTCCAGTAACACGAAAGGTAGTCTAAGGACGTTTTCCAACCGTGTCGGAGGACATCAGATTTTTGTATGTCTTCAATACTACTCTCGGGAACGTCATTTGCAAACTTGAAACGGAAAGTTCCAAAACCAATGTATAAACATACCGTCTGTTTGCGGAGCAATTCCATATAGACAGTCATCAACCCTTCAGAAGTCATTTTCGGTGCAAAGTGTTGAGCTTTGAGGTGCCCTTTATTCAATACAATGAGCCCGTAATCATACAACAAATCCAAATCATCAGAATTCTTTCGACATTTAGGATGCTTGTAGTAACGATATGGCGTTGAGCCGTACATCAAGCTATCGACGGTGTAGTTTCCGACGAAACAATTCAAGCGATATTCAGCGGGATTAAGCACCTGAGCCCATAGAGTCGTTGTTTTGACGTTTACGTTCGCCCTATAGTCGAAATACGATACACAGTGACAGGCCGTTTGGACGATATCACTCGTCAAAAGAGCCCCCGTGCACTGCAGGTTATTGGGAGATGGAGGGCACAGCGTACCTGATTTAGACTTTGGGATTCCTGATTTAACATCACATTCGTGGCCGTCGCTGATCCACACGAAGTAATTCACTGCAGCATACGGTGTCCACGGGGAGCGCCTCAATGGCAGGCCTTGTATGACTCTTTTCTGCCGATGATTTGTCAGAGTGCCTTCAGCTTCGAAGGAACGTACACACAAAAAGAACGCGAAAACCACCAAGTTCAAGCAATACATGATGTCGAGATGATCTGATAATTAACTGCAACCTAGAAATTACATCCGCTTGTTATGATCTTTGTCTCTATTGGAATACAATAAATTAGCTTGAATGCAGTTAGGTACTTGAGAGTTTTGTTCCCTAGTTTGCTAGATTATTAATAATATCACGGACGTACAAAATCAATGAAAATAATTTTAAAACGCTGCAATTATTACACAATGATTAAATATTTTTCTGTATAGATCACTCGCCTGCAAAGAACACAACATTGCTATTGTCACTACCTATACCAACCATATATTTTTGCTTCACTATCAAGTTTGAATAAATTAACGCTTCACACTCAATTCGAAGAAATAATGAGTTGTGTTTGCCTTGATTAGGAAATTTGATTACTGGTTACCAAGAAAATTTTGAAAACGCCCTAGCCCTAAAACTATTAATATTTAGGTACTGTTTTTTTCTTCAATTTACAATAGTATTGCATTTTTTTATAATCGAATGAGACCACCCAGTGCTCTGTAGGACCAACCATTCGTACCCTTAAGGCTTGGCTTTACGATAAATCAGAAACACGAATGTGAATCGCAAAAGAGGCCTAATCTCCGTGCAAATTTTAGGTATCGCTGACCAAAATGCGATCGTTGTTCTACTCAGTTTTGCATCCTTAGCAACCAGTAATCAAAGTTCCATATGAAGGCACCCATAACTCCATATTTCTTCGAATTGAATTTGAAGCGTTTATTTCTTTAAAATAAACTTGATTGAGAAGCGAAAATATGGTCGGCAGGTAGTGGATATGGCAAAGCTGTGTTCTTTGCAGGCGAGTGATCTACACAGAAAAAAATAAACCTTTGTCTAATAATTATCAGCGTTCTAGATTTTCGGATTCTACGTGGGCACTTTGAATCGTAAACTAACAAATTTTAAGGGAGGTTAAAAATGTATTTTTCTTTGTCGATTCCAAATGATAAACAAAAAGGATCGCCGATCTTCACCAATTTTTTCATGTTGCTCAATGTGTTTTTCGTGTTGTTCCATGCGTCAATATAGTTGAGATTTGAACATAAAATGTACGATTTCGGATTGAATTTACCACAAGACACCTTAAGAGCACAAGCTGGGCACAAGAATCAAGACTTTTGTTTCCATGTTGTCCCCTATCTCATGATAGATGTGTCATAAAAAAACACCCTAGGGTTCTTTTACAGCTTTAAATATGGCCGCCGTTTTATTGAAAGTCCTTCACACCCTTCTCATTCCCTATTTGGGAACTAATAAAGTCCGGGGTTATGCCATCGAGAGGGTTGCTTTCAGAGTAAACATTGATTCTTTTTAGTTGAAAATATTTTCTATGGAGGCTTGTGGAGTACCAAAGAAAGTGATTTTGGTACATTTATGTACAGTGTGATATGTACAGTGTCCATTAGTGACTTGATCGTAATCAAAATGAGTATTATTGTGCTTCATAATTTTTCCGAATGTACTATACACATTTAGGACAACATTGGTACCATAACTAAAGTCGTTTGCCTTGTTTTACAGGTTCCTCTTAGTGGACATATATTGACTAGTTGAATACAGATTAATTCTGTGGTTTGAACACGTACAAACCTAAAAATAATATATAGAACTTAATAAAATTAATAAATTAAATTATGACCAGATGGTGTTTCAAATTAACACACATCTACATACCTAATAACTTTTTCAATTTTTTTTTCATACTTCCCGTGGCTCTAATTGATCGTGATAAAATCATTATTGTTGCGGTTAGTCCAAAACTTCTATCAGAACTTTAGCGAAATCGGGCTATTATATCGTGACATCGTGATCTATTAAGGTAAATATGTGGTAAGATTAAGGTGTGCAGACGGTATTTATTAATTTTCAGGCATTCTACATAGTAGGTACATCATTATCACGAGAGAACTAATAGCTACAAAAAATAAAATTATTTACAATACTTATAGGGACCTAATTAGAAAGAAAATATGTTTAAGGATTGAAAAGTTGAAAACCGACATCCGATTTGTCCGACATAAATATCGTGTTATGTTCGAAACAGAAGATGTTAGTCCGCCACTAAGTATTTTCCAAAGGCGGGAGATGGGCATGGAACCAAAATTGTTCAGGGAAGATGTGAAACGCAAGATGCGAGGAAAAAATTTCGATTTTGGAGGACCCAAATTATTTAAACATACTTACAAAGTTTCCCAACTCCCAATTTTCATTCTTCAGAAGGTAGTTTTGAGGGATAACATCAAAGAAAGGACTTATCGTTGTTTTGGTTTATTATTTTCAATAATGAACCTTAGTAATCGAGCAAGAAAAATATTTTTTTAACCCCCCTTCAAAATTTGTTGGTTTACGTATCAATCCAAAAATCGAATAAAAATTTGGCCGTCCGCCGTACGCGGCACTTTCTCCACTTAGCATTGACTGTTTTTGATGAAATTTGGTATGTTGGCTCCATTTGGGGTCTAGTTTTGCCTCGAAGATTTTTGTTGATGTAGGTCACTTCTAAGGGTTGAAAAATAAGGTTTAAAATTTTGGAAACGCTCTAACTCAAAAAATTTCGATATAAAGGTATTGTTTTTCTATCAATTTACGATAGTATAGAATTTAAAAAAAAATTTGAGACCTCGCGGAGCCCTGTAGGACAAACCGTTTGTTCCCTACGAGAATTCAAGTCAGAAACATATTGTTTAGTAATGCATGCATTCCAGGGGACGTCCCATTGGATAAGCATTAGATCAGTTTAACCAGTTGGTAAGCGATACAACTGTTTCACTCGATGTAATTTGGTTTATTACTTTAGGCAAGAAATAGTGACCACCCCCCCCCCCCTCACCATTATCCACCACAACATTTAGCGGCGTGGGAGCCTCGAATCTGAAGAGCATTTTAAAATCCATGATCTACGATACCCAACATGCGAATTCGAGTTCACCCCCCCCCCCCCACCAACCCCAATGGTGCCAGTCTGGCATCAAAGTGGAAATACGTCGTAACATTGAACTTTCATCTGTTAGTTTTAGTAGGCAGTCTGTCGAGGTTCACATCCGTATTCAAGGTGAAACACACAAAAAAAAACACGAAATATGCGGTTTATGGTGTCCTGGCACCATGGTGGCACCACTATTAGTTCTATGGTCGTACAGAGAATAATTCATGAAAATCCGGAGGTATAATGAGAATTTTTCCTTAATTTCAAAGCTTGGGGCCAGTTAGTAAGCAGTAAAGGAACCGAAATATTGAAAAATCGGATATTTTGTGAATATGATCCCCCCCACTCGCCCCCTCCCCTTGCGAATTTTGGTACTCGGGTGAAATTATGTACAAATCGGAAGTTATTTGAGTCAAACAAAAAAAGAAACACACAAATCGGTTGGAAATTGAGGCCAGGGCAGAGTTTACAAGATTACGCCCGCAAACGCACGTTTTTAAAGCATTAACCCCCCCTTTCCCCCCCTTAAAAAGCAAAATTCAAAATTCCGGCGCCGTAGTGCACAACTAGATAGTTTTCCACGTCGAACAAGAGAAGAACCACGAAAATCGTTTGAGAACTAAGGCCTGGGCAGAGTACACAAGATTATGCCCAAAAACGCACGTTTTTCGAGCATTAACCCCCCCTTTCCCCCCCTTAAAAGGCAAAATTCGAAATTCCGGCGACGTAGTGCAAAACTAGATAGTTTTCCGCGACGAAAAAAAAAGAACCAGGAAAATCGGTTGAGAACTAAGCCCTGTGCAGAGTACACAAGATTTTGTTACACACACACACACACACACACACACACACATACACACACACACATACACACACACACACAGACATACACCTATGGTTTTTTTCGCGGATTTGGATTCAGAATGGTCTAAAACGGATTACTGTGTGGTTATTTTTTTTTTCTGTTGAGTGTTGTCCAACTTCACCCCAGATCGATCGCATAAGGACGCCCAAGTCTTACTGTGGGACGTCCTAAAAACGAGTGTGAATCGCAAAAGAGGCCGAACTCCGTTCAAATGTTAGCTGACCGAAATGCGATCGATGTTTTTCTTCATATTGGTTGGTGGTAACAATGGCAAAGCCGTGTTCTTTGCAGACGAGTGATCTATATAGAAAAAAATAAACCTTTGTGTAATAATTTGCTGCGTTTTTTTCACTTAATTCGCTCTTTTGTTGGATTCGTACTCTGAATTGTTGGAAGTAGGGAATCATAGAACAGTTGGGTGTCACAGAACATTCTTAGCAGTGCGCCACCCTGTGCAAATGTGCTCAACTTTGAAATTGCTGAACCGATTTTAATGGTAAATCTTGTCAGTACCTACTCGTTATTCCCACATTAAACGCGTGATCCAGACATTACAATCAATTGTTATAAGGAGAACCATCAGTTTTTCTTTCGTCTAGCGCAAGAGAAGGATCTCTAGTAGAGATCAGTCGTTATAAAGGAGCTGTATAATACATAACACATGAAGCTACAATTTTAAATCTACTAGTCCAGTATCCGTGGAACCCAGCAATTGGATTTGAGCGTAAACCAGATGCTTAGACTATCGGGTACAGTAAATTTCCTTATTGGTGGGTAGTCTAAACTCTGCTGGGATTTCCACCGACGATCTTTCGAAGGTATCGCTTTTGTCCCGAAAACTCCCGTACAATGGAGAGACTTCGTTGAGGGCACCTGCGACGATTGGACATGGAGTTCGCCGCCGCGATCCGCCGTGACGGATATGCCACCCCCGAGTGCCAGCTGCCCTCAGGCCCTTCTTAAGCCCTCGACGGCATCTGTTCTTCCCTTAGGCCAGCCCTTAGGATTGGTGCCTTACTGATTTCGTCAAGGTTCCGGGACTCTGAAAAAGGCGTAAAGTCACATTTCAACGGTTGAGCTACCAAGATAATTGATGTGATTTTTTTTCTCGAGGAAGAATCTTCTACCGTTGTATAGAAAGGTCTTTTCGGGCGAGGCAGGGGATGTCTTTTAACTTGGAACTCAATCCCTTCTATCGTGCAATTAATGCTTATACTTCCAAGGTACTTACCATCAACTCCAGACAATGAACTACCCTTCACTAGGCTCGTAACATTTATCAATCTATCCTCGCCAATATCTGGAATGCTGGAATTGGCATGAGTTACAGAATGTTGAGATACTGGAATGCTTGAATATTTGTAGCAAGAATTCCACATCTTTTATATCTAGGAAATTTGACACGAAAAGTTTCTCCTATATTCGCAAAATAATAATTTAACTTAGTATTTATTAATCATTTAATAATCATTATTAATTTAGAAAATTACTGGCTTTATTAACAACCTAGCTACTTTTTCTTCAAAAACGTCTTCAAAACTGTCATCAAAACTCTCATCATTTTCAGCAAATAGGGAATTGTGGTGCCTCTTTCTTCAGCGAATTTTCGAAGAAACGGATAAATTTCAGATAGGTTTTAGATGAATTTTAGAAAGGTAGTAGCCAAAAAGTTTGAACCGCGGTGCCAGAAGTCCTTAACAATAAAAGAAAGCACGATTTCGTTGGCCTGCATTTTGAGCAATCCTAAGGGGTCTAATGATAAACATATTGTTTAGTGATGCATGCATTCCAGGGGACGTCCCATTGGATGAGCATTAGATCAGTTTAACCAGTTGTTAAGTGATAAAACTGTTTCACTCGATGTAATTTATTTATTACTTTAGGCAAGAAATACTGACCCTCCCCCCCCACCATTATCCACCTTAACATTTCTAGCGGCACGGGAGCCTCGAATCTGAAGAGCATTTTAAAATCCATGATCTACGATACCCAACATGCGAATTTGAGTTCACCCCCCACCGCCACCCCAACGCCAACAATGGTGCCAGTCTGGCACCAAAGCGGAAATATGTCGTAACATTGAACTTTCATCTGTTAGTTTTGGTAGGCAGTCCGTCGAAGTTCACATCCGTATTCAAGGTGAAACACACAAAAAAAAAAGACACGAAATAAGCGGTTTATGGCATCGTGGCACCATGTCCTGGCACCATGGTGGCACCACTATTAGTTCCATGGTGGTACAGAGAATAATTCATGAAAATCCGGAGGTATAAAGAGAATTTTTCCTCAATTTCAAAGTTTGGGTACAATTAGTAAGCAGTAAAGGAACCGAAATATTGAAAAATCGGATATTTTGTGAATATTATCCCCCCACTCACCCCCTCCCGTTGCGAATTTTGGCACTCTGGTAAAATCATGTACAACTCGGAAGTTATTTGAGTCAAACAAAAAAAGAAACACGCAAATCGGTTGGAAATTGAGGCCTGGGCAGAGTTTACAAGATTATGCACGCAAACGCACGTTTTTTAAGCATTAACCCCCCCTTTCCCCCTCTTAAAAAGCAAAATCCAAAATTCCGGCGCCGTAGTGCACAACTAGATAGTTTTCCACGTCGAACAAGAGAAGAACCACGAAAATCGTTTGAGAACTAAGGCCTGGGCAGAGTACACAAGATTATGCCCAAAAACGCACGTTTTTCGAGCATTAACCCCCCCTTTCCTCCCCTTAAAAGGCAAAATTCGAAATTCCGGCGACGTAGTGCACAACTAGATAGTTTTCCGCGACGAACAAAAAAAGAACCAGGAAAATCGGTTGAGAACTAAGGCCTGTGCAGAGTACACAAGATTTTGTTACACACACACACACACACCTACACACACACATATACACACACACACACACACACACAGACATACACCTATGGTTTTTTTTCGCGGATTTGGATTCAGAATGGTCTAAAACGGATTACTGTGTGGTTATTTTTTTTTCTGTTGGGTGTTGTCCTCCTTCACCCCAGATCGATCGCATAAGGACGCCCAAGTCTTACTGTGGGACGTCCTAAAAACGCTGTAAATGATGGAAGAAATAAAAAGATGGAAGAAATAAAAACTTCACACTCAGTTCAAAGAAATAAAGAGTTGTGGGTGCCTTCCTACACGAACAACGAACAATGATCTCATTTTGGTCAGCTAAAATTTTAACGGAGGTTAAGCCTCTTTTGCGATTCACACTCGTGTTTCTGATTTGTCAAAAGTACTACCTTTAAGTTCTTAGAAGGACCGAATGGTTGGTCTTACAGAGCTCTGGGTAGTCCCATTCGATTCTGAAAGTTCAATTCTATTTTAAATTGATGAAAAAGCAATACCTTTATATCAAAATTTTTTGAGCTAGGGCGCTTCAAAAATTTCAACCTTTAGAACTACTGACATCAACCAAAAGCTTCGGGGCAAAACTAGACCCCAAATGGAGCCCATATTATACCAAATTTCTTCAAAATCTACGTACCTTGAAACGTAAACCAACAAAGTTTGAGGGAGGTTAAACTTGTTTTTCTTGTCCGATTCCAAAATTTATTATTGAAAATAATAAACTAAAAAATTGAGTTCTAAAACGTGATTTTCGAGATTTTTGGTGGAAAATCCTATCTTGAACGAATCACCACTACTATTTCTATTCTCGGATTCGGAATCTATAATTTCCTTTAATATTTAATTGAAATAAAAAATCATGGTTCATTATCAGTGAGTATTTATGGAATATTTCTTAGCTAAATCGTTCATTCGTTCATGCTCCACGAGGGGGCTTTTTATCTCACCAAATCAAATGAGCTTCTGAAAAAGGTGCAATGCGGTAGATCGGAAATTACTAAAACTGGGTGAAAAGGGAAGGAAATAGAGCCTAACAACGAATTGACGTCAGATCTGGAAAACCTCAATTTCATGCCTACACAAAACGAATGAGGGAGATTGTAAAGCTGTGATGTAATTTCATTTTTATGCGCTAGGAATTTCTCCAAATTTTTAAAAACTATTCGGATTTTGATGATACAAATTGAGGCAAATGGGTTTTTAAGGTAGCTGAATTTGATCCTGAGATAATACAATAATAATTATTGCATATTGCAATTATTGCACTTTCCAACTTTTCAGGGTAGTATAATATATTATTTCCTATTATTATTATTATTATTTCCTTTTAGTATGAAATATTATTTCCTCATGAGATTTGCAACCTACTTCTAAATTGTTGATTTGATGGTACCTACCCATTTCTAGAGAGAGTTTTTTGAGATATAAGGTAGGTAAACTGTAAGTCTGCCAAGGAGGTGGGGGGGGGGGGGGTTAAAAGCAATGAAGTCAGCTATCTTGTCTTTAAACGGTCATCACGGATTGTTCAATAAACGTTATAGGTGTGTACAATGAAAAGGATGTGTACGAAACAGCAAATCTATTTTCATGCTCTCTCATGTTTTCCGCCCTTGAATTCATTATGAACGTCGGTATGGTGTGTCCCATCAGACGACAGTTCCCTTGTTCAACAAGTTTCTTTGTATGACTGGAAGCATCCCTTGATTTCACATCCTTCTAAATCTCTTTCCATATTTTTCCTTATTCGCTGTTTATGCCCTGAAACTCAGTACAGATTTACCGAAGAACCATTGGAGATTAATCCGTGAACTGCTACATGGAAATGTTAACAGTGAAATTAAGTAGGTACTTTGTTTTGAGTTAAAATGATGAAGATTATTATAACATTCTCAGTTCAAGAATTTAATACATTTATAACAAATTTCCTCTTTTTTGGAATAAAATTCTTGAAAACTTTGGTCTTGAATGCCTCTTTGCAACCCCTATTTAGCAGTATACATACAACGTAAAGCAACACTGGCCATGGTCCAAAGTGAAGAGGCTAAAAGAAGACCACAGGACTAATTAATTCCACTTGTTCACAAATAATTAAATTGCTCGTTACGAGTCAAATGAAGATTTTGATCCAATGAAACTGATCTCTCCGAGTTCGAGTGAGATGTTCGAGTTGGTCATGACAAAGCTATGAGTAGAAGGCGGATTATGATTTTTAGTTACGATGAGTGAAACCGGAACGCCACAATAGGTCTCCGTGAAGGTACATTACTCAGATAATCGTTGCGTTTCCGATTCATTCCATACGCGACATCGATCAAGCTGCGACCCTTGCTGCTCGGTCATTCTGGCTTTTGTGCGGTCGCCTTGTTAGCCATGAGAATCAGTTTCATGGGGATCGCTCCCCGTGACTACGCCGGCTCTTGCAGGAAAACTGCCGTGCCTTCACGGTATTTGGCGTTACATCTAAAATTTTTTCGGTAGTTCAGGTTGAAGGTTCAGGTAGTTCAGGACTCTGGTTGAAAAATAAAATAGCGTTCGACACTACTGGTTGAAATCTTGTCCGATTGTTTGCTCGTAACATGACTATTTAGAGTACCAAATGTACAAAGTGGTCCTACATTTAGAGAACTTAATGTATTTACTACTTTGTCTCCAATCATGTTGTGTTGGGTAATTTTTGGTTTATTATTTTCCAAAAAGAAGTTCTGGGATCGAGCAGGAAAAAATTTTAATTCCCCCTCGAAATTTGATGGTTTACATTTCAAGGTATGTAAAATCCAAAATCTAATTGAAAAAATAGGTCAAAATCTGCCAAAAAACTTGCTCTTAGGGTTTTTGTGGATACCTATCATTAAATATAGCAATTTTGTAGTATATTTGGTTTCAGCGCCAAATTTCTGACATAAATTTAATTCCAAAAATTGAAAATTGTGAAAAAACATTAATGCATTAAATAATTTATATAAATAATGAAAACCTGCATATATTCATATATGCAATAGCTGAGTGGGTACTTTATGAGTTCGAGGAGACGAATGGAACATGAATATGGTCATCTTCAAAATGTACTTCCCCTGTGTATAACAGGGTGTCCCATATTAAGGACCGAAAACCTTCGGGAGCCGATTGTACTACTAATGTAAGTGAGAAAATGTCTCCTAGCAAATTTTGCTCTTAGGGCACATTTGCACATTGTTCTCAGGGTTTTTGTGGATACCTATTATTAAATATAGTAATTTTATGGTATATTCGGTTTCAGTGCCAAATTTCTGATATAAAGGTAATTCCAAAAATTGAAAAATGTGAAAAAACATTAGCTAATGCAATAATTAATTTATATAAATAATGAAAACCTGCTGAGTGGGTACTTTATGAGTTCGAGGAGACGAATAGAACATGAATATGGTGATCTTCAAAATGTACTTACCCAGCGTATAACAGGGTGTCCCATATTAAGGACCGAAAACCTTCGGGAGCCGATTCTACAACTAATTTAAGTGAGAAAATGTCTCCTAGCAATTTTGTTTTTCCAAGTTTTTCCCATTTTAAGATTTTTTCCGTGTGTTCGACCTTATGTCACTAAAATTACCATAACTACCCTGATTTAAGGTGAAAATGTAAAAATAAGGGCACCGTTGGGAAGGGCGTCAAATTTCCCATCTTTATAGTGCCAACAAAAAACTGTTTTCGGGGTCTGATAGGTTAAAAATCGAGTCGTACAGTAAATTTTCTATTTAGCAAAATTTCTAGCAAACATTTTTTTTTCAACGAAATCGACGGTTTGACGGAAGGAATCAGCTTCGGTAAAGTGCGGCTAAAGTGACACTTCTTCGTAAGTTTGGTTCGTGAATAGCGTTTTCTCTAAAGTACAGCTCTAAGTGGAGCTTTCAGGCTTCACAAAAAGCCACACTTAGTGCATTTTGTGAATACGGCTGTTAAAGTATTATTATAGCTCGTATCACCACTCCTGTTATATTCAGTTCAAGCCGACTTGTTCCTTTTCCAGTCATGGAACTAAGACCATGAATACCAACCAAATTTTCGTGCCCTGAAGAGCACTCTTGTAACTAATAGGTGGTTGGATAGGTGTCATATTTGTTGCCCGGTTGTTTACTAATAGGGCTATCAGTGGTACGGGTGTTGAGGCCATCCATCACTATCACTTACCGGCCTATTCCTGGAGTTTGTGGTGAGCGGTCATAAAAAGCTCCAATTAGTCATTCTTATAACCTTCATTTTTTTCTTTTTCTCGAATGAATCACGAAACAATTTCCAACAAGATGATCGAGGAAGAAATTGATTTCTGAGCGTCCTGAAAGGATAGCTCTAAATACCGTAAAATCAATAACCAGGATCTTAGGAAATTATCGATCAAGTGGGGGTGTAGGTCATTGGAATTGCTCATCAAAGTGTAGGTCATTTAATAGTTTCTTGGCACGCAAGGTGGTTGAGGCATCGAATTGTTCAATTTAGTTGGGTGGCACTTGCGGAGGTAATTGGTTTTAATGTACCGAAAAGCGGGTATTCCAAGAGGCTGGGATCCCACAATATTACATGATGGTTATGATCAAACAGTCTCTAAAAAAGACCAACATCAAACAGCACGATTGAGCTTCGTTACCGATCATGTTGGTACTTCCATCACATCTAATCACTTCTTGGAACTTCCCACCTGGGTACCCTCTGCATTTGAAAAACGCTGCAAATTATTACACAATGGTTTATTATTTTAGATCACTCGTCTGCAAAGCCACCAACCATCCAACTTGAAGAAAAACATCGATCGCATTTCGGTCAGCTGTAATTTGAACGGAGATTAGGCCTCTTTAGCGATTCACACTCGTGTTTCTGATTTATCGTACGTAAAACATTTAAATTCTCGTAGGGAGCGATCGATTTGTCCTACAGGGCTCCGCGTGGTCTCAAAAAATCGGGGAAAAAAATTGGTTGGTTTTTGGAACAACAATACCATTACCTACATCGAAATTTTTTGAGTTAGGGCGTTTTCAAAATGTCAAAATTTATTTTTGGACCCTTAGGAGTGACCTACATCAACCAAAATCTTCGGAGCACAACTAGACCCCAAATGGAGCCCACATACCAAATTTCATCAAAATCGGTCGATGCTAAGTGGGGAAAGTGCCGCGTACGGTGGACGGACGGCCAAATTTTTATTCAATTTTTGGATTCTACGTAGGTACCTTGAAACGTAAACCATCAAATTGTAGGGGGACCAAAAAAAATTTTTTTTTGGTCGATTCCAAAGGTTCATTATTGAAAGTAATAAACCAAAATAGGTCAAAATCGGCCAAAAAACTTGCTCTTAGGGTTTTTGTGGATACCTATCATTAAATACTTATAGTAATTTTATGGTTTATTCGGTTTCAGCGCCAAATTTCTGATATACATTTAATTCCAAAAATTAAAAATTGTGGAAAAACATTAATGCAGTAAGTAATTTATGTAAATAATGAAAACCTGCATATATTCATATAAGCAATAGCTGAGTGGGAACTTTCTGAGTTCTAGGAGACGAATAGAACATGAATATGGTCATCTTCAAAATGTACTTACCCTGTGTACAGGGGCGTGGCGTCCATAAGGCCACTCTGGGTCTAGCCCCGGCAAAATTTCTCTCTCTGTAAGCTAGATTTTTACCCCAAAGTTGGAAAAACTCCCTTCAAAAAGTGTTCTCCCCAAAGTAGAAAAAAATTCCCGAGCAGAAAGTTTTTTCCTCAAAACTCACTCATGATCCATGGAAGGATGGATCTTTCACAATTGTGAAATAATTCTACACTGACATGCAGTTATTATGTCAAACATGCATGGTGGAACCCGAGGCCATGGAGCTAGCATCCATGCCTACTACTAGGTCCATGCCGAAGGCTGCCTCCACAGCCAGCAACTAGAGAGAAGAAGAAGATGAAGTAGGAATATCCATGATCTGGGGCTAGACCCTGGAGTTGTCATGCCAACGTGTTATTTATTTTTAGTTTTATCCCGTCCGCGCATGCGCAGTAGTGTTATTTTAGTTTACCCCCTCCCTTTCTCGGCCCCTGCCGGGAAAGACATAATCCATAGTCCAGACTAATAATAGTATCCAGACTAGCAATCCATAAGACATAGTCCAACTCTTAAATTCTCATAGGGATTGTAGATTGTAGATTGTCCTACAGAGCTCCGCGTGGTCTCAAAAAATTGGGGAAAAAAAATTGGTTGGTTTTTGGAAAAACAATACCATTATATCGAAATTTTTTGAGTTAGGGCGTTTTCAAAATGTCAAAATTTATTTTTGGACCCTGGAGTGACCTACATCAACTAAAATCTTCGGGGCACAACTAGACCCCAAAAGGAGCTTACATACCAAATTCCATCAAAATCGGTCAATGCTAAGTGGGGAAAGTGCCGCATAAGGCGGACGGACGGCCAAATTTTCATTAGATTCTAGGATTCTACGTACTACCTTGAAACGTAAACCAACAAATTTTGAGGGGGTGTTGACAATTTTTTTTTCTTGGTCGATTCAAAAGTTTCATTATTGAAAATAATAAACCAAAAATGGTGAGACCATCCGGAGCTCTGCAGGACAATCCGTTAGCTCCCTACGTAAGTGTAGGGTTTTCCTTCGATAAAACAGAATCACTAATGTGAATCACAAAATAGGTCTAATCTCCGTTGAAGTTTTAACTAACCAAATCGCGATCTCTTTTAGGGATGGCAACGACATAATGTTATATGAAATATATCGATAGATTACGGTTGATATATCGATATATTTATATCGGTATAGAGAACCGATATTATCGGCCAATATCGATGTATTTACTGATAATATCGTGACTTGTTTTCAACAAGTAAAAATTAATATTAAATTAATGGGTGAGAAGGGATGCCTTTACCTGTGGAAAACATCAAGTAATTTTATTCCAAATTTTGTTGGTACCTACGAAATAGTTTTATCCCCAAATTTTTAACCCCAAAAACCCTGTGCTATAGTGCTCTGAAACCATGACAATTTCGCACTTTTTTCTGGTTTCAAACTATGGATTTCGTAAAGTATAACTTTTTAAGTAGGTAGGTTAAACACTAACTTCAACCGGATTTTCCTAGTCGATATTCCGATATGTCGAGTATATCGATATATTCCTTCCAAAGAGATGTTAGTAACGTTTCAATTCATCTAAGAACCTACTTGACAAGTTTTTCCGAGTGTATCTTCCGATATATCGAAATATCGATACATTTTCTCCGATAAATCGATGGTATCGATATCTCATTGACGATATATCATTTGATCGGTATATCGATATATTTCATTCGATATGCCATCTCTAATCGCTGTTCGTTTCTTTGAGTTGTAGTCAGTTTTGCTTTCTGAGCAACCAGTAATCAAATTTCCATATGAAGCTCCCTATTTTTCGAATCGAGTGTGAAGCGTTTAGTTCTTTATAATAAACTTGATTGTGAAGGTGTGAAGGCAGTATGGTGTGGTAGGTAGTACCTACCAAAGGTTGGTAGGTAAAAAAAAGTTGGTGGGCAAAAAATAAAAACGCTGCAATTCATTGCCCAAAGATTTATTATTTTCTGTATAGATCACCCTTCTGTATAGATCACTGGTTCTCCATCAATAGCACCTACCACCATCTGTATTCTCCCTTGACCTTCCCTCTCAAATTTCAGCTTCCTGCGTTCAATAGGATTGAAAACGGCTTCGGAGCTCACTCAGCTGATCAGTGCTCTCCAAGGCGTCTTCAGCATTCGAGCTTCGAAGCCATTTTCAATCCTATTGAACGCAGGAAGCTGAAATTTGAGAGGGAAGGTCAAGGGAGAATACAGATGGTGGTAGGTGCTATTGATGGAGAACCAGTGATCTATACAGAAGGGTGATCTATACAGAAAATAATAAATCTTTGGGCAATGATTTGCAGCGTTTTTTTCAGGATCAATATGATCTATATCAATAGGATCGATATGAAAATAGTGTTTCATGTCAGGGAATTCCGACAAACTCTTCATGTCCATGTCTGTGATTGTAAGGCGTTTTGCCCTCTCAGCTTATCAGATGTTTTCCCATCTTTGGCAGAGAGAATGGTTTATTTATTAGGTATTTAATGGGATTAATCATACTGTTGTTGAAGTATTGAGTTACAGTTCAAGCAGAAGTGTCACAGTGACATCCTCCATGGATACTGTAAATTGCGTATAACTGAATGCTCTGTCGTCTCAAAGGGTCGATAGATCGGATTCCCAATCTGCCGTCGCGTCGGGCCATTTATCATCCAATAAAACAAACATCGAAGGGGGGAATACAGGCATTGGAAAACGGTGAGTTGAAAAGCGAATAGCAAAACGAGCAGAACATGGCCGGAGCTGGTGAAGACGAGAGAGGGAGGCTCGTGTCATTAGGCGGTGACTGAGGGGAATAGTTGATGTCACTATAGCTCCCTGAATGGGCCACAGAAACGAGGAGGGTGGCCCCTTCTTTCTGGGGCGCAGCTGTTCCCGCGATTCAGGGCACGTCGACCGCGGCGAATCAAACCTCCGCTGATGGAAGGGGGAGAGACGGGGCTGATGGTATTGGAGTCAGTGGGTAACAGCGATGGCGTTTTCTATACAACCATCTTAGAGCTCCGTACGTGGTAACTGCAAATGAGCCGCAGCTAAATGACAAAGTCCCCCTCGGCATCTCAGCCTTTGCCATCAAACGTCGAGGGGGTCGTGCGTGTCAGATGAAACTGTGCGATATTACTGCCTATAATGCACTCCACGGCTTTCTTCAAAGTGTCAAGGAATCAAGAAATCAGCCTACTTCAAGTTACTCGTATTGTCTGCCTCTTTATGGGTTTCCCAACTAAAAACATATTAATTTGTCCCACAGTAGGACATAGGGGGGTCTCAGTCGGTCGACGTTCGTTCCTCGTTCCTGGACAGTATTTCGCTAAATTGAAGGCGCCAAAACTTAAAAAATTGTACCTAAATTTGAAATTTTAGATAATTTTAGAAATTCATTAGTGCAAGGGCCTTGGGAGTTGAAAAACTGAAATATTGCCGCTGGAATCTTCAAAATTGAACAATAATTGCCAGAGAAATATGGGAAGAACCGTTTATTCAGTAGTTTTCCCCATTTTGGTTTATTATTTTCACAAATGAACCTTTGGAATCGACCAAGATAACTTTTTTTTATCACCCCCAAAATTTGATGGTTTACGTTTCAAGGTACGTAGAATCCAAAAATCGAATGAGAATTTGGCCGTCCGTGGGGCCAAATGGCCAAAAAGCGGAAAAAAGTCATTATCTTTTGAACGAATTACTGTATCGTCTTGGGAATGATTTCATTCGATTCCGAATACGAAAATACATTAGAAAAATATGTTTTCTGACGTTTAAATTTATTATTTTAGTACTAAATCTTGAATTTTGAAAAAAAATAATGTTACTCAAAGTGGAAAAGCGTGTGAAAAAAACAGAAAAGCGTTTTTACAGGCGATGGGTGTGTGTTATTTTGTTTTTTTCTTCGTTTTAGAGCTTATAGGATACGATAAAGATGATTGAATTGAGGTTTCTTTATATATGTATGTAAATATATATATGTAAATATACATTTATATATTTAATTTTGACAAAATTTTGAGTGATAAAAACCTCTGAAAATTGGATAGTAAGCGATCAAATATTGGAAAGAATCCAAATTAAACGTTTGCTAAATCCGAATAAGAGATTTTCAACGATGACATGTTCTCGGTATGTCAGGAAAGTACGAACTGACCACACTACTGCGAATGACAATCCGAAGAACCTGGTTTGTTCAATCAGAACCTTGTTGACTCTTAGCAGAAATATTTTACGAAAACGTCGCTATTTACATCATTCTGTTTTCCAATAAAAAATAAAACAAAAAATGTCTGCCAAATGGGTGTGGCACAAAGCTTCCCAGTATCCATAACCCGATTGTATAGAAGATCCGACCAATGTAGCCTTAACTTGACTCCGTTACTCTGTGATTGTAGCTAACAGCCCACATAGGGGACATTCTACATGTCAACATTCACAATCCCTGGAAATTTTATCGATTTCGAGAGGAAAATGTAGAAGTTACAACCTTTAGAAGGGATTTACTCTGAAGCTGCGGTGACGGCAGAGACGGCGTTCTTGGTGTACTTTTAATCACATTTTAACCCACTACATCTAAATTCGGTGAAATACGGCTATGAAATTTTTACAGCTTCTTGATAATTGTCAGATTTTCAAGAAAAAATGAGCCAAACCGAAGGAAGGCGAAGCTCGGTTTTTCCACTCCTCTAAAGTTGTATTTCGCTATAAAAACCCAAATCTGGAGCTAATGTTCAAGCTAAAATGTTATGAAAAAATAATTAGTATTTTTTAGAGATACTACATAAATATATCCAACATGATATAATTTTATTTAAATTTTTTGAAACAAATAGAACGTGTTAGGAAATTTTCAAATTCCACTCTCAAAGTGCTTAAAATCTCGAAATATCAGGTTTTAGCCCCCATTTAGCAGTGAAAACAATTTTTAAACATTGAAGGTCCTTCACACCCTGATTCTACAGGTAATAGACTTTGAGAAAACCATATTACATTTCTTTTTTAGTCACTTTGCAAAAATGGAGTTTTTTCCACTCCGGCCCCACTGTGCGCCGTACGCGGCACTTTTGCCACTTAGCATTGACCGATTTTGATGAAATTTGGTATGTGGGCTCCATTAGGGGACTAGTTGTACCCCGAAGATTTGATTGATTTAGGTCACTTCTAAGGGTTCAAAAATGAATTTTGAAATTTTGAAAACGCCCTAACTCAAAAAATTTTGACATAAAGGTATTGTTTTTCCATCAATTTAAGATTCTGTAGAATTTTTAGAATTTTTTGAGACCACGCAGAGCCTTGTAGAACAAACCGTTCGCTCCCTACGAGAGTTTAAGGGTTTTACGTACGATAAATCAGAAACACGACTGTGAATCGCAAAAGAGGCCGAATTTCCGTTCAAATTTTAGCTGACCGGAATGCAATCGATGTTTTTCTTCATGTTGGATGGTTGGTGGCTTTGCAGATTAGTGATCAATATAGAAAAATAATAAACCATTGGCGTTTTTGGATCGCCAGTGACAGTGTGTGTGCTTCCATCCGCTCCATCACTCTGCGCATCGCCTGATTCAGCTTAAACTGGAGGTGCTCCATCTTGTATGATTAAACGCCTGATATTGCTTGTATTGGGTAATCATTTATTGGTATTGGCAACCACTTTTATGAGTGGGATAAAGTAAAGTTCTCTTGTGTTGGGGGCGGAAGAAGGGCTTGTCCGAATAGTTATGGCTGAAAAAGGAAGTAAAAAAAACGGTCAAAAGATTTATGAAGGCGGACGGACATTATGCATTCAAAATACGGAAATCTAAGATTCATGGGACCTATAACGATAGCGCGGGCCAGCCTCTGATGAACGGGAGCCATTTGTTACGAATCTTAATCAGGCGAAGTTGACGGGGTGCTAAGTAGAGAAGGATAAGAAGGAAAAAGCGTAGAATCGATTACGAGCCGGTCAGAGGAGCTCAATGTGTGGTCATTATGTATAGGTGTCGTAGGGGTAAGGCCAGAAACACTGAACCCCTGGGGACCTCCGGTAGCATTCATCTTCTTTGTTTAAAATCCTGCGCTGCATCTTCGGCCCTCATCCAGGCCCCATTACAAGGGACCACTTGTCCCATTACCACTTGTCCCATTACTAACCGTCCTAATTGATAGGACGGCCCGTGAAGTTGGGTTTTTGCCACTAGTTCGGTAGCCACTTCCATTAGGTACCTGCAACGACGTTCATTGATTCATGACCTCAAAAATGAGGAGGTTTTCCTTGAAAAATCGTTCAAACTGATTTCACAGTTTGGATCACCATGCATAATGGCATACATCAATGTCAAGTATCACCAGCCTCAATAATGTTGAGATCCAATTTTATCAATTATATTTCTGGTCTTCGAATGAATAATGGATCAGTGGCATTAGCAAACTGAATTAAACCTTTAACAAACTGAATTAATCCTTTCGCAAACTGAATTAAACTTTTTGCAATTTGCTTGCTAAAAAGCTTGTTTCCGAAGAGTTTTAAAGACATTTGTCAAAAGACTGTTTGTCAAAAGACTGTTGTCTTAAGACGTTCGGTCAAACGACACTTTGTCAATACGACGTTTAGTCAAAGACTTTTAGTCAAACGACTTTCGTCAAACTTGTAAACTCAACTTTGTCCTAAGCTAGTGCTCAGCCTGAAGAGGCTAGGTTTACACACGCTTAGCTGAAGAGATCCGAAAGATCGAAACAAAGAACCAAACATAACGATCACCACTGAAAGTGGGATGAATTTGAAACGTGTAACTGTACCAAACGCATTCTTGATGCAGAACGGGCAGTAGTTTTGTTTCAGTGTGGATGGGACTTTGGTCACTCGTTTTCGTCATACGGTGACTCATCAGCAACGCGAAGTAGCGTTGCAGAGTAGCAGTTACACGTTTCAAATTCATCCCACTTTCAGTGGTGATCGTTATGTTTGGTTCTTTGTCTCGATCTTTCGGATCTCTTCAGCTAAGCGTGTGTAAACCTAGCCTCATCAGGCTGAGCACTAGCTTAGGACAACGTTGAGTTTACAAGTTTGACGAAAGTCGTTTGACTAAACGTCGTATTGACAAAGTGTCGTTTGACCGAACGTCGTATGACAACAGTCTTTTGACAAACAGTCTTTTGACAAATGTTTTTGCGATTTGATTTAAACTTTTCGCAATAAACAAACAATTTAATAAATTTTCAATAAACCAACTATCTATGCATAAATATATACTCCTGCTCAAAATTAGTGCACCACCATCTATTTCTTCGTTCGCCCCCTTATTTTTTCCTTTATCAAGTTTTTATCTAGTTGTACACATTGTTTGCAAACTCAGAAAAAAAACGTCTGCCAAGTGGGTGTGGCACATAGCTTCCTCGTATCCATAACCCGATTATATAGATGATCCGATGCATAGTAGTTAATCTGAAAACACCAATCTCTGAGTACCTTTCACTACCCTCACAGGGGACCATCTACACGCTAATCTGGACAATCCTAGAAAATGTCATCAAATTCGGACGAAAAATGTAAGTGCGGTAGTGATTGGATCAAAAAATTTCTTAGCTTGACTGGGAGTTGAACCTGGGACCTCTGGGTGGGAGTCCAGAACATTACTCACTGTCCTACAAAGGGTTGGTTGAATGGGGTTTGAGATCCTCACGTCACACGCGACTGTTACGGCTGTTACAAGGATTTTACGTTTGCGCATGCGCAGAGGCTACTGTAAGATTTTAAGGCCTTGATTTTCATTGGGGACCATCTACAGCCTAATCCGCGTAATCCCTGAAAATGTCATCGAAATCGGGTAGAAATTGTGGAAGTTATGGCTGTTACAAGCAATTCACGTTTGCGCATGCGCAGTGGCTACTATCAGTCCGAAGATGATGATTTTCATAGGGGACCATCTAAATACTAATCTGTAACATCCCTGGAAATTTCATTGAAATCGGACAATAACTTCGTATAGTTATGCGCGTTACAAGGAATTCATGACAGACGGACAGACAGACAGACACACAGACACGGAACCAAAATTGTTCAGAAAGGTCTAAAACGCAAAACGCGAGTGAAAATTTTGATTTTGGAGAACTTTTTTTTTTTCATCCTTGAAAAGTGAGAACAAAGCTTCCGCTACCTTGGTAGACTCGGAAGCAAAATGTAACCAAAAAAGGCACAAATTCGAGAAAAAAATGTGTTTTTAATGAATTATAGAAAAATGTACTTCTTGTGGTAAAATTATAAAAATTTAAATAAAGGTTTGAATTATGCCAGTTTAGCTTTTCAATACTTGGTATTACCTCCTCTAGGATCCTGGGGTCTCTCCTGGATGAGGGCTTGCAGCTATCGACCGATGCCTCTAATCAAGTTTTGGATACCTTCCTGGGGATATTGTCCCATTCCTCTTTCGCTGCTGTTTCCAGCTGCTGATGATTGTCTGATGGTGGATCTCTGGCTCGAATTCTTCTTTTCAGCATGTCCCAAACATGCTCTATCGGATTCATGTTTAGGCTCCTTGGTGGCCAGTCCAGGATACAAAATTTATAAGGGAAGAAGGCAAGAGATAAACGAAAAAACGTCTGCCAAGTGGGTGTGGCACATAGTTTCCTCGTATCCATAACCCGATTGTATAGATGATCCGATGCATAGTAGTTAATCTCGAAACATCAAAACAAGTTAATCTGTAACATCCCTGAACATTTCATTGAAGTCGGATGGAAAATGTAGAAGTTATGGCCGTTACAAGGAATTCACGTTTGCGCATGCGCAGTGGCTACTATCAGTCCGAAGGTGGTGATTTTCATAGGGGACCATCTAAATACTAATCTGTAACATTCCTGAAAATTTCATTGAAATCGGATGGAAAATGTAGAAGTTATGGTCGTTACAAGGAATTCACGTTTGCGCATGCGCAGTGGCTACTATCAGTCCGAAGGTAGTGATTTTCATAGGGGACCATCTAAATACTAATCTGTAACATTCCTGAGAATTTCATCGAAATCGGATAGAAAATGTAGAAGTTATGACCGTTACAAGGAATTCACGTTTGCGCATGCGCAGTCGCTTTTATCAGTCCGGGGATGATGATTTTCATAGGAGACCATTTAAATACTAATCTGTAACATTCCTGAAAATTTCATCGAAATCGGATGGAAAATGTAGAAGTTATGGCTGTTACAAGGAATTCACGTTTGCGCATGCGCAGTCGCTTCTATCAGTCCGGGGATGATGATTTTCATAGGGGACCGTCTACACACCAACCCGCACAATCCCTGAAAATTTCATTGAAATCGGACAATAACTTCGTATAGTTATGCGCGTTACAAGGAAATCATGACAGACAGACAGACAGACAGACACACAGACACACAGACACACAGACACTGAACCAAAATTGTTCAGAAAGGTCTAAAACGCAAAATGCGAGTGAAATTTTTTATTTTGGAGAACTTTTTTTTTTCGTCCTTGAAAAGTGAAAACAAAGCTTCCGCTACCTTGGTAGACTCGGAAGCAAAATGGATGGTGGTGCGCTAATTTTGAGCAGGAGTGTATGTTCTAAAGTAAACTATCTCATAATAGTCTGATTTGTCAAGAAAGGGGAAGGTTAGTGGAGGGGTTGGCCTGTAGCTGCAGCAGGAAGTACGACATACATGTCCATGACGTAGTTTGAACAGTCTTAAGCACTTACAGTATACACGCTCCTTGCAATGACATCAGACAAAGTATGCTCACCTCGTTGAGCCAGAATCTTCCTTGCTTCGTTTTTGATTTTTGAGAACCCTTTTTCAACGGGATTGAGCATGGGCGAGTAAGTTGCCAAACAATTTACCCCCATATCTGATTCTGCGAAAAACTGATTGACTATAGTAGAACGGAGAATTCTCGCGTTTTCCATAACTAGCAGGACGCCGTCTGTGGAATTTTGTAACTTCAGTTCCAGCTTTCTCGGAAACTCACGGAAAACTTCCTCAGTTGTGGTTCCAGAAGTTACAATTTTGGAATGCAATGTTGACGGAAAGAGAAGGGTGACTACACAGTGAAGGTCAATGAAAGTTTTCCAGTCCGCAGAGGAGTGATTGACCATTCACAGGGAAGTTATTGACCGTCCACAGATAAGTTATTGTTTTGGGGACTCCACTCACTCTTAAGTCCTCTGATCATGTTTGATGCAGAGGATTAATTTTATGAAAGGTTCACTTGTAATTGGGAAAGGTTTAATTCAGTTTGCAAAAAGTTTAAATCAAATTGCGAAAAGTTTAATTCAGTTTGCTAAAGGATTAATTCAGTTTGCTTAAGGTTTAATTCAGTTTGCTAAAGGTTTAATTCAGTTTGCTAATGCCATATTTCAATTGTAATTCGCTGTTAAGTATCGTCCGTTTGAATTCAAGATGTCAATTTCAATGGGGAAAATATAGGATGTTGATATTAATATTACAACTGCAAATTATTTTCTAGTATAATTAGTGGGCGTACTAGGTACAATACAAGTTAATAAGTACCAACGGATAAGAGTCCGCCATTGTGCTGGATGCAGTACCTACCTTATGAAATGAAACGAAATATTCACCTTCGTTTTCAAGGGGTATCTTTTGCTCCAAAACAGTCGTATTAGCGAATTTTCAAGGAAAATGAAGCTATTGCAATGGCCTCACAATTTATAGAACGGACTTTTTCGAAAAATTTTTCCACTGAAATCCGTTTTGGAACATTCTGAAACGATCCCTGAAGTTTTTCCAAAAAACATACGTGAATATGGACTCCGAACATCTTCAAAGCATACCCGGTGCATACAGTATGTTGGTACGGTATACTGAAAATCGAAAGAACCAAGATTCGTGTAAAAACATATTGTTCAGTAATGCATGCATTCCAGGGGACGTCCCATTGGATAAGCATTAGATCAGTTTAACCAGTTGGTAAGCGATAAAACTGTTTCACTCGACGTAATTTATTTATTACTTTAGGCAAGAAATAGTGACCCCCCCCCTAACCCTTATCCACCATAAAATTTCTATCGGCATCGGAGCCTCGAATCTGAAGAGCATTTTAAAATCCATGATCTACGATACCCAACATGGGAATTCGAGTACCCCCCTCCCCCTCACCACCACCAATGGCGCCAGTCTGGCACCAAAGCGGAAATACGGGGTAACATTGAACTTTCATCTATTAGTTTTAGTAGGCAGTCCGTCGAGGTTCACATCCGCATTCAAGGTGAAACACGAAAAAACGTCTGCCAAGTGGGTGTGGCACATAGCTTCCTCGTATCCATAACCCGATTATATAGATGATCCGATGCATAGTAGTTGATCTGAAAACACCAATCTCTAAGTACCTTTCACTACCCTCATAGAGGACCATCTACACGCTAATCTGGACAATCCTAGAAAATTTCATCAAATTCGGACGAAAAATGTAAGTACGGTAGTGATTGGAATCTAAAAATTTCTTAGCAAGACTGGGAGTCGAACCTGGGACTCCTGGGTGTAAGCCCAGTACTTTGCTCACTGATCTACGAAAGGGTTGATTGAATGGCTTTGAGATCCTCACCTCAGACGCAACTGTTACGGCTGTTACAAGAATTTTACGATTGCGCATGCGCGGAGGCTACTGTAAATTTTAAGGCCTTGATTTTCATTGGGGACCATCTACAACCTAATCCGCGTAATCCCTGAAAATGTCATCGAAATCGGGTAGAAATGGGGTATTTCGGTGGGTCGGAAATTCAGGTTTTTGACCTCAAATTTGGATTCAGCACCCTTGAAAACCTATATACTACCAATTTAAGCCCAATGATACTATAACATGTGGTAGAAAAATTAATTAAAGAGATCACACGTTTGAAAAAGGCGGGCCGCTATGATTTTCATAGGGGACCATCTAATCACTAATCTGTAACATCCCTGAAAATTTCATTGAAATCGGATGTAAAATGTGGAAGTTATGGCCGTTACAAGGAATTCACGTTTGCGCATGCGCAGTCGCTTCTATCAGTCCGAGGATGATGATTTTCATAAGGGACCGTCTACACACCAACCCGCACAATCCCTGAAAATTTCATCGAAATCGGACAATAACTTCGTATAGTTATGCGCGTTACAAGGAATTCATGACAGACGGACAGACACACAGACAGACAGACACACAGACACGGGACCAAAATTGTTCAGAAAGGTCTAAAACGCAAAACGCGAGTGAAAATTTTGATTTTGGAGAACTTTTTTTTTTCGTCCTTGAAAAGTGAAAACAAAGTTTCCGCTACCTTGGTAGACTCGGAAGCAAAAACCCACGAAATATGCGGTTTATGGTGTCCTGGCACCATGGTGACCCAGAGAATAATTCATGAAAATCTGGAGGAATAATGATAATTTTTCCTCAATTTCAAAGCTTGGGTACAATTAGTAAGTTGAAAAGAAGCCAAAATATTTAAAACTCGGATATTTTGTCGAGTTAATTGACTTAACACTTTCCCAATATTTAAGAGGGGTAGTTCTTTACAAAAAAGTCCATTCATGCAGCATGAATTAATGAGCCAATTTTCGAAGAAATCTTTCAGTTGATGGTATGGTTAAGAAAAGGAATAATTGTGTGAGAATTCCACGATTCCAAAGGTTCATTATTGAAAATAATAAACCAAAAAATAAAATTGAGTTGTGATAAATTGAGTTCAGTTTTGGAGGCATGTTCGATTGGGCATGCGCAGGAAGCTCATAAAGAATCCAAATGGCACAGTACGTGAAATTTAGTCGGAATTGGACTGAAGGTTAGTAGGTATAGTTTTGCCCATTGCTCAAATTGGAGGATGCACAGACTGTAGGTTAGACAACCGACAGCTAACTAACTAGAAAACCAGACAAGTAATGGTACCAACAATTCTCAGGAAGGTCTAAAACGTATCATTGAATGGGAATTTATTTGTTTTTGCTACGTTTCTGGAATAAAATAAATAAAAAGTACGAGTAGGAGCAATAAAACAGCGATAGTAAAGCAAAGAGTAAAGCAAAGGTGAGCTCACAAATTTCAATTGTTCAAAAAAAGTTCAAAATCAGATGAAACTGTTTCTTGAAAATTCGCTCATTAACTTATGCTAAACGAAAAAATGCTCATTTCGGCATTCTAGGACTAAATGTAATGCAAGGAAATAATATCTGTATAATAGGAAGTATCATTGGGAGTAGAACGATTCAAAAGTGATTTTAATCTATATTTATACCTTGCTACATCCTTGGTACTTAGGCCCCGTTCCGAAAGAGACTATAATTTTTCAAAACTGCTATAATAATATTAAATCTCAACCATCTCATCAATGAATCACAATACTTCCATTTTTAATGAATGGACTTTTTGGTGAAAAAACCATTAACTGACTTCTCCCTCTCTCTCGGGAACATTTCGTCTAACTTGTAGCCCCTCCAAACACGTCGATTCCCTTTGGCCAGCGCCGGCAAAGCTGATTGTAAATCATTCGAGAACCTCCCGGTACGCTTAACACACAATATAAAAATAGAAATGGAAAAAATATGTACAAGGCGGTGAAGAAAAAAAGGATCAAAAAACATACGGCCTCATAATTCTTTGTGGTAGCGTGGTGGGCTGTCCGATTCAATTACAGGCAGGATTATGAGGGGTTTCAGGGGGACAGCAGGTTAGGTAATCTCGGGTTAGTTTCTTGATCGAGGTCCGCCTTAATGTTGCCAACGCACTTCGACGAATCCTTCGTACCTCAAGCATTTCCGTTTCCGCATCTCATCAAATTCGAGAATGTCAGTCAAAAACGTATATAACATAATTTTGAGGTGGCTGGAGGGAATAGGCATGGAAGGACGGCCTAATTCTAGGCTAATTCTTCCATGAATGGAATTTCAGAAGAGACTGAATGTTTAGTCTGCTAGCAAAGGTTTTCATTTCATTGATATATTCCAGAACTCATAATATTAAATTCATCGTTTATTGTACGGTTTATTGTTACGTGTATTGTACGGGGAGTGAACATGCGTATCCAACTGTAACAAATTTTGGTTTATTATTTTCAATAATGAACCTTTGGAATCGACCAAGAAATTTTTTTTTAAACACCCCCTCAAAATTTTATGGTTTAGGTACGTTTCAAGGTACGTAGAATCCAAAAATCGAATAAAAATTTGGCCGTCCGTCCGCCGTACGCCGTACGCGGCACTTTCCCCACTTAGCATTGACCGATTTTGATGAAATTTGGTATGTAGGCTCCATTTGGGGTCTAGTTGTGCCCCGAAGATTTTGGTTGATGTAGGCCACTTCTAATGGTTCAAAAATGAATTTTGAAATTATGAACACGCCCTAAGTCAACAAATTTTAATATAAAGGTATTGTTTTTCCATCAATTTAAGATAGTATATTTTTCGAATTTTTTGAGACCACCCGGAGCCCTGTAGGACAAACCGTTCGCTCCCTACGAGAATTTAAGGGTTGGACGTACGATAAATGAGAAACACGAGTGTGAATCGCAAAAGAGGCCTAATCTCCATTCAAATTTTAGTTGACCGAAATGCGATCGATGTTTTTCTTCATGTTGGATGGTTGGTGGCTTTGCAGACGAGTGATCTATATAGAAAAATAATAAACCATTGTGTAATAATTTGCTGCGTTTTAAAATTGTGTCCTTGAACAGAGCGCTCAGATTGTGCACAAACCACAGGTTACGCCCATGTCGGGCATTGCTTCCGAGTGAACCAAGGTAGCGGAAGCTTTGTTTCCACTTTTCATGGTTGAAAAAAATAAGTTCCTCAAAATCAAAATTTCCTCTCGTGTTTTTCGTTTCAGACCTCCCTGAACAATTTTGGTTCCGCGTTTGTCTGTCTGTCATGAAATCCTTGCACCCGACATAACTATACGAAGTTAGATACTGTTCGATTTCGATGAAATTTTCGGGGATTTTGCGAATTGGCTTCTAGACGGTCCCCTATGAAAATCATTTTATATGAAAATTTACAGTAGCCTCTGAACATGCGCAAACGTAAAATTCTTGTAACAGCCATAAATTCTACATTTTCCATCCGATTTCGACGAATTTTCTCAGATTGAGTTTTGTTCAGATTGGCGTGTGGATGGGTCCCCTATGAGAGTAGTAGAAGGTACTTAGAGATTGATGTTTTGAGATTTACTACTATGCATCGGATCATCTATATAATCGGGTTATGGATACGAGGAAGCTATGTGCCACACCCACTTGGCAGCCTTTTTCTTTTTGGTTTGGTTCGAAGAGAGAGGCTTATTTTTGTAAGTAAGTAACACCTAGTGATAATAGAAGGACTCTTGGCAGGATCACTCACACGAAAGCAGTATTATACAGGGTGTTTAACGAAAAGGTTACACCCGCCTTCATTTTCGCAAAATACAGCGTAAAAAATTCCGACCAACGCAATTCTTCATGATTTTTTGTGAGTGCGCGCAACCTGGCTTTTTGAACGCTCGAAGTTGCGCAACTCCACAATTGCACAAAAATTAGGTTTTGGAGAACCCTAAGTGTGGCACTTGTTTTTTCATAATTTTTTTATGCTGAATCACAGGGTGTCATCCGTTTTTCAATTTGACTGGAATTTTTCTAAATGGTGGCCAAAAATTCGGTTGTTATTAGTGAAAAAATCGCTCTTTTTAAATCGTTATGAGTTTTTAGGCAATTGTATTCAGTTCAAACATGATCGTGCTGCCAGTTTTTATTTTTAACTCCACCGTAGACGGCTCCAAGCCCGTAGTCCAAAAGGAGGCGAGAAAATAAAAAATAAACACGATTTCGACCACAAAACTGACGTTTTCGCGAATGAAATGTTAATTTTTCCTCTTGAAATCTTGGTCTTCCTCAAAACGGATGACACCCTGTGATTCAGCTTAAAAAAATGATTAAAAAACATGTGCCACACTAAGGGTTCTCCAAAACCTAATTTTTGTGCAATTGTGGAGTTGCGCAACTTAGAGCGTTCAAAAAGCCAGGTCGCGCGCATTAAAAAAATCGGTTCAGGTATGAATTTTTCATGAAATTAGACGTAGAATACGAATCTGTAATAAAAGAGGGGGGGGGGGGTTCCATTTGAAAAAATGAAGTTTGTCAATTGCGCACGATTGCGCGCAACTTTTTTGCGCAAAAGAATTTTTCCTGAGATCCTCACAAAAAATCATGAAGAATTGCGTTGATTGGAATTTTTTACGCTGTATTTTGCGAAAATGAAGGGGGTGTAACCTTTTCGTGAAACACCCTGTATTTTAGGGTCCTTCCTAGGTTTTTGTGGACAGCAGGACCACGACCTAGAGAGTAGGACCTGTACTGCTGAAAACAACAGGACTGGTCACCCTGGTCATACCTACATCTAGTTACACCAAGAATTATGACATCTCGGTCCCCTGGTGTATCCTGGTACCAAGAATGGGACCCATACTTGAGAAAAAGAGTGTGGAGCCCAAGGAACGGGGTGGCTTGGTCCGCTATTAGTTGTCAGAGAAAAATGACTTGGGACAAAGCATCGAAACTATGAAGTGACGGGGATGGAAGAGAGAGCGAGAGAGGCTGTAGAGCGATGTGTTATATACTTAACACTTTATCACCCCCTCTCCTCCTCCTATATCTACCTGGCTGTAGCTATCACATAACAACCCCTTCGCCCCTCCCGCGTGTGTCAGACCGTTCGTCCCCTGAGCCCCCCCTCCCACCAGCCACGGGGAGAGCGGCTTCACATCAAAGGGAACACGCTTGGGCGGTCCTTGTTCGTAATTATCTGCTCCCACCAGCCTCTCTCCGTCTCTCTTCCTCGCACGGTCATTTCTCCCGGTCCCTCTTCCCTCTCTCTTCGGTCGGGTCGTACGAACGCGCGCTATCTGGGATCTCCACGAGTGCACGCACCTTCCCATTCACATCTTCTTCTTCATCCTCTCGTGCACCACAAGCTCTGTAACCACCGAGTATCGCACATAAATATGAGATATCGATCATGTTGGGATTCAGCAAAAAAGTCTGCCAAGTGGGTGTGGCACTTAGCTTCCTCGTATCCATAACCCGATTGTATAGATGATCCGATGCATAGTAGTTAAGGGGTCTCAGTCGGTCGCCGTTCGTTCCTCGTTCCGGGTTAGTATTTCACAAAATCGAAGTCGCTAAAACTTAAAAAGTTGTACCCAAATTTGAAATTTTAAAGGATTTTAGACATTCATTAGTGCACGGCCCTAGGGAATTGAAAAACTGAAATATTGCCGCTGGAATCATCAAAATCGAACAATAATTTCCAGAGAAATATGTAAAAAACACGGAAAAAACCGTTTATTCAATAGTTTTCCCCATTTTTCTTAGGCAATTATTGTTCAATTTTGATGATTCCAGCGGCAATATTTCAGTTTTTCAAATCCCTAGAGCCGTGCACTAATGAATTTGTAAAATCCTTAAAAATTTCAAATTTAGGTACAACTTTTTACGTTTTTGCGCCTTCAATTTCGGTAAATATTAAAAACGAACGGCGACCGACTGAGTCCCCCTTAATCTCACAACATCAATCTCTATGTACTACTCAATTTACAATCAAAGTAGTAAATCATTGAATAAGAGAACTACCTAACTATTACAGAAAATTAAATTAAATTATAATACTCATAAGGAGCTGGTAGGGGGAAGCAAGAAAATATGGTTAACTGGAGAAGAATAAGTACACACTTTTACAAGGTTGTACATGTGCGCGTTTGCATGCGCATAGGCTACTATCTACCCGAGGGCGATGATTTTCATAGGGGACCATCTACACGCCAACCCGCACAATCCCTGAAAATTTCATCAGAATCGGAGGAGAAATGTAGAAGTTATGGCGGTGGCAAGGATTTCATGACAGACACACAGACAGACAGACACAGAACCAAAATTGTTCAGAAAGGTCTGAAACGAAATTTCGATTTTGGAGAACTTTTTTTTTCTCAACCTTGAAAATTGAAAACAAAGCTTCCGCTACCTTGGTAGACTCGGGAGCAAAATAAAGTTTTAATTCAGGAAAATGGAACGTTTGAAGGGTCCAGGGGAAAAACCGACTGTCACTTTTTCCACAAATCGAGTTTTTTATATCGTTGAACTCGGAAAATGATGCTCTTCATTTTAGTAACTAGAAAAAGAGGAAAAACCGACGTGTCGGAAGTTACCTATAAGGCTTAGAGTTTTTGGTGTACAGGGGGAGAACCGACGATGTCACTGTTCCTTGACTGAACCCCGAACACGGCTAGAGTTGGTCCCCACCACCTTGCCTCTATGATTCACAACATTTCTTATCAGTTCCGTATTGTTTCCCTCAACAAGAGTTCTCTAGAGTGAGATTCTATGAATAATTCCATTGTGTTTTTGCTTCCGAGTCGGTAGTAGCGGAAGCTTTGTTTTCACTTTTCAAGGTTGAAAAACGCTGCAAATTATTACACAACGGTTTATTATTTTCTACATAGATCGCTCGTCTACAAAATCACCAACCATCCAATATAAAAAAAAAAATCAAAAAAAAAAAAAAATCAAAAAGAACGGACGGCGACCGACTGAGACCCCCTTAACTTGATAAAGTCTGCCAAGTTGGGTGAGCAGTGTAGCCTTCTATCATAAAGATTGTATATAAAAAATCCAATTTGAATCGCCCCTCCGCCCACTGAGATTTTCAAATTAGAGAAGAATCATTTTGCTGTTGAAAAAAGGGGAAATTACAAACTCCCTACTTTGCGAACCCGTCTTTCATAACGGTTTAAAAAGATTGTGTTCAAGAAAGTGGTTGTGTTGTAGTGTCCAGATTGTGTAGTGAAGAACCGTGAGAAATTTGGAATCGACCAAGAAAACACAAACGGTGGATACAGCTTTCGTACAAGTACGCAACCACGAGAGACATTTTATGTCTTTGCGCCCCCTTTCCCCTTCATATGAAACCTCGTATTGTACTTTTGTTTGTGGAAATTTGATTGTGCTCGTTGATGGTTGCGATGTAATGTACGTAAACATTCATTTAAACAATCACGCTCATGCCGCAGCTTGTTGGCCACGCACAACGGAGTGTTTTACGTAATACGATTGGGCAATTTAAATGAATCGAATGTAGCTCCCTGCGTTCAACAGGAGAGAAAAAGGCTTTGGAGCTCACTCAGCTGATCAGTGACCACTCAGGCGCCTTCAGCATTCTCCATTGACCCTGCCTCTCAAATGTCAGCTTCCTACGTTCAACAGGAGAGGAAATGGCCTTGGAGCTCACTCAGCTGATCAGTGACCACTCAGGCGCCTTCAGCATTCTCCATTGACCCTGCCTCTCAAATGTCAGCTTCCTACGTTCAACAGGAGAGGAAATGGCCTTGGAGCTCACTCAGCTGATCAGTGACCACTCAGGCGCCTTCAGCATTCTCCATTGCCCTGCCTCCGTAACGCTGTTGGATGAAGATACCTATTTTCCTCTCACGATCATGTTGACATCTCATTTGTTGCTCACATCATACTCGTATGTGAGTGCGCATAATTCATGCGCATAATTCAGCTTTCCGTACAGGCGCATTCATATTAGGGACCGTGTACCATGATTAATAAATTGAGAGCTTTCCAATGAGTGGTGAACGATTTTTGTGGGGTGGAAAATGAGGAAGTTAGTTTTCCCTAGGAACGATTGGTTGTACGTGAAAATCATCAGAAAATTTCCGCGTGACGCTCCCCTCGTGACAGTGCCCCGTTACAATGCCCGCGTGACAGTGCCCCGTTACAATGCCCGCGTGACGATTTTTCATTTATGTGCCATAGTAAAGACATAAAATGTCAAAAATCAAAAAAATCAAAAAAAAAAATCGAAATCACCAACCATCGATCGCATTTCGGTCAGCTCTAATTTGAACGGAGATTAGGCCTCTTTTGCGATTCACACTCGTGTTTTGATTTATATATGTATATATTTCAATGTAAACCCTTAAATGAGCGAACGGTTTGTCCTACAGAGCTCCGCGTGGTCTCAAAAAATTCTAAAAATTCTATAGAATCTTAAATTGAAGTAAAAACAATACCTTTATATCAAAATTTTTTGAGTTAGGGCGTTTTCAAAATTTCAAAATTGATTTTGGAACCCTTAGGAGTGACCTACATCAACCAAAAGCTTCGGGGCACAACTAGACCCCAAATGGAGCCTACATACCAAATTTCATCAAAATCAGTCAATGCTAAGTGGGGAAAGTGCCGCGTACGGCGGACGGACGGCCAAATTTTTATTCGATTTTTGGATTCTACGTACCTTGAAACGTAAACCATCAAATTTTGAGGGGGTGTTAAAATTTTTTTTTCTTGGTCGATTCCAAAGGTTCATTATTGAAAATAATAAACCAAAAAAGGTCTCCAAAATCAAAATTTCCCCTCGAGTTTTACGTTTCAGACCTTCCTGAACAATGAGGAATTTCACCTTGTCGGAATTTCCTATTTTTGACCCCGAAATCGGATTCAGCACCTCTAAAAACCCCCTAAGGCAAACTTTCAGCCCAAACTTCCTAATTTACGAATAAACAAAACAGTGTAGAAAATACGAATGTTTAAAAAAAAGCGGGAAAATGACGTCATGCTGGAATAGTTCATTTATGGCCGCTTGAAGCGCTGAGATCGAGAAATCCATAGTCCCCAGATGCAAAATTTCATGAAACAGTAAAGTTCAAAATCGAAAAACTGAAGAAAAAAATAGAAAAAGATAGATGGGGAAAATTAGGTTTCCTCTGTTTTTGTTTGATAACTTTTCTCTTAGAAAACACGATTTCGTCGACCCAATGGGCAACACTGGGAGGAGACGGCGATCCGAACAGCCCAATCAGCGAGCGTTCCCGCTGCACGTCTGTTTTCCCGGTTAGGTTTGAAATTAAAAATTTTGACTGTCTCCCAAAAATAACAGGAGACTTATTTTCCGAGATCAGCCCGATTTTCATCTATCCCACACCATTAACTATTCAGGAAAAATGCAAACAGAAATCGGTGAAATTCCTCATTTTGGTTCCGTGTCTGTCTGTCTGTGTGTCTGTCATGAAATCCTTGTCACAGCCATAACTTCTACATTTCTCACCTGAAAGAAATTTTCAGGGACTTCGCGGGATGGCGTGTAGATGGTCTTCTATGAAAATCAAGGCCTTAAAATAGACAGTAGCCTCTGCGCATGCGCAAACTCAAAATCCTTGTAACAGCCATAACACTTACCATTCGGTACATTTTTATCCGAATTTGATGAAATTTCCTGGAATTGTTTAGATTGGCGTGTAGATGGTCCCCTATGAAAATCATCTCCCCCAGACTAATAGTAGTTGCTGCGCAAGCGCAAACGTGGATTCCTTATAACAACCGTAACTTCTACATTTTCCATTCGATTTCGACGAAATTTTTTCAGGAGTGTTCATGTAGATGGTCCCCTATGAGGGTTGTGACGGAGTACTAGTCTGTCACCTGATTCGTGATTCGATGGAGCGATTCTTCCGCTCTATCGAAACACTACTCAGGGATAGCTCTCCAGTCTACTTCCAGACACCGATCTTTAAGTACATTACTTTCATACTCGATCACTTCCCTTACCCTCGTGGTTCAAATCCGAAGATATAGGTAATTGGTAAACTTTATTGATACTTCTTTCCACCCTCACTTATAGATACAAGCCTCGTTGATAAAAGATAATATATCTATTTATCTTTCCTACTTCAATTTGTATCTTTCATTCATCATCCCTAGTCCTAGGTTGATCTCCAACAAGGAATAGGCATTCAAACGAAACGTATAGTTCTCTAGGGGTAGAATATAGCAACGATTAAATTATTCTCATTAATTAATCAGATTCTCCAGATCCCCTAGAGCAATACTGTTTCAGGGTAGTAGAGGTACTTGGAGATTGGTGTTTTGAGATTAACTACTATGCATCGGATCATCTATATAATCGGGTTATGGATGCGAGGAAGCTATGTGCCACGCCCAATTAGCAGACTTTTTGGTTTTAGGTAATTATGTGAGCAGTGTTCGAATACAATCAGGAATGGAAAATAAAGGAAGGTAGAGAGCGACCTGCGTCTGCTTGCGAAGATGGGGATGACGAGTATGAAAGGCGAATGGGGCTGGTGAGTGTAACATGGCCTGGGGTTTGTGATTTGTCCAGATGAAATGCGATATCCCCTGGTTTGATTGGCTTGGTCATCCTGGAGTTGTAGTGCACATTGTAAGATGAAAGGGACAGGAAACATTGAAAAATAGAAGAATTTAGGTACCTAGTGGAAAGTTTAGTTACTCCAGTCATTATTCTGCAATATTGATAGGAGGTTTGAGGGCTTGTTGAGTGCTGGATTATTCAGAAACTTTGGGTTTGTATGACTGTAGTTCTTACTTAATTCTTATTTCGGAGATTTACCCGATCAAAAAGTACGGGTACGCCGTCGTATCCGAGAGACAAGAGAGAAGAGTCCCCTGTCTCGGATATCCCTTATTATTCTTCCTATGTGGTTTGGTATTAATGATCCAATAAATCTAGAGTAGATGTACAGTCAGAAGAGATCTCCGTATTAAAAACTTAGGGTATAGGTTACAGAAAATTGCAATGAAAGTCTTCTCGAACCAAGAGGAGGATAATTCAAAGGGCCATCAATTTATAAAAAGACCGTGCGTAATCAATTGAGAACAAAATCACCCAAGAAGAGGCCAGATGGAAATTTATCCCGGGATCCGTGTGGTTTCACACCCGAAGGATCTACCGGGAGCTGTAAATCACGTGGAATAGAGCCGGGGACTTGATTGCCTTTCATATCTCGGTAACAGTGAAGGCTTCCCAAACAATTAACCGGACGGGAGGAGCACATGCATCATCCTCTCAGTCAGAGTCAAGAGGAGATTAAGTTCCGTGCAGTAGATCATTCTCCAAGACTTGAGCTACAGGACGATGGCGGAAGGTCCGAGGAGGGTTCTGCGGCACCGTTTTTCCTAGTGTGAGTTAGTCGGAAATTTGCTTCAGCACGGAGAAGAGATGAGAAGCCTCCGCTCCGTACCTAAGGGTCACCATACGTCCTTTTTAGGGCGTCCCACAGTAAGACTTGGGCGTCCTTAAGCGATTGATCTGGGGTAAAGTTGGACAGCACTCAACAGAAAAACGCTGCAAATTATTACCTACACAATGGTTTATTATTTTTTATTTTTCTATATAGATCACACGTCTGCAAAGCCACCAACCATCCAACATGAAGAAAAACATCGATCGCATTTCGGTCAGCTTTAATTTGAACGGAGATTAGGCCTCTTTTGCGGTTCACACTCGTGTTTCTGATTTATCGTACGTTCAAACTTCAAATTCTCGTAGTGAGCGAACGGTTTGTCCTACAGAGCTCTGGGTGGTTTCAAAACATTCTAAAAATTCTATAGAATCTTAAATTTAAGGAAAAACAAGTGGGTGTGGCACATAGCTTCCTCGTATCCATAACCCGATTATATAGATGATCCGATGCATAGTAGTTAATCTGAAAACACCAATCTCTAAGTACCTTTCACTACCCCCATAGGGGACCATCTACACGCTAATCTGGACAATCCTAGAAAATTTCATCAAATTCGGACGAAAAATGTAAGTACGGTGTGATTGGATCAAAAAATTTCTTAGCTTGACTGGAATTCGAACCTGGGACTCCAGGGTGGGAAACTAGAGCATTGCTCACTGATCCATAAAGTGGATGGTTGAATGGGGTTTGAGATCCTCACGTCACACGCGACTGTTACGGCTGTTACAAGGATTTAAAGTTTGCGCATGCGCAGAGGCTACTGTAAATTTTAAGGCCTTGATTTTCATTGGGACTATCTACAACCTAATCCGCGTAATCCCTGAAAATGTCATCGAAATCGGGCAGAAATTGTGGAATTTATGGCTGTTAGAAGCAATTCACGTTCGCGCATGCGCATCGGCTACTATCAATCCGGGGGTGATGATTTTCATAGGGGACCATCTTAACTCTAATCTGTAACATCCCTGAAAATTTCATTGAAATCGGATGGAAAATGTGGAAGTTACGGCCGTTACAAGGAAATTCACGTTTGCGCATGCGCAGTGGCTTCTATCAGTCCGAGGATGATGATTTTCATAGGGGACCGTCTACACACCAACCCGCATAATCCCTGAAAATTTCATCGAAATCGGACAATAACTTCGTATAGTTATGCGCGTTACAAGGAATTCATGACAGACACACAGACACACAGACACACAGACAGACAGACACACAGACAGACAGACACGGAACCAAAATTGTTCAGAAAGGTCTAAAACGCAAAACGCGAGTGAAAATTTTGATTTTGGAGAACTTTTTTTTTTCGTCCTTGAAAAGTGAAAACAAAGCTTCCGCTACCTTGGTAGACTCGGAAGCAACAATACCTTTATATCAAAATTTTTTTAGTTAGGGCGTTTTCCAAATTTCAAAATTGATTTTGGAACCCTTAGAAGTGACCTACCTCAACCAAAATCTTCGGGGCACAACTAGACCCCAGAAGGAGCCTACATACCAAATTTCATCAAAATCGGTCAATGTTAAGTGGCAAAAGTGCCGCGGACGGCGGACGGACGGCCAAATTTTTATTCGATTTTTGGATTCTACGTACCTTGAAACGTAAACCATCAAATTTTGAGGAGATGTTAAAATTTTTTTTTCTTGGTCGATTCCAAAGGTTCATTGTTGAAAATAATAAACCAAAAATAACCACATACTAATCCGTTTTAGACCATTCTGAATCCGCGAATAAAAAACCATAGGTGGATGTCTGTGTGTGTGTTACTAAACCTTGTGTCACTGGTTGCCTTGGGAGCAGGCAGAATATTTTAACCTGAGACATCGCACGCGGACAGAGACTAGCTTTTTTAAAATTTATTGGCATCAGGCATTGCCTATACAGCCGACATATTACATTAAACAAAAACTAAACTTCAATCTTCACGCATAAAATTAAACATCACTTTTAAAGATTAATATCACATTCACTTAGAAAATGTACCAAGGCCTCGTACACGGCTATCTTTTCCGGTGTCAGAAGTACTTCCAAATTGAAGGGACTCGTCACATGTTCTGTAACTCTCTGGAAGTGTGTGTTTCGCTGACTGATGAAACGGCTACATGTCATTATCAAATGGTGTGTGTCCTCTTTCTCCAGGCACTGCTGATAGAGGTCCATAGACTCCCTGCCAATCCGCATCAAGTAGGACTTGGTGACGCCGTGACCGGTCCGGACCCTTGAAATAGATCTATAAAAAGACTTGGAACGGGATGGCATATTTGCGGTCCAAGATCTAGTCTTTGGTTTCGGAAAAACCCTTATATATGATCTACCTGCATGGTAATTTATATGCATTTGGCGCCAATCCTCTCTCAATTGCAATTTGATAGATTTATTTAGGTCCGATGCTGGAAATACACTGAGTTGAGGGAGTGGGAGTAGTGTGGCCTCCTTAGCCAGGGAGTCAGCCGTTGTGCTTCCTGGAATGCCATGATGGCCTCTGATCCAGATGAATCTAGCTTCCCAATGGGTACTTTATTGTTTATTCTGGACAGGAAAGAAGAGGGAGTAGTTGAAAGGAAAGTGGCTCCTAGATCCTATGCAGTTGTTACGAAGGAAGGAGAAGTGAGAAGAAATGAAGCCATGCTTCGCCCCTTACCAACTTCGCAAGTGGAGAAAGGTTCACTCAACAGTTTACAGATGACGAACCTCCGACTCGACGAATCTCAAGACGGATTGCGACAAACCACCTCAATGTTTGAATTTACTTTGGATGAAACACTGGAGGGGGAGATGTGTGGAGATCTACTACAGTCATTATTATCCAGTACAGATGTGTTGCTAGAGAGGAGTTTATATGTTCCCAGGGAAAGGATTCAACGGTTGTTTCAACCTTAACATTGCCTTGTATTATTTTAATGTTGTGGAAATACACCTTTGTTCCTTAATGTTTTCTATACGTAGTATTATTACAGTCTGCCCAGCCCTTAGTTTTCAACCGATATTCGTGGTTATTTTTTTGTTAGACGCGGAAAACTATCAAGTTGTGCACTACGTCGCCGGAATTTCGAATTTTGCCTTTTAAAGAGCGGGGATAAGGAGGTTAATGCTAAAAAAAAGTGCGTTTTCGGGCATAATCTTGTGTACTCTGCCCAGGCCTCAATTTCGCACCGATTTTCGTGGTTCTTTTATTATTCGACGCGGAAAACTATCTAGTTGTGCACTACGTCGTCGGAATTTCGAATTTTGCTTTTTAGGGGAGGAGGAAGGGGGGTCGGATGGTGGGAGTCAACGGTTCCAAAAACCGATTTTATATGCTCTTAAGCTATGCTCGTCCTTTTAATCATCAATTGTTACCGCTGAAGGCTTTAAAAATGCTTTTAAAGACACCCTTCCCTGGTGCATCAAAGTTAAGTGGGCACGGTTCCAACTGCATACTGAACGGAGAAGTCCATAAAATATTAACCACTTTGTATCGAGCCCATGTAATACTGATTTAAATACATAGTGATTAGTTAGCACACCTTATCAAAATTCATCGGTTGGAGCTACACATATGTATAAACCTTCCTGACTCGTGTCGAATCGGATTCGCAACGTTTCGCCCTTCCACCTTTCATAGGGCGGAGGATTTGCATTTTCCAATCACACAGTCGATCAATGTTAGGGGCTTCTCAATATTTTACATCTTCTCATGATCGGTCATCAATAAGCCATCGATACCCGGCTCGGATTGGACGCTCTTTTATCACTTTATTGTTCTTTGAAACTTCTCATTACTCAACAACTCTAAGCTTCTGAATCTTTTGTTTCCTCCCCGATCCTAAGGAACCTTTCCATTGGAGCAACAGATTGAAATAAAATCTTGCCTCCACCAAAAGAAAAGTGTATACTCATATTTTGCGTTTTTAGAATTATTTGAACAACTGAGGAGTTTGATTCCAAAAGGTACTACTTATATCCATTTTTTTCAAACGTGAGAAAAAAGGGGAAAACCATAGCGACCAGAAAAACGTGCTATAAACGAATGATGTTATTTTTAAAAAATATTTCTAAATTATAATAAATATTTTTGGAAAAAAGGTAAATTCGTTCAAATAATTTTGAACGAGATTTGAAAATTCAGATTTATGGATATAGTACTTTTTGAAACAAAACGTGGCGTTTAGTACTTTCTGGAATCAAACGAAGTGGATAAAGTACACTTTGAAATCAAACGAAGTGGATATAGTACTTTTTGATATCAAACGAAGTGTATAAAATACTTTTGAAACAAAACGGATAAGAGACCGCCATTGTGCTGGATATAGTACCTTTTGAAATTAAACGGAAAATTCACCCTCGTTTTTTAAGGGAATAGATTATGTTTTTCTCCAAACGGTCGCATTTTTGTGAAGAACTACCTACCCCCCTAAAACCCTGGGAAAGTGTTAACGTAATTTCGATAAAAATGGTCCTTTGTAGGTACCTTTTGGAATCAAACTCCTCAATTTTGTTCACATGTCTATCGGTCTATCAGAGGTAAATTCCTTGTGCAATACCGATGAGAAAAAAAGTCAGGGTTTGTGCGGGTGAGCTACTTGACGATCCCCTATGAATTTCATCGATACTCTCGCTATTTGAATCAAAATCAATATATGTATAGCATTTTCAAGTGAAATTCAACCTTTTCCAAGTAAAATTCAACCTTTTCCAACTCGAATTCAACCTTTTCCAAGTCGAATTCAACCTTTTCACAATTATTAAGGAAATGACAAAAAATACACACGAGCCCTAAATGTACGAGTAGTACCAAATGCTTGTCCGTTTTTGGGGACTTGGCTGAAAACAATACTCGAAACGCAGTAGGTAGGCACCTACTTATAGATAAAACAAAATCATGTTTTTAAAAAAATGAAATCAACAAAAAACATAATTCATAGCATTTCCAAGTCAAATTCAACCTTTTTCTAGAAGCAGTTTTTTTAACAATTTAATCTATTGATTCAAATTTTTAAAAGACACTTCCGCCAATTGTTCCTAAAGTCCTTCATTTGTGCTTCCATTAATACGGAAATCCTAAGCGGGTGATCACATGGACTGGTAGGCTCGAAAAATGTGAAGCGTTAGAAAGCTGACCTTTGCGACCCGTCGAAATTAAAGGTATGTTTTGAGCAGAAGCAAGTCTGTTCAAAAACGCTAAAAAGGGGGTATTTAAGTCATGAGGTAAACAAGTGAGCTGCAGTTTGGCACTGAATTGCACGAGTGCATTCGAACTTGCTGCTTTTGGAGTATTGTTTTCAGCCCAGTCCCCAATCACAGACAAGCTTTTGGTACTACATTTAGTTATTTTTCGTAATTTCCCTAATACTGGTGAAAATGTTGAATTTGACTTGGAAAAGGTTGAATTTGTTTTGGGAAAAGTGGAATTTGACTTGGAAAAGGTTGAATTTGACTTTGAAAAGGTTGAATTTGAGTTGGAAAAGGTTGGATTTGAATTGGAAATGTTGGATTTGACTTGGAAAAAGTTCAGTTTGACTTGGAAATGCTATATAATTTACTATAATAGCACACACTTTGCTTGCTCGTGATATTAGTAGGGTAAAAAATTCAGTCAATCTCTAAATCAGGTAGGTATTATGTAAACTCTATGTAGACAATTTGCAGTATTATTAGATTTTTATTTATGATGTCTGAGGAATGTGGCCAAACGTAAACACCCCACCTATTCATCTTTTCTCTCTCTTCCAGACAAAGTGTGGTGTATTAGTCATGGACAAACTCTTTGAGAATGACTCCCAGACATGGAAAATATCTACATCAAACATTACACCTTAGTTGAGTGAAGTTTCTTAATAATTAAGATGGTTCTAAATTAAGACTAATCTTCTTTCTAACATTAATCTTTGTCAAATTCTTGCTGAAGCAGGAGAGCATCTGGAAATGCACTCTCAGTTCTCTGTTACCTACATCCAGAGAGGTGAGAGGACGCCAATGATTTATTAAAATGCACTGGACCTTGGATCGGCCCTTCGACAGGTCTATTTTGCGGAGGCTGGCAAAGTAACACCTATACGGCCGTACAATCTCCAACATGGAGGAGAAAACGTCTCTTAACTTACCGACTGCGTGTCGAACTGGTTGGGATATTACCGTCTCAATTGCGAAGCTTCTTTCTTGGGGGAGGCGCTGCCATGGTAGACACATCTGAGGAAAATATGAGCTGGCACCCATCCAACCAATAGATAGGTAAAAGGGAATTACCTACAGGTAGCTCCTTATACGGCTTCACTGTCTGCCGACCCATCAGGAATATAAAACAAAAGGGTTTAACAACAACAAAATATTAATTTTATGTTTGACGGTAAAGATGCAAATTATAGGCGAATCTGCTTTGAGTCGATCGAGTTAGTATGATGTACCCTACATCACTTTCCTTTTTTCTTGTTGTTTTGAAAGAAGTCAAGATTTAGATCCCATTATTGTTTTGTTTTAAATCTTCATAAAAAATAAGTAGGTAGCTTTCCTGTAGAAAAATTGTAATATTTCCATTAAAAAGGTTTTTGCGTTCACCAGCAAGTGAAAGGAAGGTCGATAAGTTAGTCGATCCTCTCAACTCATTCGCTAACAGTTCTGAAATTAAAGGGCTCCACTAACTGACATGAAAGGGCTGGTAGGAGGAGCAAAGGTATCTTATTTATTTTTGGATTTATTTATTCTTCTTCTTATTTATTCTTGTTCATACCTATATCGTTGATGATATCAATCCGGGGGTTCATCATCAAACTGATATAGGGGGCCATCTAGACTCTAATCCGCACAAACGCAGAACATTTGATTTATTATCAGATTGTAACGTCGTATAGTTTCTGGCGTTACAAGAATTTGGAGGGTTTATAGCAGGTGCACAGATAGACACGGAACCAAAATTGTTCGGGTAGGTCTGAAACGTTAAACTCGAGAGGAAATTTTGATTTTGATTGATAATTTTCTTCCCCAAAAGTTAAGCTTAAGTCTACTTTGGGAGCTTAATGGAGCGGTTTTCAAGAAACTTGGTAAAATTAAACCTTTTGGTATCTTATTTTCAGTAAAGAAACTTTGGAATCGACCAAGAAAAAAAATTAACACCCCCCCCCCCCTCCCTCAAAATTTGTTGGTTTACGTTTCATAAGGCATACGTAGAATCCAAAAATCGAAAAAAAATGTTCCAACCGTCCGCCGTACGTGGCATTTTCCTTAGTTCCCATGGACCGATTTTGATGAAATTTGGTATGTAGGCTCTATTTGGGGTCTAGTTGTGCCCCGAAGCTTTTGGTTGATGTTGGTCACTTCTAAAGGTTGAAAAATGAGGGTTGAAATATTTAAAACGCCCTAGCTCAAAAAATTTCGATATAGAGGTATAGTTTTTTCATCAATTAAAGATAGTAATGCGTTTTTAGAGACCACTAGGAGCCCTGTAGGACAAACCGTTCGCTCCCTACGAGAATTTAAGGGTTGGACTTACGATAAATCAGAAACACGAGTGTGAACCGCAAAAGAGGCCTAATCTCCGTTCAAATTTTAGCTGACCAAAATGCGATCGATATAGGTGCCTGGTAGGCAGGTAGTATCTATGGTTGGTAGGTGGTGACGATGTTTTTAACAGGTGCAGGAATCCTGAATCCATCAATCCACGAATTAAAGCCCCAACATAAAGCCCTTCAGATACGGTAAAAATATATATGTAAAAAAAGCCCTGACTGCCGCATAAAAAGGTTTCTCCGAGTAATTTCCTGCTTTGAACGTGATCCGAGCTCCTCACGGTCAGATTGAAACGGAATGTGCTCCCCTTGTGTCCGATCATAAAACCCCATTGCAACTTTGTTCATCGCACACGCGTGATGTGACCACTAAATCAACTTGTTTCGTCGCCTTTTCATTTCGGTTTACTCGCGGCCCATGTTTCCCTGCAGCTCCAAGCACATTATTAAACTTATCCGTGAGTTCAGGTCTGAACCCCCAACACGCAGTAAATCACTTCGCTTGTACTTTTGTTCGGTTGACCATGGGTTTGATGGCTCTTAACTGACTCCTGGGCTCTCAGGTCGAATTTCTTTGTCCTCTTTTGAACAGTGTTTAAAACCTCAATCCACCCGGATGTCCCCCACATCCTCATTCTTTGAACTCGTCTCCTGAGCTTTTGCGACAACACATTTTTTTCTTCGTGATGCTTATTCACAATATCTTGTACTATAGAAACTCTTTAAGGAAGCTGATTCCATCAACTTCTTCCGTCTTAAGATGGTGTTTCCTTCTTCTCACATTTATTCGAGCCTTTCCCTTCTATAGAAACAGTGTAAACACGGAATCACCTAAGATAGGACCACCTAGGTTGGCATGAAATATCGCTGCTAATGCTTTCTAAGAGTGAAACCGATGATATATTACGTTTCTTGTATCACTCCCAGGGATTTCGGTTACCACGATTCAGTTTTATCCTGTTGATGTGCTTACGAATTACAGTCCTATTTGCCATGATGAAGGTAACAATACCTTCCTTGGTTGCCTTCTAATAAATACAACTTTTTTCTCCAAGGTAGGCCGTACAAAACGTTATCTTAGTTCTACTTTATAACTCAGCTCTTCGGGCCTCGCCAGGCAAGGACCCCGGATGGTTACTGCTTAGAGCCTTCAACTAAAATTCAAGAAACATGGAACATGCTTTAGCCGTGTTTTGTTTGTTTGTTGCTTCCTTTTACTAGACATTTGTTGTCTGTTATTTTAATGTAGCTCTTTATGGTGTAATACAAGTGAACATCTAAAGCGTCGAAGAACAAATCACAACTAAAAGCCCGCGTTCATAACAAAATCTCGCCTCAGTTTCAAGACCCTTTGATTACATTCGTAAAAACCAAGCCAACCAACAACATCAATATAATCCACTAAATCGATGTTGGTTTTTACCGCGAATATTGTTTACAGTTCTTTAAATCAGAGGTATATCTCAGCTTCGTCCATATTTACAGCTTTTTGGCAGTATATAATATACGCATGAATTGGGGGCTTTTCTACGAGTGGCGAACGATTTTCGTGGGATGAAAACTAACGGCGATACATTTCCCTAGAAACGGGTCGGTTGTAAGTGAAAATCATTACAAAATCCCGCGCTACTTTCTTCCACGGTTTCATCACGTTTTTGCCCAGTTAGGCGATGGCTAAAGCATGTTCCATGATAAAAATTATCTTAGTCCCATTTTATAAGAAATGTCTACACAATTTCAAAACGCCTCAGCTCGGAAACTTGCAATAAACAGATAGGTATTGTTTTTTCATTAATTTAGCGACAATTATTAAGAATTTGTTGACACTACCCAGAGCTCCATGGGACCAACAGTTTGCATATTGAGGATAATTAATTACCTAATATTAGTGAATCTTCATGACGTTGTTTCATCAATTTAACCCTCTCATAAGTGAGGCCTAAAAAACCGATGATATGTGCTGTGTATCAGTTTGATAAAACGGTTTTTGAGAGAGGAAAAGGGTTTTGTAAACTAGAAGGGAGTTAATTTTTTGTCTACAACAAACTTTATTGTATAAGGGAAACCAAATTGTATGAAAAGGAATTGTAAAAAGTTAAGTCATTGAACAAAACTATGAAGTACAAAAAATACCAAAAACATGTATTTTTGTCTACCTCATCTTCGTGGAAAAATTAAAACTAGACACAGTATTTATTCATCGACCTAAACAATTCATTGGCAACGTTACTAAGGGAAAATTTCAATTTTTGTGAACATTGATAATTTGACAAGAAAACCCCTCTTTATGAAGAAAATTCTGGAAGAGACATGGATGCGCGCGGTGTATTGATTTGATAAAAATCAGCTGCATGCACTACAGGTGGCTCCTCTGACAGGCCAACCTATTATTATTATGAACAGTATTCGAAGTTAGGAAGGTAACGAGAAGGTTACTTTCAAATCCACACGAGGGGGGTAGCAATTTTTCTCTGTCTGTTAAGGCACTGCTCAATTTCTAGAAACCAATGATTCCACCCTGACGATCAACAATAGTTAAAGAGCGTTTGTTGTGAAATTTATCAGAACACGTGGGGCCAGCCAGCCTATGTCTGTAGCCTGTAGGGCCCCTGACCCTCAGAGGGTAAGTTAAAAGTTGTCTCAGTTACTCTGTGTTGGACGAATGATTTGTCAAAAACTCGAGTTTGAATCGCACATGAACGTTCGCTGACAGAAGTGAGCCAAATTTCACCTGATAAAAAGCGACCTTTAAATCGTTTCTTTGAATAGAATTTACTTTACTTACTTGTGCTTCCTTAACAATAAAGAATCGAATCAATTGAAGGCACCCACAACCTTGAGATAATTATGTTTAACTATTAGGAACTTTCTGTCAGAATAAATTTGAATGTTAACCCTTTGCAGTAATATGATAGGTAGGTAGTATTAATAAAAATTAATACTATTATTAAATAAAAAGAATGATTTTTTTTCAATCATGGTAGTAGGTAGTTTCCTGAATTGGTCAACTTCAACACAATCGATTTTCCCCTTTTATTTTGATGATTTGGGAAGACCCTTAGTATACAGACGATCTAACGTAATTGATCTGATTTGGAGCTGAACAACACTCAACTAAAATACAAAATCTTCGTACTGGGGTTAGAGTTGGACTGCTCAGAGTATTTTCGATTGCTGAGGCTGTGTCTGTATGAGCTGCGATGGAGCGCCAGGAACGGTAAAACCCTCCTCCCGTCTTCCTTGGCGTTGGAGTGGTTGCTAGGTAAACACTGCTGTACCGTGGGGAGTGTGACGTGATATTGCATAAATAATGCATAATTGTAGTGTAATATACCTTATATTATATGCAAAAATATTAAATATAATATAGTTCATGTCATGTACTTTTTTTCAATTTTTACTTTCGTTTTAAAATAAGAGGTTGATCTGACTGTGCCTCGTTGCTTCACCTTCATCATTATTTTGTGTTTTACTTTGTTGCAATATGAAAGTTTGATTTGGTGGTTGGATGAATGGGTGAGTTGACATAGAACAAACCACTATATTCAATATTCAGTTGTCTAAAGGTTTATTAATATTACCTGACCCCTGACCCGAATATGATCAACAAACCTTTCTATTTGTGTTACCTTTTTGATTTTATTAAAACATTCTGTTGATTCGGCAACTATACAGTTGCCAAACTTGCTTAAAAACTTCCCTGATGGTAATGTTAGGTACCTACATAGTTCTGTATGAAAACGGAGGAGGTTTCTCTCCAATTTGATGAATCCGGTTTGAATTTCCTTTCATGGAAATCTCCTCACCAGTAAACTTCACACAGAAGCATAAATTAACAGTAATTACCTACCCGTATAGGGAGGTTTGCTAATGAAAACCCCCACACGCGAGTTCCCTCCGAGATAAACATCAAGGGAGGGAAGTGATATTAGCGGCCATTAGGTTCAAGATTCGAGATATCTGATAAGAAGTTTTTCAACTCAGTAATATCAAGCTACGTTCAAGAGATGATCGTGAGCAATCACTAGGGTTTAACCGCTTCAAATCTCGGCCTCCCTTATCGCTTTTAGGATCTACCGGGCTCGTCTGTCGGCTCCGACTCTGGTGGACAGACCATCAAGCTTCGGACGCTACTGACGAGTAGAACTGAAGTTTACACGAGTATTGAGGATTTACCACCAAAACGATTCTACGTTCTTCAGGAGAGATAATAATATTGTAGGGAAAATCCATTAATAAATAATGGATTTTATTTTCGCAAAATAAAAGGATTTTAAGTTGAATCATACAGTCCTAAAATGGAAGGGGTATGAATGAATTGAATACAGCATCAGCTTACAAAATTACCTATTTGTAATTGTATTCAAGGTGTATGATGTTGGAAAGCGTTCCTGCACGTAGGTTGTACAGGGAAGTTGGCTCAGGAATTTACGAATTTCGGCTATATTTGGCGAAAAGGTAGATGCTAGTATTGCTTGAATTCTGAGCATTTCCAAAAGTTCGTTATTAACCTAGGTATGTTATTGCGTTCTCACACAAAATAATTTTTGATCAATTTGAAATATAACTACTTACCAGGGTATTTTTTTGGGACAATCATCAATCTGACATTTTTTTCCAAAACTTCAAAACGTTTCCCAATTTTCTCTGATTTTCCTCGTTTTTTCCAGACCAATTTCACATTTCTAGACTCTCCAGCCGGTACTCCGTACGCGTGGAAATTTGAATAATGTTACTGGTACAAGAGAGCGATGTGCAGCACAAACCTCGTGTTGTGGAACAAACTTTTGTCTGATAATTGGAAGCGTTTTCCATCTTTTAATAACCATCTCGCAGTCGGTCAGATGGCGTTCAACTTCCCACAAGATTGTTTGAGTCTCCGCATAAAAACCATCTTCTCGACGACCGTCCATGAATCAGGATCAGGAATATATCGCCGTACGAGGTATAAACACCCCTCGTTCATCCTCGGTCTCACATTATCGCGTCAGCCAACCCTGAGAAAAAAAATTCACTTAAATTAATGCCGCCGTTCCACCGTTGCAGTATCTCACAGAGCATGATTGGGAGCGACATCCGATTATGGTACAGCGAAAAGCAGTAAACTCGCCGCCCTTATGAAGGAGCGTTTCGCTTCGAGGTATCAATGCCCGGGTACGTCACCGACTTATATTTTTATAGAGCTCTCGGTGATGCTATCTTTGAAACACAATGGGCCAGAATCACTTTTTGCTCGGTTGTTGATGTCTAGCGGTGACACAAAGGTATCCCGTATCCTCCGTATTATCTCTCTAGTTTATCGTTTCAGTTAGCGTCACGGACATGTTATGGTTTACGCACAGTTATTGCTTCCACTTAGGTGCAACCTAAAACGAAATTTCAATGGTTCCGCGCTTATTTATTTATTCGTCTTTTCGCAAATAAACAAACCTTGAGCACCGAATGTGTGAATTTTTATATTCATGTTTCTGATAATTTCATTGAAGCAGTCAACAACATGAAAGCGGCACTCTTCTTTCATAAAGTCTCAACTTGAATGATCAAACGCGAAATCCGGAACTTGATTTTCAATAAATTTAGGGATAGTACAGATTGAGCCATGGAGCCCCATCAATTTCATTGTGATCAGATTGATTATATCCAAATTTAGTATTATTTGCGATATTGATTGAAACTATATGGACTCTTTAGGGGTCTCGTTGTGCCCCTAGGCTTTTGTTTACTGTCAGTCACAGCGAACGTTGCCAAATTTACGTTCAAATTTCAGCTGATCAGTTGTTCGTTTCTTCGAATATACTCGTAGTTCATGTCACTCAAGTGTACTTCCTCAAACAACCAAGAAGAATTTTATTGTGAAGACACCCATTATTCTTGGTTAGTGATGTTATTGCCGTTAGGTTCTCCTGTCGTAGGTTCCTCAAGAATAGAAAAACCGTGTAACTTGTAGAAGTGTGGCCTACAAAGAAAAATTAAACCCGTTGTGTAATTATTTGCAGCGTTTATTTCAAAATAAATTATCTTGGAGTTGACATAATAAACCTTCTTCATTAACCCATATTGGACCATAGTACCACTAGTGTCACTGAAAACATCTCAAGAACTCCACAATGTAATATTAAACTGTAAACACAATATTAAGTTGTAATTTTAAATTTAATGGGCAGTAGAATTTTTTGTGACCTATTGGAAGTCTCAAAATAGAGTTGTGACCTAAATGTCTAAGGAAATCGATAAAAAAAATTTCAAAACTTTTGTCATAACATAATTTTTTGACTTCTGATAACTTACGAAAAAATTGGTTCAAAAAATTCAGCTCTGACCATTAATTTATTAATAGTAATTTAAATCTAGTTATTCCGATGACACCTTGGAACAGCTGTAGAACTCCCAAGATGTTTTCGGTGACATTAGTGTGTGATATGTAATATCACGGATGACCTTGAAGGATAGTGAGGTGATGGTGAAGGGGGGTACAGGTCTCTCTTCCCTAACGATCCCTAACGATCCCTCAAGAAGTGAGGACCACATCCTGCCCCCGGTGAGCGAATCTTTATTCAATTATATCCTCCTTATTACCGTGAAACTGTATTGTTATTTATACTTACTCCCCTACCCACGTCACAAGTGACACCATGGTTCAATTGGGGTTAAATATATTCGATCTGTTTGTAAAATTACCTATGATTGATACAAATAAACTTGATAGTCTGGAGTTTAAATTCATATTATGTAGGAACTATTATCATACAGTCATACCTACATACTGAAAAATAATTTTGCGAAGGAGAGTACTTCCTGAGAAATAATGATTCTTCATGCATTAAATTTCCTTTTGTATTTTTGTTTCTTTCTGTAAGTAGTTATCCATGATGGTTTTGTAGCAATGCGTCGATTAGCTGAAACCGATCTAACTGTGAATAACGCGATAGATTTACCAAGAAGTCATCCGTTTTTTAAACTTACGGAGTTTTCAAAAAATGTCGGAATCGTCATTTCGCTGACGCGAGTCCTTTCGCCGGTTTGGTGTACATTACAGCTGTGCCATAAAATCCGCTGTTTAGTACCTTAACAACTACTACGAGGGAAAAAAATCGGCCAGCCGCTTCTCTCGGCAAAATCCTTCGAACGTATAATAAAAAAAAGCGAGAGACTGGGCCCGCGAGTCTTTTGTGACATTGTCCGGTCCGTGCCCAGGCTGTTGGGCGATCTTTTATTGAAAAGGCAGGAAGTTCTGTCTCCGCGTCGTCAATGCGCAAGGAAATTGTCTAGGTTTTTTACCTACTTTGAATCCTCTTCCAGAGAAGAAGATAGAGCTTGTTGGATTGGATTAAACAAGTTCCTTACATGATAATTTGTAAAGTACATCGATAAAAATAACCGGCATGTTATGAAACTGGCTTTGAGAAATCCATAATCCACCATATCAACTTTTCTTTATTCTCGAAAAACTTTGCTGAAATGGAAAACATTTCTTCCCCCAAATTGGTGCAAGCAGTGCGCAAAACATAGCGACTAATTCTACAAATTCTACAAAAAATAACTCCGAGAAAATTTTCTAAACCTATTCATTCCCTGTGCAACTGGAGGCTTCTGGGGTCCACCATGAGCGAACATAGCTTGCCCTGTTGAGTTCAGTTTGTAAATTAGATCCAGCAGTCTTAAATAGGTGCCCTGTGACATTTCAGTTTTTGGGGCCGCTATATGAAAATTTAGCTCACCGAGCTGATCAAGATGAAGCTCAGTTTCTAATTCAGATTTAACAGTCTTTAATTAAATGGGCCCTGTGAAATTTCATTTATCTCAAAGGAAATATTTGAATGAAATTCTTGATCGTTTCGGAATGACTGACTGCAAACCCATCTCTACGTCACTTCCAACGAACATAAATTTCGAAGAAAAAGATTCATCAGATCTGGAAATGAAAAAGTATCTATACAGATCATTGATTTACTGTACAATAGGTACAAGACCGGATATAGCTTTCGCCACCTCAGCCAATACTGTACAATACAATGAGGATCATTGGAAAGCTGCTAAAACAGTATTGAGATATCTAAACGGGACTCAAGACATCAAGCTCACTTACAGAAGAACGAAAGAACCTCTTGTTATGGTTATCTGAAAGCTGATTGGGGAAGTTGTACAGTGGACAGGAGATCCTACAGTGGACTAGCTTTCAAATTTTCAGGAGCCATCTGTTGGGAGGCGAAAAAGCAAAGGACAGTCGCCCTGTCTAGTAATGAAGCTGAAAATCTCAGTAACGCCGAAGGATTCAAAGAAGGAATATACCTGAGAAGACTCCTCAAGGAACTGGGATTTGAACTCAGGAAACCGCTTCCAGTCTTTGATGACAACCAAGGGGCGCAAAAATTGATTAAATGTACATCATGCTCGCACCAAGCATATAGACTTACGGCAACATTTTATCCGTGATACTATGAAGAAGGAACTACGGGAAGTGTAGTACTTGCAGACCGAAGAAATGCTTGCTGATTTCCTCACAAAACCAGTACCAAGGAGCAAGCATGAGTACTGTATGAAATCGTTAGGATTGGAGTTCTGTCAACTTGAAGGGGCGTATTAGTATTCAAGTTGAAAGCCCTCCACTTGTTGAATAGGAATACCTTTGCAGGTGTTACCAACACATGATGTAGGTAAATGAACATTCCGTTCTTGATTAACGAACAAAACCGTTCTTGATCTTAATATTAGAATAAACATAGGAATTGATAATTTCAACTGCTTGAATCCACCAGGACCGAATTTAGCAAACCCATAGTTTGTCATTCGAGCCTCGAATTAGTGATAATGTGTTTGGGCTAAATTTTGCCACTTGCATTCATGTCCTATGCTTTCGACTCCTATGAATTCAATTGACGAGCAGTCCTCAGCACACAGTAGCCACATTTGCATACTTTGCCGGTGCGAACCAATCTTTGCTATTCATCAGGTTCGTCCTTATGGTCGCCTAGGCGACCTCGGCCAGAGAATCTAACTGTAAACTCCGAGAACATGGTGCAAACGAGAAAATAGGAATTGCAATCTAGTAAGCCTGATTGAACATCTAGGACGAGGGTAGTCTGGTGAATTCTCTCTCCTTCAAATGAATCATTTCTAAACAAATGAAGATCATTAGATCTTAATGTTGCCAATCGTGGAAATACAGAGAAAACTTCCTAATCAAAAATATCAAATTGCAAACATCAGTAAAATGAGATTAAGGAAAGTAGTTAAACACAAATCTTCACAAAAACAGTACCTTCTTAGGTATAAGCTCTTCTAATTCTCAACGGTTTATTATCGGCAGCGAACGTCGCGTATCTGCAACATCCGTGATCTCTAGTAGCTTCCAACTGTGAAGTTTTGAAAAAATATATAAATTTTCAAAAAGGACGACAGTCAGCTGATGAGAAGAATATACGGAAACATATTCTGCTTCTTTTCATTGAGTGTATCCCGGGTCCCCCAAACCTCCACAATGACTAATCGCCCTTGTTCCCACTTATTCTCCATCACTCCATATAGATAACTCTATACGCTGATAAATGGTAATTGAAGTTACGAGATCGCAGTGATTTCTAAGAGCGAATTCTACTGAAGAAAACAGAGGAGATCGTGCCTATTCAATATATCATCAGTTGCAATCGGATTCCCTGCGAAGTGTGCGTATCTTGTGCTACGTTGAATAGCCAAAAGACCTGAACGGTTTCCAACATTTTTATGATGAGACCAGAAAGGAAACAGTGTAAACAGAGATTTTGATGGCGAAAGGAAGTATTGATTCATGAACTGAGGCAGGAAGAGGTCCGTTGGAGATCCGTGAATCAGCGGACGGTCCATTGCGAGTGTCTCGCTTCGCGGCAAACGCCTCCTTTCCCAGCCATCTCTCCCAGAACCAGGAACGGGTTCATGGCAAAACAAAAATGTTGGTCTGTTCGAAGGAAAATGACACAACTATTCCATGTTTCAGTTATTTACAATTATTCCTTTTTCTAAACTCATGGAGAGAGACTCCACAGGGGTGCTTCCAAATTGGGTCAAAGAGCGCCTATCTGTGTCTCATTATTTATGACGACGTGTTATTTATTAAAGTAGTCGCAAACTTTATGCGAATTAAATATACCAGTGGTGAGCACCGGGGATTGTTCAAGGAAAGTGAGAGTTAGTCGGAAATATCACGAAGTTATCAAATTCCCATTAAAAATCAAAAATGTTTCTTTTTTTCAATCTCGACTTTTTGTCCTAGTTTTTACAGAAATATTTGCGATTAATAAAAATTTTAAATACATAAAATTGTTGATGACGGGGAAAAAAAATTCGAAGTCGTTCTGACTCAAACGATTGATTTGTCACACTGCAGGAAATGTTAAAGTTGAGTAATTAGTCAACGGGGAAAAATTAGGCTGCGTACGTTTATTCTTCTTTTATATAATTATAAATATAAAAAAAGAATCAATCTCATTATTCAATTCACAGACAAAATACCATAATCTGACTTGGTTGTTTGAAAAAATAGCTGATTTTTTCATCTTTAATTTTCCAGACATATTCCGTTATTGTTGCAGAAACCGTATACTCATATTCTTACGTAATTTCTGACTTAATCCAATTTTCCAATGTTGGAAAATTCCAGACTACGAAGTTGAAATTGCGTCTGAGTTTACCAAGGTAGCCGTAGGACTGTTATCACTTTTCAAGGTTTAAACAGCGCTGCATATTATTACACAACGGTTCAATATTTTTCTATATAGATACATCGCCCGCAATAACCCTTGGAACTGCCATTAATAGTACCTACCAACCTTATTTTTGGGCAAGCTTCGTTATCAAGGTTGTTTTTAAAAGAAAGGACCTACCACCAAAACATTGCTATCCGAGAGTTGAGTTCCCTCTTATTTATAAGGAAATTTGGTTCTCGGTGGCTAAGGAAGGACAATTGAATGGCATCAAACTTTATTTGAAGAAACGAACTAACATGGCATTTGAGCTGAAATTTGAACGGAGATTCAGAGGAAATTAGTTCCGTTCAGAGGAAAATTCATTTGATGTTCACACTCGTGTTTCTGATTCATTATTCATCTCAACCTCATTGGGAGTAAACGGTTTGTCCTTCTGAGTTCTGGGTGGTCTCATTCGATTCTAGAGCTTTAATACTATAAGAATTGACGAAAATACAATACATTTATATCGGAAGGTAGCTCAAGGTTTTGAGTTAGATGTGACTGACAATAACCAAAACCATCGGGGAAATACTAGACCCCAGTGTACCAAATTTCATCAAAATTGGGCCGTGGGAACTGGGGAGAGATTTTTATTATTTTATTACTGGGGAGAAATTTTTATTCGATTTTTGGATTCTACGCACTTTGAAACGTAAACCATCATATTTTCAGGGAGTGAAACGGGTTTTTCCTCCTCGATTCAAGAGGTTAATAATAAACCATAATGTCGACCAAAATCATAATTTCCACTCGTATTTTACTGTTTGGGCCTTCTTGGACAATTTTGGTTCCGTATCTGTCATGAAATCCTTGTAACGAGCAACACTAGGTATATGAAGTTATTGTCCGATTGCAGGAATGCGGGTTGGCATGTAGATGGTCCCCAATGAAAATCATCACTCTCGGGTCGATAGTAATCTCTGCCTATGCTCAAACGTAAAACCTCGTAATCTTAATTTTTCAGTCGAATTCGATGAAATCTTCAGGGAATGTATTGTTTGCTGTGCAGATGTTCTCCTTTGAAAACCATTGCCCCCCGATTGATAGATGCATCTGCGCATGCGCAATTTTAACAACCTTTTAACGGCCATATCAGGTACATTCTTCACCCTAATTTGATGAAATTGCTTGGAATTGATAATTTGAGATAATCCACTCTGCTTTGGGCCATCAATACGATTTAGTGGAAGCTATGTGCCACACTCATTTAGCAAACCTTTTTTCTGAGCTTAATTCAAGCTTTTGAAGAGTGTGTTGTTGAAACACTTAGATAGGAGTATTTTGAGATTCCAAACTCTGGGTGTGTTTAACAATATTCATGAAACACATCTTTAACCGATTTCATAAAATCATATTAATTAATTAAATCACGAGTTAAAATTCTTAGTTTGTCGGTGATAAATTTAGGTGTGAACAGAATATTTATAAAGTGAACATGTAGTACAAGTGCATCACGCAAAATGGGATCATTTGTTTAAGAATTGCAGATAGATCAGGTACCTCTTCAGTTTACTTGTCATGTTTGAGAGAAGTTGAGGGTTGAATAGAGATGGCACAAGAGCTTACCTGAACCCGGACCATCCCATAATACATTTGTTGTCCCAGAGATACGTCTAAGTGGAAGGGACCTGTCAAAAAGTGACACGCAGGAGGTGACCAGAGAAGGATTATGTCCAAGAGTTACTCGAGCATCCTCTAAAAAAAGGACCACACAGAACTAGTCAACCACGATAAGTGATACTACTTGTTTGAAGTGGGAGAACGGAGTAGCCAAGTCAAAATACTTTTCTCATTTCTCCTTTTCCAAAGTGGCCTAATCCGTGGGTTTCACAAAAGAGAAGCCCTGGAGCTGTCACACCCACCTCTTCCAAGGAAGGATCACTTCTTTAATAAACATGCTGACTTTCACAACAAAGACGGTTTCTGGTGCACTGGTGGCCAACAATACTGAGAAATCCTCATGGAACTAAAAACATCCAACAACAAAAATGGTTACTCCCCCTAACGTTGAACATGATACTCTTTTTATTCTCTGCTTTGGTGGCAAACAAATTTGCTAAAGCTCAAAAGGACCAGCACTAATATATTTACACTTCCTTCATTCAGAATTAATTAACAATGTTTTTTTCGCTGCTATTCTTACTCAGCAACCTTACTCACTGCTGATGTAGAGCTCTCCCTTCTTATCAGCTCATAGTTACGCTAAAATAGATTGACTTGTGCTTTCTCTTCATGCTGACTATGGAAACAGGCTCTCTGCGTACAAAGTGTAGTTTGGTGTCTTACAAAAAAGATAATACTGCAAAAGACTTGCCCCCAAACCTGAGCCGCATCATCAACAACCGATCTCTACTAGCATGAAATCACTCTATACCTAACACCTCATATCTATAGAATTTTATAGTTTTTTCCCCCCAATATTCAATGTTCTCTAGTTAATGGGCGAAGAGGCATTCCGTAGGTCCAGCGAATGACAGGCAGTGACTAATGAGATCGGAGCTCAGAGCGGTATGGTCAAGTTGGAAACAAAAACAACAAAAAATGAGGCTCCGGATCATTGAAACTGGTGGGAGAGAAAAGGTCAGACAGCTTGCCGCCTCGATCCGCCCCAATCCACACTACGGGGACCCAGAAAAAAAGTAAAACCGTTTTCCGACTCCCCCGGATTGAGGATGTAGGTATTGAATTATAGAAACTGATCTGTCTTAGGGATTTTTTCTCATATTCCATTTCCATTTATTCCGAACAGACATTAATCAAGAAGGGTACTGATAACTACCCAACTGAGAGCAGGTACGCACGAAAAAAAAAAAAAATCCGTTTTGTGCAACATGAGTGAATGAGCAAATTTTCAAAATTTACATTTTTTGTTTATTTCAAAAACCTCAAAAAATACTATCCTTATCACTCCAAACTCATAACCCTAACCCAACTACTACAACCTCACCCACCCACATGTAAATTTTAACTCCCTAGCGACTTGAGTATCGTCTCGCACTTGCCCGAAAACGTTCGTTTCTCTATTTCAATATACTGACTCAAGCTCAACTCCTGGCTGGGAAACGACTTAGTAGTCAAAAACAGTAATTGATATTGGAATGAATTGGTGACAAAGGGTTACTCCTAGAAATCAATTGTTATTCATTTAATATCGCGAGTATCAATCAGAACTGTGACATTTCATTTGAAGACAATAATTGGGATTCGGCGATAATCTAAATTTGTCTGACTGCATGTTTTTCCACTTTTCACGTCTATGGAATTTATCCAGAATTGATGTGAATGGAAAATATGAGCTTTTCCAACAGTTAGATTAGTCTTTTTATTAAATGTAATTTTATTAAAATTATTATTATTATTTTATTTTACACGTAATTTATTGAATAACAAACACTTTTTTGATGTCGCGGCCTGGATTTGAATTATGAATTGTATGCTATGCAAAAAGTTTTTGTTTCACAAATATGTATAAAGTGAGTGAGAGAAAAACATTTATTGAGCATTCCAGAAGTAAAAACGTGTGCCAAGTGGGTGTGGCACATAGCTTCCTCGTATCCATCACCCGATTGTATAGATGATCCAATGCATAGTAGTTGATCTCAAAACATCAATTTCTAAATACCTTGCACTACCCTCATAGGGGACCATCAACAAGTCAACCGTCAATCTCTGAATATTGTTGGAAAATATAGAAGTTATGGATGTAACAAGGAAATATACGTTAGCGCATGCGCAGTGGCTACTAATATAATGATTTTCATAGCGAACCATTTACACGCCAACCGGCACATCCCTGAAAATTTCATTGAAATTGGATGAGAATTGTTACGGCTCTAGCAAGGATTTCATGACAGACACACAAACACGGAACCAAAATCTTTCAGGTAGGTCTGAAACGAAAAACGCGAGTGGAAATTTTGATTTGGGAGAACTTTTTTTTCAACCTTGAAAAGTGAAAACAAAGAGCTTCTTCTACCTTGGTAGACTCGGAAGCATAAGTTGTACAAGGACTTCAGTAGTTGTCGAAACGTAAGGGATTTGCCAAAAATTCAAATTAATTTATGCCAAAGGGTTAAGTTATTATCGTTTAATTGTTTATGGTTTAAGTTATTTGGGAAACTTGAACGTCCGAGATGGTGGGCAAAGTCCGTACTACTAAAACTATTTCTGCTGCTGAGTTCAACAGTAAGACGCCGTGATTTATGCCAAAAAAAAAATAATAATAATAAAAATGCTTTCTATTAGGGCTACTTACTAAAGGACAACTAGGTAACTATTTATTTTTGATGCCTCTCGTGAGGATAGAATTCATAGCAGCTTGGCTACCTACCACTGTTACATTGTTTATTGTTAGGTATAGTGTTAGGTATAGTTGATCATGAATTTATATATGTACTTAAAATTAGGGGTTCTCATGGGTCTTGATAATATCAAGGTATCGATAGGTACCTGCTCAATACTCATATCGAGCTCAATATTCATATTATGAATATTGAGCAGGTATCTTTCGATGATTTGAATTTTGAAATATTGTAAAGTTTCAGCTCTCAAGATAGTAAAAATGTCTTGGTACTTCCCTAACATACTATCTAATCACATTTGGCGCAACTTTATGCAGCAGTCTCTAATAATTTATGAATTATCGTTAGGTACTGGTTGGTTTGATCATTCATTGATCATTCCCTGGAATGCACCACTGAACAATATGTTTTAACTGATTTAACATTCGCATGGGTTTTTACTTCCGAGTCTTTTCTTTCCGGATTTAAGCCTTCAAACCTTATTATTATTATTGCTGAAGTAATTCTGATACCAATTTTAATAAAAGTGGTTGAAGCTAGTTTTGTTTTGCAATTTGCTGATGTTTGATCGGGTTCTAACTGAGATACCAAAGGATACTGCCCTACCAGACCAGAACAGATCTATGTAACTTCAACAATATAACGTGATACTCCACGACAACGAATAAACCACTCAATACAGCGCCAAGAAAATCAATCGCAAATAAATTGGTTAGTTCGTATTACAAAAAAATAAAATAAAATAATGCATCAGCGACGTAGGTCGGTAACCAATGCGAATCTTGAAGGATATTTACGATCCCTCCCAGGTGGTGGATTTTTGAAGGACACGTATCATATCTTTCCAAACGTAACACCCCTAATATACAACCTTCAAGTCTCTCACAAGATGCATACTGTTATCCCGGACGACTCATTAGAAACCCTGCAGGACAAGGGGGGAGAAGGCCGGTTTCCCCTCTCGCCCTGAAGACGGGCATCAAAGGACGCCGAAACGTCAGCCCCGAACGCTGGACGTTAGTAATCCTCGACGATTATTTCCATGACAACGGCGCAGACAGCGTCCCTTCCCGTCCTATCCCGCATCTCCTGGACCTTTCTCCCGCAGCCACCTCAACCCTGTTCGAGCCCATCTCTTGGGGTCTCCCCGCGATGATTTACGGCCCTCCTCACACAATATAACAGTGAAAATTCACATATAAGATGGTTTCAGGCTCAAAAAATGGAAAAATGTTGTCCTTTTTTCCGTGTGATCGTAATGTCACCCTACAAAACACCTGACTCCTTGTGGTTCGCACAGGGGTGGTCTAACCTTCACACCCCCTCATTCATCTCACTCTCTTGTCTGAATTGGGATTTTTTTTCATCTCCTTCCTTTCAGGTTTCAGGATTCTTTTATGTGTTGACAAAGCCGATGCCTTCCGCCGATCAGACACTTTTTTGTTTCAAAAATGAAAAATCCAAAGTACTTAGTCAACCTGACGGTTCTTTGACTCGTGAAGAAACACTTCCTCAAGCGACTGAATTATTAGGGTTTTTTCCTCCCAAAAATTATGATGAAGGTTGAAGGATGTACCATATTGTGTTAGAACTGTTGAGAGTAATGGGGTGTGAAATAGATTATCCGTCTTTTTCAAATTCCTTAGTAAGGTGTCATATGGAGGTTGTAGAGATGTGAGTCAGCTGGAGTGGGGCAATTTATTGTAGGAAAGTTACTCTCTGGTGAAACTTACCTGCCATTAGATTTTCATAACCTAACTATAATGACTAAATAAGTACCTGTAAATGGCCACGTGCTGACTTCTAAGTATACACGTTATAAGCACAAAAGGGATATGATTTTCAATTCTTAGGTCGGATAGGGCTCCAAACGGCCTCTAATCAAGGCGCCTCCGTCACCGATCCTGAGATATTCTTTTAGCTGAATCTTACGTTTTCCCCATGGCTCTCAGCTCATCGTCCACAGTATTCCACCGCATGTTCTTCTTGAACTTCCTGATTTTCTTGCTCCTTGTGGGTTGAACTCGTGTGCTTTATATGATAAATTTTTGAACAACGTAATGGTTATGCATTCTGAGTAGTAAATCCATATCAATCTTCACTCCATAATCGCTTATGGATCCTTCACTCCATTAAACTCATGTCGAAAAGATCCAAGTTGTTGGATTCAACTAAGTCCAAATTCGATTTAAAAAAAAGTACCATTTGATAAAAACATACTCAGAAAGACACTTCCGAATAAAACATGAAGATGAATACTCAACGTTGGGAAACTTAGCAGCTGGAGTACCCCAGGGTAGTGTGCTTGGGCCGGTTTTGGACCTTTTGCACACAAAAGATCTTCCAGAACCAACAAAAGCAGTCACAGCAACATTTGCAGACGACACAGCAATCCTAGCAGTAGGAAACAATTGAGGAAGCCGCAACAAAACTGCAGAATTCAGTGAATTGTATCCTTAAAAGGACCTAACTGTGGAGAATCAAACTAAATGAAACGAAGTCAACGCGTATAAACTTCTCATATCGAAAAGTAAACCCTATTCCCTTTGAAATTAACTCTCTATGCAAATACAGCTAAGTACTTAGGTATGACCTTGGATACCAAACTGAGATGGAAAAAACATGTGAAGAAGAAGAAAGAAGAAATCAACCTGAAATTTAGAAAAATGTACTGTTGGGAAGAAACTCTCAACTTCCTGTGCACAATGAAGTGCTACTCTACGAGCAAGTGATAAAGCCAATATGGGTTTACGGCTGTTCCATATGGGGATACACCAAAAAGAGCAACGTGAAAATCATGCAAACGGTGCAGAACAAAATACTCAGGAGCCTAGTTAATGCCCCCAGGTACATTCGAACAAATGACCTCCATCGTGACCTCAAAGTAGAGATGGTGAATGAGGTCATAAAAAGAAGAGCTGTGGACCACGAAACTCGGCTCCACAAACATCCAAACAGCAGGGACGTAAGATGATTGAAGAGGACCAAGCCCTTATATCTTGTCACCAACCACTAGAAGAGAAGTGTGTAATGTGATGTGGAAGTAGGTAGTGATCCATGAACCACAGAACTGCGTTTAGTACAAGAAGTCCAAATTTGACATGGAAAGTTGTACCTAGCACAATCTTCCATACGGATATTTGATCATGTAACCAACGCTTCTTAAAAAAACCGATATAAAAAAAAGAAAAAAAAGTGTACAGCAACCAATAAGAAGTTCAAGTCTTTTCTATCATCTGGCTGAGGAAGGAAGACAGTCTCGTCCGAAAACATTTCTCTATACACGTCAATTATCGGGTAATCTTTGTACCCATGAAAAGTGGGATACAGACAGGCAGAATAATTAGGGGTTATTGATAAATATGCAACCACCTCATGCAGAAAAGGGTATGCTAAAAACGATAAGAATTAAGTAGTAGATGGTAAAAGGCGTTATCTATCCGCATACGCTGAATACAACACGTTCGTTCTTAGATCCAACACCGGGAGCTGACATTGTAACCCTGGGCGGTCCAGGCCACCACTGTCGACGTCTTAATACCATAATGATGATGACTCTCTTCAAGAAGAGTTAGCAGTTAGCGTTGAATGAAGTAGCTGTGATTCTTGTATCATGTTCAATTCTGTTGATCGTGCCTGGGGCCCACCCTGACGGCTAATGGCGCCTCCAGCATCCCTCAAGTCATCATCCTGCAGTTAGAGAAGGTGTCATGATAGCCGCTATATCGGCCGGCAGCCTCTGACGCTACGAACTTTCTCGTTCCGACTTCCTTTTACTGCCATTTCGTTGATATCTTTGTAGCTTCCGTTTCACACGTTCTCTACATTGAAAAGGTTTAACAGAGCTACTGGTTGCTGAAGTAGTGTTCCTCAAACATTCTTTCCTTCTGCATTCCTTCCTTCCAGAACTCGTTCTCTCACTTCGTCCGGTAGTCGAATATTCATGAATGTCTCACACCCAAATAGTGAGACATCCTCTTCTTCTTCAAGGTTGACCAGTAATTCCCTCATGCCTCGTATTCCTCTGATGATCATTTTATATCTATATTTCCAACAACTCGAAGATGCCACTTTCATCGATCAGCTGAAACTTGAAGATCTTGCGTTTGCAATATGATTTGATCCCAAAATTATTAATTAATCATACTAACTTGCATCCCTGAATCAAATCGAACACCTTCAGGTTCACACCAATCGTTGCTCGTGATTCTGAATCAGTTAGTCGAACAGTCAGGGTCGTAAACTCGGCTCCATTCGAACTCTCCTTACAAGTTCCGTAGTCCCTTCTTTCTTCCTTCAACTAGACAGATTTCCGCGTCGAACAAAAAAAATGAACCACGAAAATCGGTTGAAAACTAAGGCCTGGGTAGACGACACAAGATTTTGCCACCAACACACGCACACACAAAGGCACACAACTATGGTTTTTTTCGCGGATTTGGATTCAGAATAGTCTAAAACGGATCAGTGTGTGGTTGTTTTTTTCTGTTGAGTGTTGTCGAACTTTACCCCAGATCAGTGTCTTACTGGGGGGCGTCCTAAAAACTAGGGTCTAAAACTAGGAACCAAGTTTGGTTTATTATGTTCAAAAGTGTCCCATTGGAATCGAGCAAGGAAAAAAGTAATCTCCCTCAAAATTTGGGTGTTTAAGTTTCAAGGCACGTAGAATCACTTAGGACCCAAGGAGTAATGTTGATGAAATTTGCGATACCGGCTTTGATTGGGGTATAGTCGTGCCCCGAAGGTTTTGGGTATTGTCAGTCACTCCTAAGGGGGCTTTTTTTCAGAACACTCTAGCTTGAAAAGTTTCAATGTTCAGGTATTGTTTTTTTTTTCATTGATTTAGAATAGCGACGATGTTTTAGAGATTTTTATACCATCCAGAGCTCTGTGGGACAGACTTCGCTTCTTATACGGAAAATTTATTCATTTAATTAGTAAATAAATAATTACTAAGGTTTTTCAATTAATTTAGGATACTTTGAGTTCAAGTTTTAGAAAAGAATGAGTCCATTCAGAGATTTGAACAATGAACCATGGTTAGATGAGGTCGAAAGAAGCTGTGTTCTTTGCAGACGGGTGATCTTCACAGAAAAATAATAAACCGGTGTGTTACAGTTTAATAGTACCCAATCTTAGGTAACATCAATGTAACCTTCATACTTAGGTAAATATATGTTTTAGAGACAATAAATACTGATTAAACTGAACAAGTTTATAGATACATTATATATAATAGGATTCGAATAGATCTCTAATGGATATGGCAATATGTGTGCAATTAAATTTAATTGTAGATGGAACGAAAGATAATTATCTCAGTTTCTAATCATAAACGATTCCGTGGGACTTCAGTGTTTTACAACCCCGCTATAACAGTATGAAATTTGTAATGGGCTTCTAGATGTCCTCGTTCGATGACGATACATTCCGTATTTCAAAGAAGCAATCGCTTGGAACGACACCTATGTTCGAGGTAAGTGCCTGTGCAAGACGCCAGACGGTAGATCAAAAGCAATTTGTGTGAGATGGCGGAATGAAACTGAAATTTCATGGTCACAATGGAGAGGCAAGAGTTTCATAAAGTGTCTCTCTGTCATCCGTGTTTTAGTTACGGCATATTGATACAGTGTGCAGAACCTAGAGATCCAGTGGGACTGATGAATGCGGCTTTAAATTGTAGGTACGTCGGCGGGGATAGAACAATTAATTTGCCCGAGATGAAAAAGAAATTTCCGTGAGGATGTTCAACATATGAATGTGTATTCGTATACCTTATGTTCGATTTCTCATAATCGATGATTTTCGTATAAGAGGTCAAGAGATTTTGCCCTCCGAAATTGAAATGGCTCCCACTTGTTTCATGTTCCTCAATGCATTCCGATTTATTCGGGTCCGTGTTCTTCACTCAAGTTAGTATGTTTGGCTCTATTCGGTCAATTTTTGAGGGAAAAAAAGGTGTTGCAAATTTGTTTAGAAATGATTTCTAAAGTAATGTTGATTGGTTCTGAGAATGAAATTAATTTTATGATCAAGGATCTTAAAATGTGATTTTGTCATCTAAGCTACCTGGGTTTCGTTAGTCATAGTTTTCGACTGGAGTAGGTACTATTGTGTCACTGTAACGTGACAGACAGTTTCAAACCAAATAACCTCCGTTTTTATGTATCAAACCAAATAACTAACTGATTGTTGAAATGAGAGTTGATCTGTTTATGAAATTTTCAACACGAGATATCATTTCGCCAGTAACTATTTTAAATATTGGCACGAATTGATGTATAAACATCTATAATGTTTTTATTTTTTCAATTTAAACTCCACAATCTCACACTCAGTTGCATACTAATCATCTACCCCGAATTTCTTGGTTTGGTCCTATCATGGTCAACTGAAACGTCATACATAAGTTTTTTATTTGCTGTCATACATTATGTACATAACAATAGTCAGATTTCTGCATACATAAAGTTACAAACTATATACATAAAAACATTTAATAACAATTAAAAAGTTAGGTCAAAAAATTCATCCACTGAATGTAGTGGGCAGTCAATAAGGAGATCCTTGATATATGTGTGGAACTGGTTTTTATTCAGTGTTCTTGCAGCTACTGGTAGGCGGTTGTAGAGAGATGGGCCCATATAAATAAAACGCGATTGGGAGCCAGAAAGCCTGAAGAAAGGCACATCAATATCACACCGGTGGCGCGTGTCGTGCGTGTGGACATCGCGGCGCTGTTGAAGTGAGTTGGCATTTTTGTGAGTGTACTCAAGAATGCAAAGAACGTACATGCTTTGCACCGTGAGCACCCTCAATCTCTTGAAGATAGGCCGGGCTGGGGTGCGATGAGCTTCTCCTGCACGTACAACTAAGGTACCCCAAAACCATCTGCCCCCAATTTTTTTCTACAATTTTGCAATTTTTGTTTTGTTTTATTGACAATAGCATAAGCTATACAGCCATAGGACAATAAAAAAAACTGAATTTTAAATGCTTGCATACGAGTCTGCAACACATTGGGACATTTTCATGTCAACCACTACACAGCAAGGTAGTGAAGTAAGGTTGTTAGTTCATGTACCCAAGCATCAAAATAAGAAAACAGTTGATTGTTCTCTGCGCAACACAGTGAGTTTTCGTGACGATTTTTCAGTTTATGTGCCAAAGCAAAGACATGAAAATGTCAATATTCAACTACTTGTGTAGGTAACTTAATTGGTTACTATATGTACACATTACAAGCTTCTATATAGTCATACTTTAATTTGTATACATCGATATTATTAGATGACTATAAAATTTCATAATTTACAGAAGATTCTGTAAAGATATGTTGCTCAACATTTCCTCCCTTTCCTCAACATTTCCTCCCATTTCCTCAACATTTCCACCCTTTCAATGTTGCTCAACATTTCTTACTTTTCAATGTAAAATTTTGCAATTGTCAATTAACTTACTCTTTGCACCAAGTGTCGCAAAGAGTGTTGGTGCACCAAACGAATCCATCTGTTGTCAAGAGAGTAGATACAGAACTATACGGCGGGAGAGGACAAAGAAGACGCAGACTCTGGGAAGTGCGAGAACGGATGTTGATAACCGCTGAGAGGTTCGAGATACAGGATCGCGATAGACAGAGGATAAAGTTATAAATCTGCTGGGGAGCTTCGGGCTTAAGCTATAAGCCAGCTCCTCCCAGACGATGAGGAGACCTCTAATCAGTGTTCGGCCGCCAGGCGGTGGTCCGATCTACCGGGTGAAGAGTCCTCTGCACTCCCATCTAAGTGTGGAGTAGGCCCTGTGAAGATCCAGATGGCGATCTATGTCGTCAGCGCTGATTGAAAACCTCCAGAATCCTGAGTGATCATCTCACCAGTTATTCTTCCTGTTTTGGTGTACACGTGTATAATCTGAATGAGTAGATTTCTATAAACGGAACCACTCTAGTTGAATAGACCAACCGTTCATCCAGCATAAATACATCATATCGATACCTTAAAGCACAAAGGCCGCCCATCCATCTTACATATTTTGCTTCCGAGTCTACCAAGGTAGAGGAATCTTTTTTTTTTACTTTTCAATGTTGAAAAAAAATGTTCTTTAGAATCAAAATTTCCACTCGCGTTTTACGTTACAGATTTGTTTCCGTGTCTGTCTGTTCATGTGTCTGTCAAAAAATCCTTGTAACGGGCATAACTTTACGACGTTATTGTCCGATTTCGATGAAATTTTCAGGAATTGTGCAGATTGGAGTGAAGATGGTCCCCTATGGAAATCATCACCCCTAGACTGATAGTAGCCTCTGCGCATGTGCAAACGTGAATTCCTTGTAACAGCCATAAATTCTACATTTCTCATCCGATTTCGACGACATTTTCAAGGTTCTTGCGGATCGGGGTGTAAATGGTCCCCTACGAGGGTAGTTCAAGGTACTTAGAGATTCGTGAATGGAGAATAAATACTATGCATCGGATCATCTATGCAATCGGAATTTCAGGATTACTCAAATTCTACGAAATTATTATTGACTTTCTTGAGGTTTATAGCTTGAAAACTTCTTGACGAAATTTTCTGAGTTTAGTGTAATAAGCCATTATTTTAGAAATTGTGCACTGGTGAAAACTTCTTTTGCGTTTTTCTCAAAACTCTGTTTTTGGACATAGCGCCTTTGTGCTTTGACTCCTCCCTTAGCATTTAAGGATCTGCATTTCTTTAACAGTGTTAATGATCTGAAAACTCGTATGTGAGGGCCTCAAGAGTGTTGCGTCCGAATTTGGAATAAAAATCAGAATTCTCCACTAGTGGTGTAGATGTGATGGAGTATTACAGAGTAGGGATGGGTATCGATACTCGATATTTCAAAATATCGATACTTCCGTACAGATACTCGATATTTTAGTATCGATACTGCACTATCCGATGTTTTTGGATATCGATATTTTGGATCCGATGTTTCTAAATATCGAATATCGATACTGTTCTCGCGGAAAATTCAACATGATAGCTAAAAAACGTCTGCCAAGTGGGTGTGGCACATAGCTTCCTCGTATCCATAACCCGATTATATAGATGAACAGATGCATAGTTGTTAATCTCAAAACACCAATCTCTAAGTACCTACCAATACCCTCATAGGGGACCATCTACACGCTAATCTGGACAATCCTAGAAAATTTCATCAAATTCGGATGGAAAGTTAAGTGAGTAGATGTATGTGATTGGATCAAAAAAATACTTAGCCTCGGCTGGGATTCGAACCCGCGACCCCTGGGGGACAGTTGAAGTTACGGCTGTTACAAGGAATTTACGTTTGCGCATGCGCAGTCGCTTCTATCGATCCGGAGATGATGATTTTCTTAGGGGACTATCTACAACCTAATCCACATAAACCCTGAAAATTTCATTGAAATCGGGTGGAAAATGTGGAAGTTATGGCCGTTACAAGGAAATTCACGTTTGCGCATGCACAATGGCTACTATCAGTCCGAAGTTGACGATTTTCATAGGGGACCATCTAAATACTAATCTGTAACATACCTGAAAATTACATCGAAATCGGATGGGAAATGTAGAAGTTATGGCCGTTACAAGGAATTCACGTTTGCGCATGCGCAGTCACTTCTATCAGTCCGGGGATGATGATTTTCATAGGGGACCGTCTACACACCAACCCGCACAATCCCTGAAAATTTCATAGAAATCGGACTATAACTTCGTATAGTTATGCGCGTTACAAGGAATTCATGACAGACACACAGACAGACAGACAGACACGGAACCAAAATTGTTCAGAAAGGTCTAAAACGCAAAACGCGAGTGGAAATTTTGATTTTGGAGAACTTTTTTTTTCGTCCTTGAAAAGTGAAAACAAAGCTTCCGCTACCTTGGTAGACTCGGAAGCAAAATGAAGAAAATAGAGAGGCTTTTGGGTCATTACTCTTTGGTTGCACAAATAACGTTCATATCATGGAAAAAATTACTCTGCTTGGACTCTTAAGAGTAAAAAATGATTAAAAGTTGTTGAAAAAGAATTTTTCTTGAGAAAATTTGATGATAATGATAGTTTATGACACTAAAGTATCGATACCTACTCGATATTCTAAAATATCGATATTCATGCCCAACGATACTTGGGATATCGATAGTCGGATACGATACAGTATCGATACAAAATATCGATACTTTTATAACGATACCCATCCCTATTACAGAGTATTAGGTACTAATGATGGATTTTCTGATGGGAAAAATGAGGATCTTATTTACCTAAAAATCGGGGATTTGCTTTTTGAGAGGAAGGAGATACGTACCTGTTCATTCCTGACCTATTTCGATACTGTTAGTTCATTCAATCAGGAAATCAATAAAGTTATACATTCCAGAATCAAATACAAATGCGTGACTCGTAGCACGGTTTACCTATCCCATTACGCCTAATATAGGGATCAATAACATAGGGATCAACACATTACCATGCGGTACCCCTGACCCAGTCGGCCTCTCCATCGCTTATCTGCCCTGCTGGGGCGATCTAATTAATAGTAACGCCATAAAATCCGCCAACTTCCTCATCTCATTACTTGGCTCTCTCATCTGGTCCTGGTTTACTGCCTTGTTTCGCAACAACTTACAAACTGACGTCACACCGTGATAGGTCTCTATTCATAGGTATAGCTTCTGAATCATTTCTTTGGAAACACACTAGGAACTGCACTGAGTAAATATTAATCTATATAAATCCAATAACCCCAAAATGAAACGTCCTCCATTCTGCCTCTTATGTTTTTACATTCCTTAATACCTACGGATTGAGGATCCACAAAATTCTTTTTCCAATTACACTTCACTTGAGCTCTCATCAGGTGGAGTACATTTATTTGAAAAACAAGCCAACACATCTAAGTTCTTCTTATATTTGGCGTGATACCTAATATCCGTTTAATATAAAGGTATTAATACTGTTATATTGTTTACATTTTAACTGATTCCTAGTGGTGCTCGGTGTTTCTGTTAGTTTAAAAATGAGATTTTGTTTTGAGCAAACGAAAATAAAAAACGCTGAAAATTATTACTCAAAGGTTTACTCTTTCTACGTAGATCACTCGGCTCAAAGAACACGGCTTTGCCATTGTTACCACCTACCTACTACATACCTACTTCAAGATTATTTGAAAGAAAGAAATTATTCACTCAATTCGAAGAAATAGGATTTCCTTCATATGGAAATTTGAATACTGGTTGCTAAAGATGCAAAACTGAGTACACCTCGAAGAAACAAACGACGATCGCATTTTGGTCCGAAATTTCAACGGAGATTAGGCCTCTTTTGCGATTCACACTCGTGTTTCTGATTTATCGAAAGTCAGACCCTCAAGTTCTCGTAGGGAGCGAACGGTTTGTCCTACAGAGCTCTGTGAGGTCTCTAAAATTTTTAAAAACTCAATACCGATTCAAATTAATGAAAAAAAAATCTTTATAACGAATTTTTTTGAGCTAGGGCGTTTTTACAATTTCAACTCTTAGAAGAGACTGACAATAACCAAAAGTTTGGAGCCACAATCAGACCCCAAATGGAGCCTATATACCAAATTTCATCAAAAACGGTGCTTGGGAACTGAGGAAAGTGCCGCGTACGGCAATCGAAGTACGGCGGACGGACGGCAAAATATTATTCGATTTTTGGATTTTACGTACCTTGAAGCGTAAACCAACAAATTTTGAGGGGTGTTAAATTTTTTTTCTTGCTCGATTCCAAAGGTATATTAGTGAAAATGATAAACCTAAAACGTGATTTGTCACAATAGTTATATCAAACCATTGGCAGTGCTTCTACTGAGTAATACAAAACATAACATGTAGGAATAAAAATCTCGTTTGAAAAATATTTTTGCGTAATTTAATTGTTGAAGTAGGTACTTAATTATTTTGGCGTAAAATCATCAATTTTCAGGTGTATTAAAAAAATTATCCATAAATCCTAAAATCGTCGATTTTGAGGGATATCAATTGATTATTTATGTTAAATTCTGAATAGACATACAAAATCTTTTAGGAATAAGGGCAGATTGAAGTTTCGATGATCCAAAATTTCGTATTATTTGCTTTCGTAAAACCCAAGTTCTGATCTCCCGATTTGTATGAAATTCGGGAAGTGTAAATCACACCTTCAAACCTCAAGTCTCATAAATCAATCAAGTTTCGTCGAAAATCGTCAATTGCCAAAAAAGGACTATCGAGCTCCGGTACGGGAAAGCTTTCTTGAAGAAAATACAAGTTGAAAAGTTGGCACCATGAGGCTAATTGCATGAGGCAAATTGCTATCCGCTCCCGTCGGTGATGGGAATGCATTTTAGAACCGGTCGACCTCGGTTTGACAATAAACTTCCTACTGTTTCATACGCACAGACGTTGAATGTACACTCCTGACTTCAAAGATTTGAAGAAAATTTTGCGATGACCGTACTTATATCAAATACTATGGGTCACAAATCAGTACTTTTCTCTCACTTTCCTAGGAACCCGCTCTTTCACGTCATTTTGATAGCACCGTCGAGTTTCCAAAGTTCATCAAACTTCTCAAACTAGTTTAAAAATGAAAATTCCTTCCTAGAGATCTCGGGTTTATCACATTTGATGCAAAACATTTTTAATTAAAATATGATTATTCCAAAATGCGTTTTAACGGGATCTATGACTAATCACAATGAAAAAATTTTGGTTTTACGAGTATTTTGCTGAAATACCTGATTGTGCGGAGCTTTTGGTTTATTATTTTCAATAATGACCAAGAAAAAAAGTTTAACCCCTTCTCAAAATTTGTTGGTTTACGTTTCAAGGTACGTAGAATCCGAAAATCGAATATAAAATTTTCCGTTCGTCCGCCGTACGCGGGACTTTCCATAGTTACCATGGGTCGATTTTGAGGTCTAGTTGTGCCGCGAAGCTTTTGGTTGATGTCAATCAATTCTAAGGGGTGAAAATTAAGGGTTAAAACTTTCAATAGTGCCCTAGCTCGAAAAATCTCGAATTAAAGGTATAGTTTTTTCACCAATTTAAGATAGTATTGAATTTTCAGAATTTTTTGAGACCACCCTGAGCTCTTAAGGACAAACTGTTCGCTCCCTAGGAGAACTTAAAGGTTGGACTTACATAAATCAGAAACAAGAGTGTGAATCGCAAAAGAGGCCTTCAAATTTTAGCTGACCAAAATGCGATTGTTGTTTGTTTCTTCGAGTTGTACTCAGCTTTGCGTCCTTAGCAGTCGGTAATCGAATTTCCTAATAGTTAAGGCATCCTCAACTTCCTGTTTCTTCGAACTGAGTGTGTAGCGTTAGGTCTTCCAAATAAAGTTGTTTGTGAAATAGGTATAAGTTGTTAGGTAGGTAGATACAATGGCAAAGCCGTGTTCTTTGCAGACTATTAGAATAGAATAGGATAGAATAGGTTTTATTTGTCCTATAACAATAAATTTGTATTGACAATGGTCAAAGTGACTTGCAGCGTTTTTAAAACCTTAAATATATATGGTGTATTTTTGAGGAATATCTGTGATCTGTGTTACATTTCCTTAAAAATTGAAGGTTTCAGAGTTTATGCGTGACGATGGCCATTTCCGACCCCTGTGCAGTGTACAGCACCTAAACCTCTTTTCGTAGCCGTGCTCTTTGAACACGTGGAAAAGATTTTATCACCTGGTTTTTGACATTTTATGTCTTTACTATGGCACATAAATGAAAAATCGTCACGCGGGGATCGTTACGCGGGGAGCGTTATGAGGGGAGCGTTACGCGGAAATTTCTGATGATTTTCACGTACAACCAATCGTTCCTAGGGAAAACTAACTTCCTCATTTTCCACCCCACAAAAATCGTTCACAACTCGGAAAGCTCTCAATTTATTAAACATAAGACATAAAATGTCTCTCGTGGTTGCGTACTTGTACGAAAGCTGTATCCACCGTTTGTGTTTTTTTATTATCGTCCTTTTTTCAAAGGATCAGTAAGGTGAACAACTTAAGATATTCATACTTACCTCTGTACTATTTTGCAAATTATGATACCTGGCAAAATAATTTAGATACCTTCCTATTTTTGTGAACTGCATTTGAATTCCTTCCAGTTGTGCATTATTCTTCTCTCCAGACGTGAATTGTAAGTGACTTACCAACTTCTGAGTTCCAGCCAAAATGAAGACTGAAGCCGTCGGGTCTACCCGTCTGGCAATGGATTCCGCTGTGTATTAGTCACGTAAAGTATTAAAACAGAAGGATTACGGTCGGCATTCAGGATCTGTAGCTTTCAATTCATTACCCCCGACTCGCTGTTCGCCCGCCACTCCGTTCGATCCGAATTCCATCCATCTTCTACAGCCGCGTTCTTTTCTGCGCAGCCTCGTTTTGAAATAGCCAATCAGGTGTTATTTAAGAATGTAATTGTATTGGTTTTTTTTTCGTTGAGCAAGATCTCTCCCGTAGATTCCAAGTAAAAGTTCTCCAAAGGCAGAAATGGATTGTTAACTCCCAGATTTCGAAACGAAGAAGGTGAATAAAGAGATGGAGTTGGAACTATACGTCATTCTATCAAATAAATTATATGACGACATATTTCAACTATTGACCTATGTATAAATTAGTACCCTTTAAACTGGTAAACCCATTTTGTTTATTCGAAATTGAGAAAAGGCATTGTTTCAAAAATGTCAACTCCTATTTCTTACCTCAAAGCGATTGATAGTAATTAACCAGAAGTTTTGGGTCACAATGGAGCTCATATACCACTTCCATCATTTTCGATCGGTGCTAACAAAGAAATTTTTAAAATCAGAGTTTCGGAACCAACGTCCCTTGAAACCAGAGCTGTTAAAATAGGAATTCCAATTCCCATTACCAATTCCAATTACTTTAGGAACAAAGTAATTGCCATTACCATTACCCATTCCTGTAATGGGAATGGAATTGTCAATTACTTTTTCCAATTCCCTGTAATGGTAATGGTTTTTCCAATTCCCCATTACTCGTAGTTGAAATGTAATGTGTCCTTCCAATTACCCATTACAGGAAGAATAATGGGTGATAGGAACTTATTCCCCATTACCACCATTCAATCAGTAAGATGACCATCCTCCAATTCATAGGTGACCATTCCCAAATTCCTTGGGGACCACCCTTCCAATTCATCCCACCATCCATTTCGTTGGGGACCATCCTCCAATTTATAGGGGACCATTCCAAAATTCAAAAAAAGATGGTGGGACGGTCCCCTATCATTTGGGAGGATGGTCCCCAAGGAATTTGGGAATGGTCCCCTAAGAATTGGAGGAAGGTCAACTTACTGATTGAATGGTGGTAATGGGGAATAAGTTCCCATTACCCATTATTCTTCCTGTAATGGGTAATTGGAAGGACACATTACATTTCAACTACGAGTAATGGGGAATTGGAAAAACCATTACCATTACAAGGAATTGGAAAAAGTAATTGAAAATTCCATTCCCATTACAGGAATGGGTAATGGCAATTACTTTGGATTAAAGTGTCTCTTAAAACCCCAGTTATTGGTTTTATGTGTACATAATCATAATCACTTCACTCATTTCATTGCTAATAAGAAAAGCAATTTTGAAAAGTAATCATTACTTTACAACTCTGCTTGAAACGTAAAACAACAAATGTTGAAGGAAGGGATGTTTAATTTGTTCTTGCTACCGATTCCTTAATGTAATTAATTAGTTATTGAAAACCATATACACAAAAATAACAACCTGAAGATCATCTGTCATGCAATTATGTGAGGCCTTTTTTGATAACCTCGAAAATTGTTGAATTGTTGTGCGTGAAAACGAATTTATGAATTCGTGACATTTGAAGTGTCGGTGTCTTTTACTGAATGGTTTCTGTCGAATAGACCTTTTTTTATTATCACCAATAATTCCTCAGCTTTTTATTAGCAATAAATATCACCAGAGATAAACTATTGTTGTTGTGCAATTAAAAGTAACGCATGACTTCGTCTACAACGTAAGACGAATATTATAAGAATAAATTCAAATGTTTGGGATTTGGAGAATGACTGGGATCGAGCTGTAGACTATTAACAATGTTATTTATTTTTCACACGTTCATAAAATACAGAATCGTTTAATTACAAATAATTTATTTAGGTTTAGACCGTAACTTGTCGACTTGATATGCAAAAATATTATTAAGAGGAAATGAAATATTACAACTCGCAATGGAGCCCACGGGGGAAATTTGTTGAAAAAAAGAGTGTAGGGAATATCGAAACAAATATAATCGCTGACTTATTAATCTTAAAACCAGGTCGATCGTAATTTACATACGATACATACCAAAATACTAGTCTACGAAGGAACCAAAACTTCAAACAATCCCCATATTTTTATCACACTTCAAAATCAAATCAAAATACTGACCAACAATTTAAAATAAAGAAGGACAAAACTGAAAACTGATTGTACTCGTAACTATTTACAGTTGATATAAAGTATTTATAATTGCTTTACCATATATATATAAATATACATAATTATCACTATTCAATATGTGTTATGTACAATTTTTTTCTTCAAAATTTATATTTTAAAAATATTATTATAGAATTTATTTTATGTTGTATGATACAATATATATAGAGTTACTGTAGTATAAATATTTTGAATAATATAAGCAGGAAAGACCATAAGGCCGTGGAAAGACGAGATTAGAAGAAGACAATAAAATTATGGTTGACTGAAGGCACGTACACAGAGTGTCGAATAACATGTTGTATGCATTATCAAAATTTGAACAAATCTGGGTGGACTGTAGGCACTGTAATTAACGCATGAAAGACAGACGTAGGTACTGGTTAATATTATAAAATTTTTAGAAAATGTGTTTTTATAACTCGTTTGCTCCATTTCGTGCGTTTTATATACTTATGCAAAATACTTACTACGGAACCTAATAAGTAAATATTATGTTATTAGTTCCAGAATTTGTGCGCACTTTAGAATTTAAGAACACTGACTTGATCGGAAGCACTTTTCTCTAGGAGAATGTGGATGGTAGGCATATTAGATCACATAGAGTGCAAATATATTCCATTGTTTGGTGTAGTCTGAGGGATACCTATCGAGGATTCAACTACGTACGTCATACAAAAAAGTATACAATAATATTTAATTTCCATCTAATTTATCAATCTTCGCCGTGTTGTTGAATCATACAAGTATAGATAAATTCAATCCAAATTTGTGGTATGTCAGGTCACTATTGTCTCTATGTAGGCACTTCTGTTCTCATTGATCAAAATTCAAATAGCTGAAATCTGGTGAAATTGAATGCCCCTGTACTTTAGCCGGTGCCTATGTGCATAGTAATTAAATCTTGATAATTTATAACCTATCGATTGCAATATGGAAAAAATACTCAATGAGCCCTACCGCACAGACCCGCTTCGACCGCCCCCAGCTGGCCTAGATATGGGTACCCGCTCTTTGCTTCGCTTGGCGAGTGAGCCGTGGAGTACATTTGGCTGCTTCCGGCTGTTGTGGCAGAAGAGAATAAACTGCAACAGACAAAACATTACATTTTTAAAAACTAATTCACAGAGTAAAAGTAACTATAGAATGGTGGATGTTATCACCTCATAGGTAACCGGGGACTTTGATACAAACCAACGTTGAATTGAGGAAATTATTTCTTCGTGACGAACTGCCTTCATTCTGTATTATGTTTCACCTTATAGGCGAATTCGGTGAGCAGTAATAGCAAACACTAGATTTGAGTTTGGCCTTGATGAAAGGTCGAGCAGAAGCATACAGTTAGGGTTGGGGAGCTATTCCGAAAGGGGGGGATAGTTTCCATTACGATTCCCCAAAAGCTAAGGGCTTCAAGATTCACCCTCTGAGGGCTTCGTCATCAACCACCACCCAGATCAAAGGGAAGAGAATCGAGGGTGACTTGAACCAGGGATGGCGGATGGGTGGTAGTGCTGGGGGATCTGTAGTGTCACTTAAAGGGGGATAAATGGGACGGATTGAAGGGTGTGAGTCGAAGGGGACAAGTGAGTCACTGGCTCACCCTCAGCATCTCCGGACAATCAAGAGACTTGCCTTCATGAAACCGTATAAACACCATTCTCAATCGATTCCTGGACTTGTATTCTGCATCAGTCATGCTTCTTCAAATAAGCTGATTCCAATATGGTCAGAAAACACTGCAAATTATAACACAATGGTTTATTATTTTTCTATATAGATCACTCGTCTGCAAAGCCACCAACCATACAACATAAAGAAAAACATCGATCGCATTTCGGTCAGCTAAAATTTGAACGGAGATTAGGCCTACAAATTATTACACAAAGGTTTATTATTTTTGTACAGATCACTCGACTGCAAAGAACACGGCTTTGCCATTGTTACCACCAACCAACTTGAAGAAAAATATCGATCGCATTTCGGTCAGCTAAAATTTGAAAGGAGATTAGGCCTCTTTTGCGATTCACACTCGTGTTTCTGATTTATCGTAAGCCCAAAAATCCTCGTAGGGAACGAACGGTTTGTCCTACGGGGCTCCGCGTGGTCTCAAAAAATGCTAAAAATTCTATACTATCATAAATTGATGGAAAAACAATACCTTTATATCAAACTTTTCTGAGTTAGGGCGTTGTCAAAATTTCAAACCTTATTTTTCAATCCTTAGAAGTGACCTACATCAACCAAAATCTTCGGGGCACAACCAGGCCCCAAATGGAGCCTACATACCAAATTTCATCAAAATCGGTCAATGCTAAGTGGGGAAAGTGCCGCGTTCGACGTACGGCGGACGGATGGCCAATTTTTTAGTCGATTTTTGGATTCTATGTACCTTGAAACGTAAACCAACAAATTTTGAGGGGGTGTTGAAAAATTTGTTTTCTTGGTCGATTCCAATGGTTCATTATTGAAAAGAATAAACCAAAACGCGGTCAATGACTGGTATACATCTCCAGTTTATAATATCTTTTGGCAAATTCGGTAAGTTTTTGCTTTCAAATGCCTTTTGGTGATTAAGTTTAATTAAGTTTCCTCATTTTGATGGAGGAAGGAGTCGAATGGCTCTTGTGAAAATGAGTACCTTAGCAATGGCGGGTTCCCTTTTAGTACAATTTGTCTATGGCTCACAAGAGTCACGAAGAGATGCGTAATGAAGGTAATCTCGTTTCGTGGGTTAATCCCCAAATTTAGTTCCCACGTCACAGTTTAGAGGTGAGGTGTTTAGAGGTTAAAGAAAGAAGTGAAATCACCGACTTCAGCTAGTGGGCGCATACCCTGAGCAATATGCCAACAGTTGGCAGTTGTCTGTTTCAGCCAAGCATAGGCCACAGTTACCTACAAGGCTCCAAAGCGAGCTGTATAGAGTGGATTTAAGTTCTTTTTTCCTTTGAGTTAAAAGAGTGTGATTACACCAAAACTTTAAATATTGACGTAAACCGTTGGTCGAGGCTCAAAATATAAAATAAAAGAATGAATCTGCTCCACGTTGTGTTCACCGATGATTCAGACTTCTGAATCATAACCTGTTTGAACTACTATGTGGAGGATACAGAACATCAAGGCACAAAATATTCAAAAGAACTCGTGTGAAGGTGAGAGCGGTGATAACGATAACTACTATCTTTCTCTAAAAAAAGTTCCGTCTTGGTCGGAAAACCTTGGCTCCCTACCCGAGTAAAGCTGGAAGTACAGAGATAATATTGTCTGCGATGCAATGGTTACTCGGTTCCTTTGTTGGTTTACACCCAACTATTTCTAATAGCCCGTCACAAACTGAAGAGCTTGGAGGTTCTTAAATTTTACGATTTTCTCCTCTTTTCCGTAGTTCCGAAGTGAATCATGAATATTCATAAACTCGCCTCTTTCTGAGGCATGGTCCCAGGTTTTCTGAAGAGTCGAATCATGTTTCCTATTATGTATACTTAATTTCAAAACGTTCAGTTACTTTTGTTCTTTGCTATTGTTTGGTACAGCTGGCTACACTCGTGGAGCAGCCATCGGTATAGCTCTCTTTGGAATGCACTTATGAAGCAACCTCAAGTCAGTCAACTAGCATCAAAAAGTCCAGCAGCTATCAATTGGCTCTCACCGATCGCAATTGTCAACAGGAGAATTTTATGAATATTGTAGTTATTTCAAATATTGTAGGTTTTTATGCAATCTATACAGTATACAGGTCAAAATCAAATTAAGTGGTCATCCGGTTCGGAGTTTTTCCTTCTTCTTTTCTATTGTTCAGAATTAAGATGTTTTATGAGGATTTTTGGTGTTTTTTTATGAGGAGTATATATTTATCTACCTACTCATTCAATCACAATAAATATTGTTAGCGAGATTTTGGCTTGAATTATCTTGGCTTTCAAACTTTTGCCAATTAATCAAGGTCCCTCAGTCAGAGCAAATATTCCACGGTTTAAAAATTTAAATGTATTACCTACTGAAATATAACATTATTGTTAAGCTTGCGTAATCCGGTATCGAATACGGTTCAGCAAAAAAAAAAAGTTGAAAAATCAAGGCAACTTAGGAGTTCTGAAGAGAAATCTGGAGAGGATTCTCTAAAGTGAAAAGCCTCATTCGACATCAGTTAAGCAGGTCTGTAAGCAATGCGAACGTGGACTTTTCCGCCGACTCAGTCAGAACTGGCAGTATGTTCCCATCAAAAGGCCCGGGGGCTCATTCGACCCAACTGGAGCGGGGGAAAGTGGGTGTGGGATTGCAGTGCACAGTTATTAAATGTGACCTATAGAAGAATCATTCTGATTCGGCTATTATCCTATAGCCAAGGAACGTCCCTTCTCGACGGTTCCCACACTGTTGGTTCATCCTCATAATGACGAAGATAATTTTGCTTTTTTGATGATGTTGACAGAAGTGTCCAAATGTTGCGTTTCGCCGCGAGCAGATTCACTGATCACTAATTGAATCTAGCTTTTGAACTATACCTACATAGGCTCATAGCCGTATCAGTGAACCTGATTTCACTAACATGATCGAATCTGTATTTTAAAACAGGACAGTTATTCGTCAGTTTCTTTTATGAATTTGAAGAGGTTCCATGTTACCATATTTGTGAATTAATACTACTCGTCTTCATACTGTTTAATAACAAATATGTCGCTATAGGGACTAATCCTAAATTACAAGTTATAAGTTATCCTAAGACACAAGATGCTAAGTCTTCATTTATCATCATAGGACGTGAAAACCATAGCCCTCTATAACCACTTCACACCTATTGTTTCAATGTGTTTTTAGCATGGAACATGGAACAAAAAGTGTTGTTTTTAAGGAACGGTGACTAGGAACGGTATCGAGTCACGAAATTTTGCTTAGTCGTTGATACGGAACTAAGATCGTGTTACGTGGTGTAACCTATGCGATACTTCCATTAAAGGAAGTAGTGAGTCATCATAAGCGCTATTAAACTCTGCATGAACCTGTAATTCTTTCTTTTCTATATTTAAAGAAATAGCCATCACGTTGAACTGGGCAAAAACGTGACGAAAGTAGTGCGGGATTTTGTAATGATTTTCACTTACAACCGACCTGTTTCTAGGGAAATGCATCGCCGTTAGTTTTCATCCCACGAAAATCTTTTCGCCACTCATTAAACAGCCTTCAATTTATGCGTAAATTATATACTGCCAAAACAGCAGTAAATATGGTCGAAGCTGAGATATGCCTCTGTTTTAAAAGATCTGTGAACAACATTCGCGGTAAAAACCAACATCGATTTAGTGGAGCAATTTGAAAAGCAGGCCCATAAAGAGCTAAATTGAAACAACATAGGAAAAATTCCTAGTAAAAGGAAACAGCAAACAAACCAAATACGGCTAAAGTATATTCCATGTTTCTTGAATTTTAGCCGAAGGCTCTAAGGGTTTTTTTTAAAAAGAAGACCGAATTATTGTCAACCATTGGGAAATGAATATCTTTCTTCCGTACATGAGACCCCTTACATACTTGGAAGTACCATTCCACTTCAAATTTTCCGATTTGCCTAATACTCAAGGGAAGGATTGAAGTAGATTTGGTCATACCCCATTGGGTTCTTGAAATTATGACGATATACAGCACTGTCATTGTTTTGTAACAAGCCACCACCGCAGCATGGACTACAAAATGGCCGCTTCTATGATGTTAATGCCCTGGCGAATGCATTATATTGCGTTCCTTGGCGTTTTGCGATCCCTGACTTCATTCATTATTCATTCTATATTATCTATTGTTCGATGAGAATACGAATATCTTACGCCTCTTTATCTCCAAAGCCCTGGACCATTAAAAGGGTTGAATGGTACGGCTTGACTACATGATGGCAGCCTTTCACGTCATGTTAGCGGCGAATCATATTGGATGCCATAGGAACGTACCGTTTCAATATTTGTAGCGGTGCTAACTTTGTAGTTTCATTGCTTCAACCGTAATACAAGAGTAGATAACTCCAAGTTACTCATGTAAAACTCCGACATGTCCTTTCTCCTGTAGACTACGTCTACCCTATCAGTAAAATGTTACTTACGCAATTTCGTGTTCCCTCTCTAAATTGAATTTCTTGGAATGACGATAGATTCGAATTTGATTCATCAGATTGAAAATTGAGATCAGAATTGAACCACATTTGATTATAGTAACCGATTTATTTTTATTTTTTATTTTACACATTTTATTTTTTTAATTTAACCTGGTTATTTGAAACCGATTTATAGTGCGGTGGATTTTTGAATATGGTTGTCAGTTTTATGGACCAGGACTTCAGAAAACATTGTGAGAAGCTGTTAAAGAAGATTGACAGTTTTCATTGATGGTTTTGTTCAACAGGGAAGGGCAAACTGCTTATTTCTCAGCCCTGCATCCTTCAGGCATTCTGGGGATGGGATCATGTTTATTACACCGTAGAAACATAATTATGTCATACCTAAGGCGCTTGTTATGCTCGCGAAGAATACACCACTTCCTAGCATTGCTGACATGGCTGTGATTCGAAAAGTATACATCCAAATTTTGAAATATAACTATGAAATCAAACGAAGATTCAAGCATCCACACTCATTTATTATTAAATTAGCAGCTCTGCGGATGTCCTGTGGTTTTCTTGAGAGCGCCAGTCCTAGAAACTCGTTCCTCTCTCATTCACTCCCGTCTCCATAATTTCCACTGATTGAACTGGATCTCTGTCTGTGACTTACTCTTTCCAGCCGATGAAAGAATCAGATATATTTTTCTACATAGTCTCCTTCAAATTCCAAGTACTTCTGGGCGTAGAATATATTTTTTTAAATTCCATCTTCATACCAGCTAACCACGCATTCACAGCACTTTTCAGCTCATTATCTATCAAGAAACCTCACCCCAAGACGAACCAAAAAAGCTGACATGTCTGTGAGTTAAAATATTTACATTTTTTATATAATTTTTTTCCCGGTTTTTAAAAATTCGTGTTTTTACTTTTGGAGATATCTTTGCAGGTTTTTTCTATTTCTTGTTTGTAAACACCAGGTTACACTAAAGTAGGACTGAAAATAAATATTTCGATGTATGGGAGGGTGCTGAATCGAATTTAGGTACGAAAATCGAAAGTTCTCGTCGACTACTTCAACATAGTTGCAAAAGCGTTAAACAATTTTAAAATAAAATTGTAAATGTAAAAATTAAAAATTACATTGTAAAAATTAAAATTCTATAAAATAGGTATCATACAGAATTGGAACTGTATGTACCAGAATTTTATTAGATTACTAATCTTTGAAGAATACCCGACCATTATTTGAATTAGAAAATTGAAATGTCATGAATGTTGTTTTTCGAACCGTCATCAAACGTGTAAGAAAGTAGCAAAGCGACAAAACTCAGTTGATTAATTTAGTAGGCGAAGATACGAGGTCCATCCTTTAGTTTTCAAAAGGCGGTAATGAAGGGGAACTAGAGTTGACAGGCTCGGCCACCAAAATGGATTAGCGTGAGTGATTAGAGCCGGCCTTCGGGGAAGCTACCTGTTAGTTATCTAATTCCACCAAACTCATCTCCTCCTTGGGCTCAGGCCATCTAGTCCGAAGCAGTCCTAATTGATGGGTCTCATCTCTTCTTTTAATTTTCTTTTTTATTCTCGTTCATCATTGTATAGACGAGCTCAAGACAGACCACACTGGTTTTGGTGTATGAGAGAGTGGGTGTAAGTTGGCGTTAGGCGTATCCGTCAAAATAAATGTACGAACCTTCACGAACACTGTGTGTAAGAGGAACAATTCCATGTGTACGTCCACTGTTATGATCAATAAAGGATAGAAGGGGATGTTGGAGGGAAAAAAGTAAGCAGTTGAGGACAAAAACGACGTCATGTCGTCTGCACCGGTAAAAATATTTCAGGAAAAAATTAAATCCTTGACTGGAGGTAACATGTTTGAGTTTTTAGGTTTATTAAGAAGCCAGCGACCCCGAGGACGACCTCGGTCTCGGGCGGTCCGGATAGGTTTTTCTTCATACGTAGAAAGTCTACGAGGGGGGGGGGGGTTGTCTAGTAGTTACGTTCTTCTATAGATCTATCTAGGTATATGAGGTTATGACTTTACTCCTAAGATGGAGTGTACGCTGCTTTGTGACAATTTTATGTTTACACAGTTCATTTCTGGAAGCATCTGGGTTCTCATAAAACTAACGTGATACTCTTCATAAGTACTACCTATATGACACGATAATAATAATATAGGATATTACATAATCATAATATCATACAAATAATATCAATATTATTATCATTATTAATGATCTTAATAATCAGTAACGAGACGTAAAGGAACTGCTAGATAAATTCCTGTTGAAAACAAAAACAAATAGTTGTCAACAGCTACGAGATAAATGCTAATAAAGCTAATGAATAAAGCGATATGCCACCTACAGGCACAAGGAGGGCAGTGGTGTTGAGATGTGGGCGGGAACGGACCACGTACGTGGAGGAAGGGAAGATGAAAGAGAGAGATGATAGTATGCTGTTAGCAGCGGCACCACCTTCCTTAGCCCTGCCCTGTAATCAAGAGTTTGGATGCCGCTCCGCCTGGGCTCTTTCCCCCTGTGTCACCTCCCAGGGGTCCCAGTTCCTGGTCCGGGAGACCCCCGGGCCACCCCGCGGGTCCCGATTGCAGGGATCACGAGGAATGCGCGAGAAAACGAGATATTGTGGACAATGAGAGGGAAGAAGCGGTAAAGAGAGCTTGGACAGGGTTCTCTCAAAACAATTCTTTGCTTTGTAACCCTTCACCACCAAGAATGAGGTAGAGAAATTGTGCACAGGATCACATTGAGCACTACAGGATGTTTTTTAAAAAACGAGTCTTAGGTTCCTGCTGCCATTTACACACAGTTGAGCAGAACATACCATTTAACCGAAAATCAACATATTATCATAGATATACACTGATGACCAACAGATAACAACTGATATCAGGTGAGCAAGGGCGAACTTGAAGCATTGGCTTCCAAATGAAGAGTCAGACTTTCAAAAGATGCCAATGGAGTTTATCTTGTTTGGGTCAATAATGGTCAAGAAAGCTTGAAGTCCACTTTGGACCATCGTTTTGAAGAGATAGAACTGGTTTTCGCTACTACTACTACAGTCCGATGCTGATATCGTCATAACAGTATATTCTTGGTTGTTGTGGAGAAGGAAGCAGAGGACGTCAATATACTTTCTTCAACATTTATTCGGCAAGCGCTTTCGGGGCAAACTATGGCCCCTTTATGGCCTATATTCACTCTGCAATTATATTCCCACTATCTTCCATCCCTCCTCAATCACCAAAATCTCTTCTCTGCCAATTATTGCTGAGTGAACATAGGCTTGAGAAAGGGGCCATAGTTTGCCCCGAAAGCGCTTGCCGAATAAATGTTGAAGAAAGTATATTGACGTCCTCTGCTTCCTTCTCCACCACAACCAAGAAAATGACTACAGCAGGAGTGCAGAAAATAACAGTAAAGGTACCAAATTTCATGCACATGAAAGGAGACTTGTCTGCCTTTCTACCACCACCCACCAAGCTTTTGTTAATTTAAATTACATACTCGTACAATATTACCCTAAGAGAATTATGTGTACCAAATAGTACCTCTCTTGAACTCAAAAGAAAAGTTAGAATTATCGCTTACACAGCTGATTTGACTCACTAAAGCAGCCACTGGTCTGTTAGTGCTCAAATTAGACTTCTCAAAAAAGGACAAGCCCTATCAGGTGTAGCAATGATATGACTTCTACCCTATCACTTTCAGTGGTCCCCTTCAATGGCTCCATGGTGGTTACCATAAATATGTTCTGATTTTAGAAGGTAAACAGGGTGTCCGATAAAGATACGGCCAAACTTCAGGGATCGATTTTACAACTAATTTGCAACAAAAAATGTCTCCAAGCAATTTGGTTTTAACCCCTTGTTTTTTTCAAGTTTTTTCAATTTAAATAATTTTTTCATATGTTGAACCTTGTCTCACTAAAATTACTAAAGCTCCCTTATTATTCGTGGTAATTCAAATCTGATTAAACCGTTAAAAAAAAACATTAAATTTCCCGTCAGATGAGCTACAACACATATTTTAACCTCGCATCTAGTTAGATTTTTTCTAGTCCAAACTTGAACCATTGCAATTTTCGAGTTTTCTCACGAGTCTCAAGACATTTTCACCCATTTCCCGTAGTGGAAGAAAGGGGGGGTTTCCTCCGCCACCACTCATCCCTCCCCCATCCAACCCTGAATCCTGCCGTCAAAACGTCGATTTCGTTGAAAAAATTCAAGTTTTCCATGTTCAAACATTTATTGTTCCCCTAAATTCGGTTGTAAAATATTTTTTGATTATACCGTTGGAAACCTGAGATTTTGAGGATGTTTTTGCTTAAACCGCATTGATTTTTCTATACAGCAAATGGGTGAAAATCTTTTGAGAATTTCGTCAAAAAACTCAAAAATTACAAAGGTTTAGGTTTGGACTAGGAAAAATCTAACTTGATGCAAGGTTACTAATGTGTGTTGTAGCTCATCTGACGAGAAATTTAATGCTCTTTTTAACGGTGTAATCAGATTTGAATTTCCACGGAAAATAAGGGAGCTATAGTCATTTCAGTGATACAAGGTTCAACATACGAAAAAAAACTTTAAATTGATTCTAACGGGGTTAGAAGAAAATTGATAGGAGACAATTTTTGTTGCAAATTAGTTGTAAAATCGACCCCTGAAGTTTGGTCGTATCTTTCTCGGACACCCTGTATACGGAAATAATCACATCGTTCGGAATTATCGGTTCAAAGGGGGCCCAAACTTTGCTGTAGACGCAAAACCCAGAAACTGACTAATTCAAATGGAGGATGGTTCTTCCCGGTCCCGTAAGAATATCATCGCATTTTATTGCAGCTTCTAAGAATGCAGTAAAATATAATGCTAGACGAGTATGTGGGAGACCAGTATTACCAAAGTAGGCAAACTTTTTTTTCTTCTGTAAAACGATGAGTGAATCATACCGGTTATAATTTTTAGTCAAGCCCAAGTGCATGCACCACGTCACGCTGACTTTTACCTACCTACCGCAAAGAACGAGGTAACGACGGTACTACTAATCCTTTCCATTTGTAAAACACAAGCTTACGCGCAAAGATCGCCATAAACGGACTGCCTGTTTGTAGAATATGTTGCAATAACATTAGTCATTTATACCAAAAGGTTGCCGCCAGGAATCGTAAAAGACCCGAAGCTTTCCCGAAACTTTGCCGGTAAAAGTAATAACCTCGAGAACAAATTCACCTGTCGTCGATGACGGATAACAAATAGTTAATCAAAACCAGCGGATAGACAGTATGAATATATTAAAGGGAGCACAGGAAGACACATTAGGATGCAGGGTTCGAGTCCGCGTGACGTCAGACCGTTGCTTCACCCTTTTTCCTCGCGCAAGTGTGGTAGATTTGTCTACATCAAACGTCGCGGGTTATTCTACCTCCCAGGACGGAGTTTAATAGGATTCTTCCGCGTGATGGATACGAGGCCGTTAATATGAAGCTAATTTGACTCATTGAAAGATTGCGGTTCAGTGTGAGCCGTGGGGCTCCCCAATAGATTTCAACGTCGTCGGTGCTTCAAGAGAAAATCGCTGTCATTTCCGAGGCGTTACCACTAATTGGGATGGATATTATATCTTGTCTGAAGCCTTGGGAGTTCCAGCTCCGCCACGATTTTTGTGTCTGAAGTAAACGGAGCGCTAACGTCAGGCATAACGAAGCAGATAGATCAATAGAGATGATTCATACATGTTATCTACACTGCTTTTCTGTTAAAGAGACGAGATCCTATAGTTCAAAAGAGGTTTGCTGCAAAGTACTATTATTCATCATATTCATTAGAGTAGAACGAGCAAGTTTTGGAGTTCACCTTTCTTTTGTTTTACGTGCAATATGAAATGAACAAAATCGATATGTATCCGGTAACGTTTAGTAACATTTGAATTCTGGTGCCGATTTGTCAACTTTACATCGTGAAACATTCGGAATTAAATCTTTTAAGGCTGGATGAAATTATTGATTCGTGTAGGCAGTGCCACTATAAATATATTTCTCAATTCTGGTGATGCGGATTGATGAGACGTTGTGGGGGAGAGAGTGTATAAGTTGTCTGAAACTCACCTGTAGGTGTCTGCCCAAGGGTCCGTGGTAGTTTTGGGTTGGGAGGACGTCCGGACAGGCCAGGCCTGCGAGCAGGATTGGTAGCCATCTGGGTAGCCTGCCGGAGGCGTTGGGGCTGTGGTCGCTGCAGAGTAGTAAGGCGATTGTTGGGACATCCATCCTGGTGTTTGACCTGCGGACAAAAATTGAACATGTTGGTTACTGATCGCCGCTCTCCATTGCTGTCAGTTGTTCATGATGGAGGGTACGTGTAATATGGAAAGATTCGAAACGAGGGAGAAGATATCTGAAGCCATATCATAGTTATAGTTAGTTCTACCTTGAACTTTTTCCAGGATTCGCATTCAGGATAGTGTAAAACCGCTTTGTATTCCTGATGTATTGGTTTGTCTCTCTTCTTAGGACGTCATACTGCATGGGAATGATCAGAGAGAGAACTTACTTTCGGAGATTCACCACTCATTAAACAGTTTTGAATCAATTATTGATCAATCAATTAAGTTGGATACAGAGATGTTGAATAATTGAATTTTGTCACACATCGACTTAAAAATTCGGTTCAACTCTTTCAACGACTGAACGTATTGAGTAACGTGTGGGGGTATCTATTGCAAAAAGATGGTGTATCAGACGTTCAAATTATATGGATTTGTGCAGGAAATCACCAAGGGTAGCCTACATTATAATGCTCCTAGGCTAAATTTCATAATCAGCGTCTACGGCGGGACTTTGGGGAATCAATACCCCGAGTTACCTATCATACGCACTATTAGATGGCTCCAGCTCAAGCCTGGAAACCCGATCCGAGATAACCCCCACGAGATTGCCATTCACGATCCTGTGATCCCTCCCTTGATTACGGGCATCTCAAGTGTACAAATTACAAGAGCAGAGTGGTCTGGCGGAGCATTACAGGCATTAGGGGTCCCTGTAATAATGGACGGACTTCGCCGAAATAGGAAGCCCCCCTCCCTTGAGATCTTATACATTTCATTTCAAAGAGGCGCTACAGAATATTACAATTATTAAAGAATTGTCTGCCAAGTGGGAATGGAGCTTCCTTAGTCCATAATATGGTTTTATAGGTAATCCGATCATGATAACTACGACAACAAGTGCATCTAATCAATCTAAATCTGACTAATCAGTTTGAGAATAATCTACGGCAATATTCGTATGGTGAGTTCGATAATGTGAGTATCAGATTAATTTCAGCCAAAAAAGTTGCTAATTTCAGTTTCAAGTGCCCTATTGTATTGTTTTGTGGTATAAAGTTATTATCAAAGGGGTCATTAGTAATTTCTGTCGAAATGTACACAGGATTTCTGCGAGTTTAGTTCTATTCGTCGTGCTCAAGACTGTGGGCTTCTTGGCTCCTTCAGTTCCAATTACCTGGAGGAGATTTCATGGCGTACATTGCTGATAATATTGTCGAAGATGTAGGAATATCGATGTTCACACCAAGTAAGAAAGGGTCTCCAAATGCTGCCTCGAGGTACCGCGCTGTTTTGGATCAAAACTGGATATTTTGCGATTTTCCAGGAATGATCTTCGATGAAGGTGTAATCTTACCACACGCAAAAATGTATCTGACTGGATGTCTTTTAGTTGTAAGATCTTGTCAAAAGCCTTCTAGAAATCCAAGAACAAACCTAGACAACTCTCACTCCAAGCTTGACAGTCAAAGACAATTTGATTCGTCAGAAGACATAACTAACAAATTACGTATACTTAACCGTCTTTGGTTAACTTTACTGCAACATTATAACTGAAACTAAATATATGTTACATTCAGTTACCAAAAAATTTTGAAGAGAAAATAGTTGCATATCTCACATATTATCATGGATGAAAATTTTCATCTTAGTAAAAGAAAAATGATCGATCGAAGGCCAACTAAGGGGCGTGGGCTCGTGACCCCCATAGCGCACCCTTAGCGATACTCGCTGTTGTTGGGCCCAACTCCCCTACCCTTTCTTTCAGAATCCGCCATCATCTCTTCCCTCGTGCCGGCTTTTGTAATCTAGAGCAGCTGAAACCAGTAATTTAAAATGGCCTCCACGCATGAGGGAGATACGTTGTGGGGTTTGAAAGCAGTGGGGTGCCCTCGGAATTTTATAAATATATATGGGTCGAAGTGGTGACTGCGAACAGCTAAGGGGTCGAGGCTGGTCTTGGTGGGTGGTGCCCTCAAGCTAATGTTCCATGGATTCGTGATGAGATGCCTGAATAGAGCTGAATATAAAGGATCTTATACCTAGCTATCTCAGAGATTTCTATCTTTGTAAAAAGTCGAAATCTGGGAGGGATATAAATAAAGTGTGCGATAAAATGTCTTTTACACTATTAGCTTCATAACTCAGAAATAATCGTAGGCTTTATCAAAAGATTTTTTTGGGAGACATTTCGCTTCCTTACTGGTTATGCTTCATATCATGTAGCAGGTTTGAAAAATAAGGGTCCTTCAAAATCAAAATTCCCTTTCGTATCTTTCGTTTCAGAGCTTTCTGAATGATTTTGGTTCTGTGTCTGCAGTCCGGCCTATTTGTGGTCAATTCCATGTCCTGAGCATAACTACAAAATGGCAGCTCTTTTCGAATTAAATTTTCATGGTTTCTACGGATTATCCCTTGACTGAACCCTTATAAATTTCGTCGTGATTGTCCTCAAACATGAATTTCTCATGATCTGATTGTTCCCAATGAAAATGCATTTGATGTTCTTCGTAATGCATTTGTTTAATTAAGTAGATAATATTAGAGTATACAACTCTGAAATGTTGGCATTTGATATAAGAGAAGGTGTGCAAGTTCTATCACATACCTGCCCATCGGATAATGCCGCGTGTGATAGGCAAAATGAATCCGCGGTCTGCCTGATGAAAGGCTATTAGAGGCTCGAAGCTCGAAACCTCACCGACCTAAAGACAATAATCACCCTAACTATTGGGTGATATCTAACCCCTGCCGGGATCTCTGAGAGGAAGATAGACCCCCACAACCGTGTTATTTCACTGGTATAATAATCGAGGGTGGCTCGGAGGTGGTGATTGTTACATCCCCAAACATTAGTCCTCATCGGAAGAGCCTTCGGTTTTCCTTTCACATTTTCAGCATTTCACTGACAGCCCAAGTGAATCATTAGATCGATTTGAATAGATTTATACTCAGCCAACAGCTGATGCACGTGTTTCCTGTTTACAGGTTGTTAGGTATAAAAACGACGAAACTTCTTCTTCTGCAACTAATTTGCAAGAACTTTTGTCCCACAACGTTTTTACACTTGAAGATTTTTTCGTGTTTTTGACCTCAAGTCACTAAAAGGATCACAACTCCCTTAATTTACAAGATAAAACCAAAAATGAGGATATCGTTGGAAAGAGTCTTAAATTACATTTCATTTGCCTTTCATAAACTTCCCACTTAATCTAAACCAAACATGAACTTCAACTTTTGTCAACTTCCAGTTTCTTTAACAATTTTTATGGTGATGGTTATGGTAAACTTTTATTTTAGAACAGTTTTTGACAAAAAAAAATCCGTTTAAACGCGGAAAAAAGCGAACTTTCATAGAAAACGAAAACTGTTCTGGTTATGAGATTCCGAGGTTGGAGGAGAGTGAGAAGAGGTCTTAGCAGAGATAAGTGTTAACCCTAATTGGACCATGGTGTCACTAGTGTCAGCGAAAACATTATAGGAACTCTACAGCTGTCCTAAGGTATCACTGGAGTAACCAAAATTGAATTCCAATTTTGAATTTAATGGACAGCAGAATTTTTTGTGGATTATTGGAAGTCTCAAAACAGAGTTATGATAAAAATTCTCCATAAAATCAATTTAAAAAAATTTCAAAATGTTTCTTAAAACATCATTTTTGGTTTATTATTTTCAATTATAAACCTTTGGAATCGACCACGAAAAACACCCTCTCAAATTTGACACATTTGGCTTTTTCTCTTGGCATTTTTTTTGATTTTGTGTTTACGTTTCAAGGTACGTAGAATCCAAAAAATCGAATAAAAATTTGGCCCTCCGTCCGCCGTACGCGGCACTTTCCCCATGCTAACATTGACCGATTTTGATGAAATTTGGTTTGTAGGCTCCATTTGGCGTCTAGTTGTGCCCCGAAGATTTTGGTTGATGTAGGTCATTTCTAAAGGTTGTAAAATAAGGTTGCAATACGAACAAAGACCATGAAACTTATTTTGAACAATCGGAATAGATGAGAAAGAATTGTCAATCTCATTGATATTTCTAAAATTTGCTCTTGATAAAAACTCCCAGTTTTATTTTCCAACTTTCAGCTTCCAGTTGACAGTATCCCAAAGAAATGTGATTAAAAAACGTATGTTTTCGACTCATGGAGGTGAAACCGGGGAAGCTGTTCTACTTCGACGAATCCAACTTATCGAAAGCGCGCAATTTTCTTTTAGAAACATTTTCTCTTTGAAGAGGACGGTGTTCTCCATAACCGGTCGCTGTAATCACTATGAAGACGATTCTAATTTAATAGGTACCTTACTACATTTTATATTGTCGTGACAAGCTACCAACCTATGACAACTAAAAGTCATAAACTACGAAAAAGCTAAATAATGAACATAGCTGTAAAATGTTCTGTGTTTGGATTCTAATAGAAAAAAAAAACTGCAGAGCCACGTTAAAAAAGACCTTGAGCTTACGAAAGGATGCTTTGGGTTGATAGAGATAATACCTGTTAGTACTTCTGGGTATTTCGAAACAGGGCTTATTTTAGTCCCCATCGATAGAAATTTATGATCAAGTGACTGCACGTCTTACCTTGCGTGGAAAAGTTAGCCGGGTGATGGTCGGCGTGGTGGTAGTTCGGATGGTGCGGGGGAAAGGCCGTCTGTAGAGACATCGAGTTGAAGGCATTCAGCTGCTGTGAGTTCAGCTGTTTCCTCAGCCGCGCTCGTCTGTTGCTGAACCAGACCTGAACTCGCGCTTCAGTCAGTTTGGTTCTGGAACATCCAATTCTGCAGTGAAATTAATGAATATAAGTGCGTTATTAAAAAGTTGGAAAAGTTATTATTATACAATGCTTCGAGTAATTAATTTCCATGTTCATCAACCAAAGAAAAAACCATATTATGGAAATAACCATAATTATGTATTATGAAGAAATAGCCAAATTATGTTGTCTACTTGTGATGATATACTGTATTATTTTAATATAATTTTTACAATAAGATTTTAATATTCAAACAACAGCTGAAGTTTTGTTTATCTTTGAATTTTTATTCTGTCCAATATTCAAAATACAGGATTGCAATTTCAAGCTTATCATTGTGAGGATTAAAAATTAACTTGACCAGTTTTAGACATAATATGTACCTACATTATAGGTTTTTTAAAACTTTTCTATAGGCAATTTATATGTCTGAGATGAGATCATACATACTTCTGGGCGAGTTCTTCGCGTGTGTAGACATCGGGATATTGCGTTCTTTGGAAGGCTCTCTCCAACTCTTCCAGTTGCTCTCCAGTGAACGTGGTCCGAGATCTTCTTTGTTTCCTTTTTAGCGGGATCCCCGGTTCGGATTCCGTGTCACTTTCGTCTCCCGAACTTGGACCTGGAACATCATGACGCTCCTCATTATTGTAGCCATCTATAACAGTGCAAAGCATCACCAAGTTCACAAGGGATGGCTTGAAGGAGGAGTGAACAAACTGTAACTGTAACACCACACTGAGCCAACTGCGGGCTTTTGAAAGAGGGGGGATCACTTGCTGAGTGTTTGCGTCAAATATTTACTTGTTTTTTAAAATTTGGAAAAGCTAGAGTCCCGCAATCCCGAACTTTTCAAAATCTTGAAAAATGGGAATTGGTTTGTTTCTTTCATGAAATATTTCATTTTGTGAGGACTGCTCACAGAATAAATTTCTGAAATTGTCATATTGAGAAGAGGACAGGCACTTCGAAAATGAATGCCCACTTTTTGGGCAATGATTATTATTTAATGAATTAGGCATTGCTATAAAGACGAAATAGCGCGGGCTCAGAATTTCCAAACACCTAGAACACTGTGAATATTTACCAACTTTCGCACTGCACATATTTCAATGTAGAACAGTTCCTGCTGTTCAATTTAGAATCGTATGATCCTGCTGGGTCGAGGTAGGTACTATATTGATACCTCAAAGCGCAAAGGCGCTATGTCCAAAAATGTAACTTTTGAGATAAATGGGTCAGTGATATCATTGGACCTTACTCTTTCATAAGAATACATGATTTTAGTGCCAAAAACTTTGAAAATGGCTTAAAAACGGACAAATTGATTTGTCCGGACATAGCTCCTTTGTGCACTGAGTTTATGGATCGTGGATACAGTTACGTTAGAGGATAGCACACATACCACCGTAGAGCATCGAAAAAAAGCCTTCCTCTCCCTTTAAGAATTCAAGGGCTGAACTTAACAATAAATCTGAAAACCAAAACTAAGTTCCAATAAATTGTTCGCTATAGGAAATAAGCCTAATTTCCGTTCAAATTTCAGTTGATTAAATGCGAGTATTAATCGTTTCATTGAAATAAGTTTTGTTTTGTACTCAGTTGTGCATCCTCCGCAACCAAAGATTTTGACTTACGAATCGATAGGTAGTTAAAGAGGACGATTTTAGTAATCTTTTGAAACCAAGAGTTCCTTAAATTTTTTTGCTCTTAATAGACATTTAATAGATATCATCAGGATTTTGTAATTATTTTACGTTTCTAGGAGAATGAAAGAGTTAAAAAATATAATTATTGATGTTTAGTAATCCATGAATTACGCAGGAATAGCATTCCTAAATTCATAATCAACTATATACAACACGTGAAATCTCCTGGCGACACCACCCTCTGGTGCCAAGAAACCGGAGGTGACGCCAAATTAAGATCGAAGAGCGTGATAAATTCCTTTACCCAAAGGGGTCATGTCCACAATCGAACTTGACCAGAGGATGCATATGTCCCTAACCTTACTTGGCCAAAAGTCCATCCATCTTCCTCATTTTTAATTTCAGAAAAACTCAAATTCAACAAAACTATTATTGGAAGACCTTCTTGAAGAGTATATACTGAGTATAATATACTATGAGTATAATATACTATAATATACTATATTCGTATGAGTATATTATACTCATACGAAATTGAAGAGTTTAGTAGAATAAGCCATTATTTTAGGAATTGTGTACTCGTGAAAACTTCTTTTGAGTTTTTCTCAAAACTCCATTTTTGGACATAGGGCCTTTGCGCTTTAAGGTATCGATATATTTTATTTTATAGGTATGTATAAAAGCTCGACTCATTAATATTTTATGAAAATATATACTTGAAATTTACTCGAGAATTAGAGAGGAGTATTGCGCGGTTGGTCGACTGTTCTGTACCACCTTTGCAAAAACCGTTTTGTACTGCTCAGGGCTATCGCATCTCTACTATGTGTACCCTTCCGTTTGAATTCGAGTTCCATGACTGCCATATGCTGCTTTGGCTGTGTTAGAGTGTGCACCTGTCCTTACTCCCTTTGTGTCAATCCTATTGTTTGGAGATTGCTGTCATGTACGAAGGATTCATTAGTTATTAGGGAGAAATTTTCTTTCCATAGATTCGATACACCTCTCAAAGTCACGGATTTTCTGAACATTCGAAAGGTAGAAAAGTCCCAGTAACGACCCAGCAACGAATTTCGTAACTGGAAGATGTCTCCAAAATAATAATCGTGGCTGTTGAAGGTACATCACCGAACAACTATGAAGGAAGGAAGACAGCCTTCGTCCTTCGTGCAAGGGAAAATCAATAATTGAGCTAGAAAGTCTCGAGAACGCCACAAACCTGTGAAAAACTCACCCCGGGATCGAGTACTCGAGGCTATGAAAACCCCCTTGATCCTCGTCCTCTGAACCCGATAACTCAATCGTGGGGGTATCACCGAGAATGACCGGCCCCTGACTGACTATTAGTCCGATCGTCACGTCTACAGTTCAAATTGTTTGGTGCTCCGCCCTCCCGGTTATTTGACGATGTTGGCGGGCTTTTGTTAGATCTCGGTGCCGCCTTCTCATTGTGATTCCTGCCGACACCGAGAACCCTCCCTCACCTTCTCACCCTACTTTCTCACCTTCCACTTTTCTCTTTTTTCGATGGGGCTTTTATCGACTACTTCCTTATCGATGGTTCTCATTTATGAAATTTTCATGGCCTTATCCACTCTGAATCCTCGTATATGCTAGTTTATGAATGGAATGGAATGGAATGTTGGTTCTGATGTAAAGGTATGTAGACTGTAGAGTAAACGGTTGACAGTTAGTTATTAGTACTAGGAGAAAAGAGTAAAACGGAGTATTTTAGTAACTCGCGACGGGAATGACCTTCTATAATCTATCCAAAGAATCACGTTTTGGACCATGGTGATAATATCACCATATTATAATGTATTTATATTATAAAACTTACTGGAGTATAATATTTTCAGGTTCTGGGATGTTCCTTTATGAGAAGACTCATGAAGGAGGATTGATTATTACGATGTTCGCTGATCGGTCTCTTTCGTTTTCTCTCTCAAAACCAATGTGTTTCTTCAAAGAGGAAAGTCAACTTGAGCGATCATGTACCGCCGGCCATTAGTCAACGACTGTACCACACACGTTCGGACACATGATAGGTGTTCTGATTGATTTACGTGAAAGCCCCATGTTGATGAAGCAACTAATGGGTTGGCTGATGACATATGAGTATGAACTGAGAACTCGTATGTTAATATCTCTGGCACAATCGTTGCTCGTCCGACCCAAGTTTAGTTCGTTCTTCATACGTTTGCGGGTGCAGTGAAAGTAGGTAGCCCGTTTCAACTTTAGTGTTTCTCATCATAGCGTTGGGCTAGATAGAGAAGTTCTACCTATTAGTATCATCTATTCTTACCAATTTCATTCTTCATTCTTTACCAGGTATGATCATTATGATTGAAATTTTGAAAGAAAATAGGTACCTATGTAATTCTTATATTTTTTGTATATACAAATATTTGCAACTAAAATAACATCAAGAGTTGTTAACTTTGTGCACTATTGAAAACGAAATTAAAAATGGAATGTATAGGTAAATGAATGTAAATTGAACTACACGAGTCATTGAATTTTGTCAGAAAGAATTAATTAAAAGTACCATCAGAGAAACACTGTAGACACACCGTAGTTCTCTACTATGAAACAATGAGCAGAACTACTGCAGAATCGCGAATATTTGAGACAGACATGCACTGTATTATAAATTTCATGACCTCACCGTCCAATCTCGATGGAATTTTTAGAGATTCTATGACCTTCGTGGCTCCCGGATCGGTGATCTGCGTATGCGCATAAATATTATAAAAAGTCAGTGATGGCAGAAGATAAAGATTATTATATTTAGCAAAATGGCAGCAATACTAATAACCAGGCAAAACTAACGAACTGAAGTTTTCATTGTTTATCATCAACAACTACTAAAATGTCCAGGTAACTTGCCTAGTTTCTCACACTGTCTCCCCCTTTGGTTGAGTGAATGCTCCTGGGCCTAAGTAAGGGGTCAACCTATCGGTGTGGACTACCTTGCAGGGTTTGCGGCCCTGTCTGATACGTACAACAACATCATTCAGTTTCTTGAGGATCTTGAAAGGACCCTCCCAAGGGCACATCAATTTGGGGTTCCGGCCCTTGATTCGGCGGGGGTTATGCAGCCAGACTAGATCTCCCTCATTGTAAGGTCGAGTGTGGCTCCCACGATCATACCGGCGCTTCATCTCATCGGCTCGGATGTGGAGCTCTTTTTGGGCTTTTTCGTGGGCTTCCAATATTCTTTCCCTCAACTTCGCAGCATATTGATGCACTTCCTGTTCTTCAGGAGGTCGGCCAAATAACAATTCCAGGGGGAGTGTCAGTTCCTGCCCATAAAGCAGATAGGCTGGCGTGTACCCTGTGGTAGCATGTTCAGAGGCACGGTAAGCCAACAGGGCAATAGGCAGCTGCTGATCCCAATCTCGTTGATGGTCAGCAATCATTTTGGCTAGCCAGTTATACAGCGTCCTGTGGAGTCTTTCTACTTGGCCATCACTTTGTGGGTGAAGGGGAGTTGTTCTGGTCTTGTGAATCCCCAATTGAGCCAGTACTGCCTGCAGGAGCTCTGATTCAAAGTTTCTGCCCTGGTCTGAGTGTAGTTCCCTGGGAACTCCAAATCTCGAGATTACGTGTTTGATCAGGGCATCTGCTACAGTTTCCGCTTTTTGGTCTTTGATGGCTAGAGCCTCGGGCCATTTCGTGAAATAATCGACCACTGTAAGTATGAACTGGTTCCCCTCGTTAGTTTTTGGTAAAGGGCCAACCACATCTATTCCAATTCTTTGGAATGGGCTACCACTGATGTAGGTTTGCAAGGGTCCTCGTCCTTTACGTCCCCCTCCTTGACGCCTCCCACATGTGTCACAGCTCCGACAAAACTCCCGCACGTCACGATGCAGTCCCACCCAGTATACGGATCGTCTTAATTGGGCCACCATTCGTCGTTCTCCATAGTGAGCTGGTCCATGGGCTAAGTGCAAGTGCTGCTTCCGTAAGGTAAGGGGTACAACAAGCTGCTCTCTTATCATTCGCCCATCAGGACTTTCCCACCTCCGGTATAAAATTTCATCTTCTAGATGCAAAGAATTATACATGGCCCAAAGAGCTTTCAGTTCTACTCCCTGCCCTGAAACCTGGTCCCACTCTGGTCGCTTATTAGCCTGTAACCATGCTATAACTTGTGATATAGTGGAATCTGTAGACTGCTGAAATCTCATGTTTGCTGGATCAATCATTGGTTCCAGTCTAACAGCACGTACCTCAGGATTCGCTACATGGCTGCTAGTATTCTGTGAATTTTCTTCGAGTACTTCTCGCCGCTTACAGTAAATGCAACCATCACTAGCACATGGCCGCCTCGACAATCCATCAGCGTTTCCGTGTTCTGACCCTGGTCTGTACTGGACATTCAGCTTGTGTGGGCTGAGTCTCTCTAGCCAGCGTGCCATTTGTCCATCTTGGTTCTTCAGGCTCTTCAACCACTTCAAAGATGCATGGTCTGTCCGAACTGTGAGTACTCCTGTGTCAAGTCCATAATGTTCAAAAGCTTTCACAGCTTCCACCACACTGAGGAGTTCCCTTCGAGTGACACAGTAATTTCTTTGCGTGCGAGAAAGACATTTGCTGAAGTAAGCTATTACTTTTTCAACTCCATCCTGCTTTTGTGACAAGACAGCACCTATTGCAACATTGCTGGCATCGGCATCAAGTATGAATGGTACTCCAGCGCGAACATGACTGAGGATGGGAGCTTGTTGAAGCATAGCCTTTAGGTTATCAAATGTCTGTTGGCATGCTCTAGTCCACACAAAGTCCTTCAAGTTCTCAGCATGGTAAAGGGGCTTCATTTCCTCAGCCATATGAGGTAAAAACTGCCGGTAGTATGAACATAGTCCAATGAACGATCTGAGTTCACTTGCTGTTTTGGGTACTGGCCAAGACGCAATAGCCTCTACTTTCTTGGGATCTGTCTTGATACCCTCTGGGGTAACCAGGTGCCCAAGGTATGTCACAGTCTCTCTGAGGAATCCACATTTCTTAGCGTTCAGCTTTAAGTTCACTTCCCTAAGTTTCTTGAACACTACCTCTATGCCCTTGAGCTGCTCTTCAAACGTAGTGGTATGGATCAGTACATCATCCAGGTACACAGAGACAATTCTTTGGACGATGAGATCTTGCAAAACCTGTCGCATAACCCTCTGAAACGTTGCTGGTGCGTTGGTCAATCCAAAAGGCATTACTGTAAACTCCCACAATCCATCTCGAGTGCAGAATGCAGACAACTCTTGAGAATGTTTTTCCAGTGGAATCTGCCAGTATCCGGCCTGGAGATCCAATGAGCTGAACCACTTGTTACCTTCCAGAGCCCTCAGTGTGTCGTCTATGTGGGGTAACGGATGAGCATCTTTAACTGTGGCATCGTTTAGTCTGCGATAGTCTATGCAGAACCTCCAGTCACCTGTCTTCTTTTTTACAAGCACCACAGGACTAGCCCATGGGCTTTTAGACTCTTTTATCACTCCTTGATTTTTCATCTTTTGGATTTCTTGAAGAATGATCTTATTCTGTTCTGGACTCACTCGCTGTGGGGGTTGTTTGATTGGCCTGTGGCCTTTAACTTCTATCGAGTGTTCCCCTATGGTGCAACGCCCAAGTTCCTGATTGGTGGCAGCAAACACATCTTGGTAGCTCAGCAACAACTCCTTGAACTGTCCCATCTGGGTTGTAGTCACTCGTTCAGCAACCCCATCGAATAGTGTCACCAGGTGAGCGGGCAATTCTTGCTCTGCCTCTGTTTGCCGGCACTGTACATTGGCCTGAGTCTCGGGATATAACTGAAATTTGAGGGTCTTGCCCTCAACATTCATGGTCCCAGAACCTGTATCAATAACACACCTCTTGTCCCGCAATAAGTCCATCCCTACTATACATTCACCTTCGATAGGTGCAACCACTGCGTCCAGGCAGTGTGAGACCCCAAAGCCTAAATCCAGCTGAATAGATGCCCTACCTAGAATAGGTGCAGTACCACCAGTGGCTGTCCTTATTAGTGCTAGTGTTCCCTCTTTTCGGACTCTCACCCCAGCTTGGTCAAGTAATTGTGGATTTACAAAAGTGTTTGAGGCTCCAGTGTCAATAATCATAGTACAAGGTACTGTTGCTACACGGCCATTCAAGCACAGGGAAGAGCCACCACCTAATTGGAACAATTCTACACTTGTAGGCTCGGGGTCATTATGGAGCACCAAACCTTGCCCCCTCAGTTTGGCCGCTCCCCGTTTCCCGACTGTTGGGTCTGTCTGCCCCAAGTAGGGCAATCCCTTACCAAATGTCCACGCTGGTCACATCGCCAACATTGTACAATGGATTTACTTTGCCACTGATCGCTTCGAGGCCGGTTCTGCTCCCATTGATTTGCATGTGTCCTCACCCGCAGTAGTTCCAAATTTTCTGAGTTTCTCTGTCCTATTTCTGGTAACTGCTTGTGTACACCCTCCTCTAGTGATGTTACACGTGCTATTGGTGCCTGTACTGAGGCCCCATTTGAGGCTGTCAATCTGTTTACAGCCTCCATTCGCAAGGCCACTGTAAGTGCCTCTTGCATAGTCTTTGGCCATACCATCATCACTCTTTCTTTGATGACTGGGTCTCGCAATCCTTCAACAAATCGTAGGGTAAGAATCCCTTCTACAGCCTCATCTCGCGTATTAGGCCAAGCTTTCCTCCCAATCTCTCTCATTTGTCTATGATATTCCACTATTCCTTCAGTGGCCAACTGCATTCGGCTCTGGAGAAGGGCAATGTTGAGTTCTGTCTGATTTCTACTCCCATACCTTGAATCCAATGCCCTAACTAAGGCAGTATAACTAGCTGGGTGACTTACCTCACTCAAAATGGTTATAGCTGGTCCAATCAGAGCCGCACCTAACTCTGTTGCTTTGGTACTAGTGTCCCATCCATTCCTTTCAGCTACCATTTCGAACTGAAATAGGTAAGAGTCCCAATCGATGCTCCCATCAAATGGTCTCGGCTTAGTCTGTTTTCCGATGGGTTGAAGGGTTTGGGGTCCTCCCTGCGATGGAACTGGTCCTTGTTGGGTTGGTGGCCAAGGAGTTTGGGGTGGAGGCAAACTGGCTGAAGGTAGAGGATTCATGGATACTTGCATTCTTGCCATCTCTTGTCGCATTGCGTGGATCGCATCAAACAGTGGGGCTATGTCTGCCCGAATTGAGTCCCCCATTGTGCAAACTCGATTTGCTATGAAAGTGCGAACTTCGAGTGGAATCTCTGATCTATTACCTGAATTTATCATTTCCTGAGATGACACATGAGCATTCGATTGAAATTGTTCCACAGCCTCAGGCAGCACTGGAGGGTTCTGTTCTAGCTGGGCTATTTCCTCTATTTCAGTATTGATGGTAGGTATATTGCTTACTGCTTCCTGAAAGTTGTCTCCTTGTTCCTCAACAATCACATCGTCTTCAATCTCGTTATCTTGTTGGGAAGGATCATCCCGAAAATGTCGGCCTGAACGAGTTGTCATTTCTTCCAATAGCTTCCTCCCTTCCTATCCCACTTCTGACACCACTATAAAAAGTCAGTGATGGCAGAAGATAAAGATTATTATATTTAGCAAAATGGCAGCAATACTAATAACCACGCAAAACTAACGAACTGAAGTTTTCATTGTTTATCATCAACAACTACTAAAATGTCCAGGTAACTTGCCTAGTTTCTCACAATATGTAATATCTTCTGAACATAATTTACTCGATAATTAAATTGCACGATTTCTCGGCAAATGAATAAATCGTCCTCTGGCAAACGTTTCGATCTCCTCTTATCATCTATTTTCCGCGAAATTCGATCATTGGTAACCATTGCGCGAGTGCAAACGTGCCCATGAATTTTGGCCATAATTATCCCCATGAATTAATTTGGCCATGAATATCACAATTTTCATCCTATTTTGATGAAATTATTTGACACAAAATGGTACCCATCAATTTTCTGCTCGTTGTTAACGGAGCACTAGAGTTTTTTCTTCCTCCTGTTTTTAAATAACAAATACCAACAAGTTGCGGTAACGAACCCCGTCAGCCGCATAATCAATTAATGACTCCTTATTTTATGTATGCAAACCAATAACGAATAAAATTTATTCGTTATTGGTTTGCATTTAATGTGGCATGTATTAGAATTTGACAGGTCTCTGTTTTCATCCCGTTGTTGCTCCAAAATCTGTGGTTGACCAAAATTCTGGAAAAATTCGACTATCTTCTCATTTGATTTTACTCTCTTAATTAGAGAAGTTTCCGCCTTTCAAAGATTGTGATTTACAAGGAAAAACATTAAATAAGGAGTTGAACTATAATTTTTCTCTCCAAAAATCACTTTTTGTTGGAAATGGTCTATCGTAACGATTCTTGGAGTTAACAGTTAACGTGGGCCATGATGACTCATCATTACACGTCATGAACAGATGTTGTTGGAAAATGGATAATAAACAACCTTGACGGAGACTAGCAGATACAAGTTCTATGTTCACGAGAAGAAGCTCTGCAATCTCCCTAGAAAGTTCAAGACGCGTAAAACCTCGCAAAAGAGATGCGATAAGACTGTTTACACCCTGAAGGTATAACGGATATGCCAGTCCAAGGACACATCAGTCTCTCGGCCATCAGGCTCGTATGCTTTGCTGAATATTTTAACAGTGATTTCGAAACTGAAACGAGGTGATGACGAGGGGAGGAGGGGATCAAGCATCTGGGCGTACTTGTGGCTACACCCTTAAATCACTGGTGATGGGGGGAGGCGGCTGGGCGTGGTCTGATGTCACATGCATCACTTTGGGAACCACAGCGAGATGGTAGTGGGAGAGACATCTTCCCGGTTCGCGGTCCTCTGGAGGAAGGAGGGATGATATCTAGGAGGGCGCCCGTGAAGACAGATGAAGAGGTGGATAACATCATGGCACTATCCTAGTGTCAGACGTCGAAGGCCCCAGCCAAAATCCAATCGAAAACGTCGTAAAAAGAACTGAAGAATACTAAGGTGGAAACAATTACCGCTCGCTTCAATTTTGGTTTATTATTTTCAATAATGAGCGAGAGAAATGGAAGATTTGGAATGGAACAAGAAAAAAATTGAATCCAAACTCAAAATTTTCCGATCATTCGTTATCATGGACCAATTTAAATAAAATTTGGTATATGGGCTCAATTCGGCGTCTAGTTGTGCCGTGAAGCTTTTGGTTATTGCCAGTAACTTGTAAGGGGTAAAAAATAGGGGTCGTAATTTTCAAAACGTCCATCTTGATAAATTCATATTTATTTATAAACTTTGTTATTTATGTTTTTTCGCCATTTTAATAAAGAATTGAATTTTTAGAATCGATTGAGACCACCGGAGCTTTGTAGGACAAATCGTCTGCTGAGAACTTAAGGGTTGGACTTACAATAAATGAGAAACATTAGTGTGAACCGCTAAACATTGTTCACTGACAGAAATAGGCCTCATACCGTTTCCGGACCCCTGGTAGTTACTTAACATACTTGAGCGTTGAATCTTAATAACAATCTAAACTTCCACAGATTTCATTGTATGTCGATGAAATTTTTGGGTTTGACTCGACATGGTTGCCTGTCAATTACTTTTAAGACAGAAAAATCGAAAAATACTTCCATAAGTACGAATACATATTTTTCACAATAGGTGCCGAATTTTTCGATATTTCTCGAGAGTAATTCGGGATTGACGTTTTATGATCTCCTATAACCTAGATCAGATCAAAAGATTCGAGAAAACACCTCGCCGACTTGCCAGATAATTTTCGTCTGTATGCGACACTTCCAAATGACTCTCACAAAAAAATATAATTTTTCAACAAGACAGTACGAGTACTTACTGATATTTCTTTGTATTACAGAGGTTTCAGATTCATCTATAGATTCAAAAGTGAACTTTTAAACATTCAGGGGGAAAGAAACAACTCGCTGTGCCATTCATCTCCAAGTCAACGTGTCCTATCCAAGTAAACAGAGCTGGACCATTTCCATCGATCTGCGGTAGGTCTCACGTCCCAAACGATTGGACACGAGTGGCGAACGAGGTCGATGAAAAGTCATATATCACTCACAAGAGGGACCCACAATGGCAGGGCGTAGCCTCTGCTTCAGCTCCCACCCTGCCAGGACCTTCTTCCATGGAGCACCCAAAGACCTCCCGGCTTGTTTATTGTAATTGCTACCGTAGAGGCGTTGAAAGGGCTGGCGTTTGGAGAATCAAATGTCTTCAAAGGGAGTTCCCGACTCCCAAACTTAAGGAGGGTTAGAGAATGATCCATTAGTGACATGAGGTGAGGAGAGGTTGAGGCTGTTTTAGAAGTTGCATACAACATGATTTTAAAGATGGGTCTATTCATAGTTCTTTTTCATCGATTCGTTTCTTTGTATTGATTGGTTTATCGTTATAATAACAATACTTGTGATCAGTAAGATAGAATTTTATGAGTTACACGGTCTATGAGCGTGTGGAGTAAAACTAGATGAACAGCCACTATCTGATGAGGGACTTCAATAGTCTCTGTTCTGTTACAAATTACGTTGGTGTTCCGGTGGACCGACGTCCAGAAGGCCTGGTACCTAGTATCGTTTCGTCAGTGTAACAAACTCTTCGATAACTTATGAGAAAATGAAAGATTTACCGGAGCAGTGTTTTGGCCGTACGAATAACATAACTACGAAACGATACCACGGCTCTCAAGAACAACCTTACCATTTTTGCAGGAGCCATCGTTTACCATAACGCCAAACTTGAGTACTGTACAGATTTGTGGAGGAATACGGAACCATCTTGTTTTTTCCAGTCAAAATTAGTTTTGATTGGTTCCTAGTTTTGACTGCTACTTTCACAGCTTTGGTATCTCGGAGGTTCATTTGTAGGGAGAAGAACTAGTTCCATCATGAGTGATAATGTTCGTTTCAATGAATGTGAATAACCATCCGCTGGGAAAAACTCGGATTTCATCTGAAGAACCCGAGCGGGTAGGCAATTGAACGAGAGACGAGGAAGCATTCGCAGGCGAGCCGTTGGAAAGAAGGTGAGACCACCCGCAACTAAGAACTTCTTTGGGGCCCCGTTCAAATTAAATGTTGACGACAGTTGATTATGTAATTTGTGAGAAGGAGTCGGAGGAAGAAGAAAGACGTGGATTAGAGTCAATCCTGGAGGGTTTCAGGTAAGAAGTTCCATTACTCCGGACCCTCTCACTTGTCCAGTGCATCGTGATATACCTTGGGGTGTTCCTGCATTATTCCTCTTCTTCTCGTGATATGGTTATACCACTCAAGTTAAATATGACCTGTTGCGAACTTTGGTTTTCTCCTACCGTTTCCATATAGAGTCGTGATGTGAGCTGATTACTATTTTAATTGATTCAGTAATGTTTTCGTGATTTGCGAAAATAATCCTAAAAGAAAGTGTTTTCCGTAAGGGAATACTATTTGCCTTACACAGGTAAATTATAATAAGGAAGGGACTACAATACCATAGCCATGCCAACACGATGATTGTGTTGTATAATATTGAGTAAATATAAATAATGAAATATTCAATCTCATGAGTTTCTTCACTACTAGGAATCCACGATACCGGAGATTTTAGGCCCAGGACTCTTCTTCAGCACTTGTAGATGGGAAAGTGCCCATGAACCAGTACATTTGAGAGATGACAACCAAGTGCCTTATCGTCCCCAACAGAAAACCTCAGAGTAGGTGTCCTCATCACTCGGGAACGGTGATACCAGAAGAGAACGTGAAGTGTCAAAGTTGGGAGCAATAAGAAGTGGACTTAACTGGACACTGACCATCAAATGGATATGGTCATGATGAGGAGCAGACCAACAAACAAAACACTTGGCAGGTGATTCTTCCCAATTCGAAGATTATGCAGGACGAAAACATACAGTTTAGTAATGCATGTATTCCAGGGGGCATCCCTTTGGACAAAGATTAGTTCAATGTCAACATGTAAGCGATAAAACATGCATTTTTTAACCATTCAACAGCACAAAACAGTTTCATTCAATGTAATTTAGTTAGTATTTTGCCTCAAGCATGGGCAGAATTCACAAGATGGCACTCAAAAACGTAAGCTTTAAAGATTTTCACCTCCCCTTCCATCACCTTAAAGGCAAAATTCGAAATTCTGGGGACGTAGTGCACAACTAGATATATTTCCTCATCGAATTAAAAATGAATCACTAAAAATCTAATCGGTTGGTGAATAGGGCCTGGGCAGAGTACGCAAGATTTTGTCACACACAGACGTACATTCTTGGTTTTGTTCCCGGATTTGGATTCAGACTGGTCTAAAACGGATTTGTATGTGGTTATGTTTTTTAGTGTTGTCCTCCTTCACCCCAGATTAATCGCATAAGGACGCCCTTGTCTTACTGTGGGACGTCCTAAAATGACCAGGTTTCGTCATGTCATCTGATATCCTCTGCTTTCAAAGGCTTTCATTCAGTCTAAATTGGTAGTAAGGAGTTGAGTTGGAATGATGGTTTTATAATGCATTCTGATGATATTCTATCTGAACTCAAAACTCTAAGGGGACTCGAAACGTACAGATGATTGTGGAATTTGATCGATATTATAATATACTACATTACAGTAACACATCTGCTTGAGAAGTCAACGACTTATTTCCATTGAGGGTATCTCTAGGCAATGCCCTAGAAGACGGAGTTTCCTTCGGTAAAGATGAAACCGTTCGAAAAGGTCTTCGATGGAGAAAACCACACAAGTGTAGATGTGTCGTCGGTCGGTCAATCTATAATTACAGAGGTAAACCTCTGCAAGGTAATATTATTTCCTGGAACATTGATTGTCGCCGTAATGTACGGCAGCGGGGATGAGGTAGCTATTAAGAGGGCGCTAAACCATCCAGGAGGCGGAGAAACTTGAAGGGACAAACGGTGGCATTGTCGCCGCAAAAGGGGAGAAAAAGGAGTTTCGAGTTAAATAACTAAAAGTATAACTAATGGTTGGGTGTTCTTAGAAAAATAAATGCTACCGGGTTCCCTTTAAAAGGGTGTTCAGTGGGAAGAGGCTGTTGAAAAAACCGTGGAAGATGAGGTTGAGAAAATAGTGATTAGGCCCTCACAGTTGCCTGAACCTATCTTACCAATGATTTCTGTTCGTAATGAGAGTTTCGGCTAATGAAATGTGCAAGGATGGTTAGTCGGAACGTGTTTCGACCTTAAGGTTATTTCCCCAGTTCATCGAATTGGTAAGTAGTTATACGTATTTCTTTATACTTTTTACGATGAATTTAGAAGAAATGGAAAACGTGCTGAATGATGAACAGGATTCATAAAAATTGGTAGTTATACAACTATCCTATCTCCTTACTTGGACGTGAGATCAACAACTTTCATTGTATTAAAATCGCTTACTTGGCGCGATTATTGAATCATGGATTGCTTCAATGAACATAACAAGACTGTATGACCATTATAAATTTCTATCGTACAGGAAAGTATAGGAACGCAACAATAACCGAGCTAATTTGTTTTCAACTTTATCACTTTTAGTGTTTTCACTGCTCTGTAATAATATAATAATGTAAAGTGAGGATAGCCGAGCTCAACAGATGACCAGGTTGAGGTCTCCAAGAGGCTGTTTATCAAACTTCACCTACCAAGTATGAAAGGAGAGAAGAGGCTTTTTATTGCTCACTCAGCTGATTCTGTCCAATCAATGACAGTGGTCCAATCAAACATGAGCATATAATTTCATCGCTCACTCGGTGGAACTGACTTCCTCTGGACGATAATCCAGGCGAATTAGACCAAAAATGGGCAAATAGGAGAAATAATTCATAGTAAAGAAATTCCTTCACCATGGTCTTCCTTCACACGTGGTTAATTATACCTCAAAAGTCCCCTATGGTGGGTGGTGGGTGGGTGGTGTAGGGGGGTGAGCTCGAGGAGTGGGGGAGGATTTTCTCCATGTTTTTCCCACTTTTTTCGGTTTAATGCCGAAAAGTAAGCGTTCTAGCTACTTGTGCACTATTACTAAAATTAAAGTACATAAAATTCCCTACAATTTTTATCACTGACTTAAGCCTCTACGATTAGGCGTTCTGCCGCTTGAGCGCGTTGAAAGCAACAAAACCTGCTCAAGTCACTGTCTGAGCATCACTGAAGTTCGGAAAACAAGTCATGAGCATATTTGAAGTTACTTAGAGGCTTCGTAAGAATGATTTTTGTGTAAAAAAGCATAAAAAGGCCTTTTTGCTGATTTTTCAAAACGATACCTACTTTTCAACGCGCTCTGGCGGCAGAAAGCCTAACCGTAGAGGTTTAAGTCAGTGATGAAAATTGTAGGGAATCTTAAGTACTTTAATTTATTAATCGTGCACAAGTCGCTAGAACGCTTACTTTTCAAGTTATAGGCAAAAAACCGAAAAAAGTTGGGAAAATAGGAGAAAATCCTCCCCCACTCCTCGAGCTCACCCGCACCCTAGGGGACTTTTGAGGTATGATTAACCACGTGTGAAGAAATACCATGGTGAAGGAATTTCTTTACTATGAATTATTTCTCATATTTTCTCTAATTTCGTCTGGGCTAAATCTGGAATATCGCCAGTGTTTCAACAAATTAGGACGCAGGAACTTATGACGATCTATCCCGATAAATAAAATTAGAACAGACCAACTCGAAAAATTGTATGGCACCTATGCTGATGAAATAGAAGTCTCTAGAATTTAAGCTATGGAGAAACTATTAATATGAGTGAATAAAGGACTTACCGAGAATCCCATCTATCGAGTGGTTCTTTCTTGGATCAGAGTCGTCTCTCCTCCCTCCTCGCAGCAGACGTGAGATCGAACTGACGGATGGTGCAGAGTTTTTGTCGCAAACTCCATCCTAAGCAAACAAAATACACACCTTGAACCATCAAAACTCCATTTACAGTACCCGTGCAGACTAGAGGGATGAGAGAAGAAGAATTGAACTCACAGGCGGGCTTACCTTGATGAGCCTGTCCCGGATTTCCCAACTGAAAATGCCGGGACTGTCTCTCTTGTACTGCTCGATCCTCCTTTCGACGTCAGGGGTGGCCACGCGAGGCTTACTCCCCCCAATGACTCCTGGTCTAATTGAACCAGTCTCTTGATATCTGAAACAAAAATTGTCAAGAATTTGATAATGAATTTGAATATAAAGTAAGAAATATGAATGAAGGATGTGTATATTCCACTATGTAGATACATTGGATACATGAAGCGCCAAACCTAAAATTGACAAGTTATTTATATTGTTCTACCCATACTTGCATGTTAGTTGCATGTTAGTCCTTGAGCCGAGGCCGAAAATTGCACTTCATTTAGGGATACGATTTGACGACAAATTATGAACATTCTGTCCATTATGAGTGAAAAAATTCAAGTCTGCCATTCCGAAACGGTTGTTTTCAAAAATTGCGGCCATGTGAAATGTTCATAAATCGCGAAAAATCATCATATCTCCGGGATGGATGAAAACTCCGTCAATGATTGATTAGGTCCAATCATGGATGTTTACATCAGTCTGCCACTTTTTACGGCTGTTAACTCCTATCAATCTTAAGCAGCTGTAAAGTCCTGGCAGAGTTAAATTGAAAAATTGTCAAATTTGATTTAAAATTAAGTCAATTTTGGGATAATTCATATTTCAACAAGTTGAGTACAAGTATGAGTGGTATGTTCTTGGATAACCCGCTGTCTACTAGTGGCTGAATCAAATTCAAAAATGGTCAATTTATTGATCAAAATTCGTTGATTTTGGGATACTCCAAATTTTGGCTAAATACTGTAGTACTTTATTGAAAAACAAGCAGCGTGGTCTGCCTTCAGTAACCCATTGCCTATATAAGGCAGACTAAAATAGTTTAAAATAGTTTGAAGGTTAAAATTTATTTATTTTGGGAAAGTTGCAATTTTGGCATGTGGTACTAACACTCAAGTAACAACTTTGTAACACAGTCTGCCATCGGTATTTCGTTGCTTTCTAGCGGCAGACTGGGCTGAAACGTGAAAAAACTGGATTTACCTACTTGAATATTTTTGTGGTAACAATTCATTTTCTTCAAGACTATTCAACTATCCGTTTGAATACTAACTACTGTGCATGGAAACAACTGAACTAGGACGTCCCAAACATTGTGAATTTTCGCACAAAAAGTGTACAATTTTTAAAATTGAGTCTGCCGAGGGTTAACAGCCGTTAAAAAGTGACAGACTGATGAAAACATCCATGATTGGACTTAATCTATCATTCACGGAGTTTTCATCCATCCCGGAGATATGATGATTTTTTCGCGAGTTTTGAAATTTCACAAGGCAACCGTTTCGGAATGGCAGACTTGAATTTTTCCACCCAGAATGGACAAGATTTTCATAGTTTGTCGTCAAATCGTATCCCTAAATTAAGTGCAATTTTTGGCCTCGGCTCCAGGACTATGAGGCAAAACCAAAGCACCTGGGAGTAGAGGAGCTAGCAAGAATGGGAGAACTTTTATTGGTACTAACATGAAAATACACTATTATTCAACTAATTTAATTTAAGAATGCTAAGCCCAGATTAATTTTCAAACGTAGCCTTACCTGTTGAGGATCTTGGAGACGCAACCGTGAGAAACTCTGAGTTGCCTGGAGATGACGCAGGGACGGACGCCAGCGGCCGCCATCTCGACGATCTTCAGGCGAATGTGGTTTGGAAGAGGACGTCCGTTGATGAAGACACCTCCGAGCTGATTTACTCTCCCTTGACCTGTGAACGCCCCGCCTGAAGTAAGCAGGAGTAAAAACGAACAAAATCAACCTAAGATAGCATAGTATCACGGATAATGAACGGTAAATATTTGTTGGAAATTAGCGAGGCAAAACACCATGAGAAAACATCGAGTCAGAAGCATGTGAGAGCACACTATACTCAGCCTAAGGGGGATGGGAGGACCAAATGAGCAATTCCAACCCGCCCTATTAAGCCGCTTACTATAACTTCCTAATTACTCGCCTCCAAAAACATAAAGTAAAGTGAACAACTATTTCAGGTTGAATTTTCGTCCGACTGCCATCCCTGGCGTCGCGGACGTCATCAGCTGTCTTCTTGATATAAGGGAAGATCGGAATTGGTTCTGATGATTTCGCTCGTGGCTTTGGCATTACTAAACTGTCTAGCTTTAATTTCGCTAACAATTTTTTCAAAGACCATCATAGCTTGGAATTCAATTTCTGCGAATGCTTTTCAAAATAATTGTTGATCTAAAGTAGATAAATATTGACAATCATTAGGCAAGGCAAAATTGGGGTGATATGCATTCTCATCAACCCAATGGATTTTCTCTGATTCTGATGAATGCAGTAAACCAGCCAAAACTTTGGTGAAAGAGGTGGATTATTCGTTGACCTCATCCAGTCGTATTTTAATCGTGGGTTGGTCTACATTTGAAAGTCCGGCTGCTAGCTATAGTTTTTTGTTCTTTGAAAATTCTTTATTGCACCAAGTCCCAAGTTACTAGCAACATATTAATGACATATTATTGTGATTTCGTTATTATGAAACTCAGGATCCTAACTAGGTCTCTGTCAATTTCTGAGTCCATGATGTGCCATTTGCTGCATTTGAGAAGTTCACTGAATGGATCTTTCAATCGTGAGAACACCTACACTCTCTACAATTCATGAGGCTTCGTACTCTTTAGACGCATAAGGTCGTCAATCGAGTAACTGGGCAGCTTCTTTACTCCCGTGAACTTTTAACGGCTTGTAATGGGCTACGGCTTGTATTTTGATGACATCTTTTTATCATTTCTGATGTACCGGTATGCATTTGCAATACTCCTCAGTGCAGTTAAATATAGCAGTGCATCCTCACAACGGCACCATCTAAGTCCAAAATGGCTTGAGCCCTTGATTGTACAATGTTTTATGTGTTCTGGATCGGCATTTTTGAGCTCTGACCCATCAAATAGTAAAGTTTTCTTAATTTGAGTGACAATTCCACATTTTTGTTCTTAACGTGTGCCTTCCACCGCAATTTACTCGTAGCATCCAAAGTCATGACCGTAGATTTTGCTTCATTGGCATGTGGTTTTGCCGTTGAGGTATAGCGGAACATAGTCGATCTTGCGATTGGTGAAGTCGACATGAACTGATGCGTTCCTTGTTACCTTCCATTTAGATGTGCAGTCTTGTAGTTGCTCATTCTTAGTTTTGAAATTGTTGTATGGTTCGATTGATCAGCTGCAAGCACAGCTGTGTCGCGTGCGAACGTTCCACTGTATTTCCGTTCTTTCTGTTAAATCACAAGTGAAGGGAACGTATAGGAGCACTAGCTAGAAATGTAAATGAAATTGTCAGGGTTTCTCTGGGGCACCCCATCGATGGCAGCTTAAATGCAATTCATCGCAGGTCTACCCAGTGGATTCGCTTGTTTAACTAGGCTCGCCTACAGTCGGAATAGAGTAAAAACTCAGATATTTAATCGTAGATGTATACCGCCAAAGACTTTTAACGAGAATAGAGTTTTTGTGAGTCGGTATACCACTTCGCTAAAGGTGAAGGTAGGTACAGGGATATAATTTTGTATACCAAAATTAGCACCTCGAATACCTCAAATGAGCATTTCTGCACACCTTCTCAAGAGCGAAATTCTTTCACCTCTAGACGAGCATCTCTTCCTTTTTGTGCTTACTCGCTTATTGTTTCCCGATTCCACGAGTGATTTGTGTCGTGGAATCCTCAAACGTCCGACCTTGAGAAGGCGGAGCACGTACAAAGAGGTTGAAGTCGATTATGACCTCACGGGTTTTATGATCCGCTTGAGATGATTAACAACTAATAAACTATTAGTGAACAATAACTGACAGACGCTGTCAAGCCGAGCCCCATTTCGATGGCTCAGATGGATGGAAGGTTGATGACTAGGTGCATCTCGCATTCACACGCCAAGTTTCTTCGACTGCTTGCCTCCCTTCTTCTACCTGGACAGGACCCTGATCAGCCAACCTAATAGAAAACCACTCTCGGGAGTTTAAGTTCAACGTTCGCCTACTTTCATTGACTAAGACCATAAATATTTTTCCGAAAATTTATCGTGGAATTAGGAGGGTGTTAACCAAAACACTCACGCACACAAAACTAGTGTGAGAATTATTAATTAATTTCCGTATTGTGGCTGCCTCATCTCTGTTGGACAGATGACAGGCATCCATAGAGAATTTATATTTTGGGTAGAAAATTAGGTCGGTTCCAACTTTTCTGGCAAAAGGATGCTAGTTTTTCAAACGCAAAATGAGAGCCTGAAAACAAGGCAACATGAGCTGATTTTGGTAAAACGTGAAATGTTTCAGTGAGTCCAAAGATCTTGGTATAAGAATTTTGTGAACGTTTCTGCATGGAAATTAGCCTGGAACTACAAATGTATTATAAATTCCTGAAGTCAGAGCCAAAGTTATGCTGGTATGTTCCGATCATGTTTTAGGAGACTTATTTATTATTGCATGGGCACTGAAGATACGAGTATAATATACTAATATACGATATTATATACGAGTATAATATAATATACGTATATAAGATATTATCTTGTGAGGACTGAGAATTTATTCCACATTATACAGGGTGCCCCGAAATCAATCAACGATGCTTCAGAAATCGATTCTACCACTGATTTGCAACAACTTTTTCCTCTTAGCATTTTTTTACTTCTCTTAAAATGCCACTTTTTTTAAATTTTGACCTTTTTTTCGTATTTTCGACCTTGCAGCAATAAAATGGTCATAACTCCCATATTTTCCAAGCAAACTCAAATCTGAATTTACCTTTGGAAAGAACGTTGAAGGTCCCATATGATGAGAACATAACCATGAAAGCTTTTCTACCTCAAACTTATAAATTGGCCAATTTCTGTTTTTTCGCATTTTTGTGATTTTTTTTCCTGCTAAAACACGTTTTCTTCGGAGGCCCTCAAAAACTTAAAACATGCTCCATTTCATCGGCATTCCACCAATTTTTTTTAGGACGTCCCACAGCAAGAGTTGGGTGTACTAATAAAGGGGTACAACACTCAACGATGAAAATAAAATAAAAATAGCAACATAAAAATCCGTTTTAGACCATTCTGAATCAAAAGCCACCAAAAAATTCACGAGTGTAAGTCTGTTATGGTATGTATGTTTAGGTATATGTGTGTGTGTGACAAATCTTGTGTGCTCTGCCCAGGCCTTAGTTTCCAACCGATTTGCGTGGTTCTTGTTCGACGCAGAAATCTATTTAGTTGTGCACTACGTCGCTGGAATTTTGAAATTGGTGTATTTCAGAATTAATTACTGAACACAAGGCGCACTCTGACCACACCTCTAGCGGGCTGCATAGTTCTCAATTCTAAACCGATTTGTGTGTTTCTATTTTTGTTCGACACACGTTACTTCCCAGTTGCACATTCCTTCATTTAAGTAGCAACATTTGAATGGGGCGAATCAGGGGATTATATTCACAAAATACACCATAATTCCTTTTCCTATTAAGGCTCACTCATGGAACCCAAGCTTTGGAATTAAAGGAACATTTTAAATTTACCTCTGGATTTAAATGAAACATTCTTTGTGCCACTTAGGACCAAATCATTGTTGTCGTCAGAAGAAGAAAAAAAATTACTTTATTAAATAAAGAAAAGAAAGAAAAAATCTACAAAATGTCAAAAGCAATGATAGGTTTAGCCTAAGGCTGTCTGCCGGAGTTGGCCCAACTAGGAACCTTATGTAAATATGCAAAAAGAAAAAAAAAATAATACAATACTCAAAAATTAGGTAGTCATTGAGACAAAAGAACAAAAACGGCAATATTCACAATAGGAGTGCCACCAATTCAATTTTTCTATGTTTCACCAATTAAACTCCTGGACCAGTATCCTTCGGTAGGATCATGCATCACGAGCGTTGCTGGCCACCCTGCCCCAATTCTCCCTATTTTCTAGAAAATTAACAAAATTTTCTTCCTCAATTTCGAGAATTCCAAAATACCTAACTCTATAAGCCGTTAAGATCGGGCAAACACCTGTAAAATAAAAAATGTCTTCCTTTTTTTACGATTGCATACAGAGCAATTTACACTCTCACGATCCCAACCAGGTCGATAGCTTAGAGCAAGCATCTCACACCTTATCTTCATAATGGTGTCATAGTGGTGTCTTCATGGCGCCAGGACACCAGAAACTGTGTATTATGTGGATTTTTGGGTGTTAAATCGTGAATACATTTGTGATTTTCTACGGACAACTGACCAAAGCCTACAGACGAAAGTCTAATATGCCCAATAACCTGTTACCGTTGTGTAAGGTGAGGGGGGGGGACTAGAATTAGCATGTTGGGTATCGTAGATCGTAGAATTTAAAATCCTGTTGAAATGCTGGGCTCTGCAGTCACTAGACATGTAACGGTCGCTAAGGGTATGTGTATGTGTTGGGGAACATGAGCATATAATTTCATCGCTCACTCGGTGGAACTGACTACCTCTGGACGATAATTAGCCCAGGCGAATTTGACCGAAAATGGGCAACTAGGAGAAGTATTTCATAGTAAAGAAACTCCTTCACCAGGGTCTTCCTTCACACGTGATTAATCATACCTCGAAAGTTCCGAGGGTGGGGGTGAGCTTGTGGAGGGGGGGAGGATTTTTTCCATGTTTTCCGATTTTTTTCGGTTTTTGGTTTATTATTTTCAATAATGAATCTTTGGAATCGACCAAGAAAAAAAAATTTTAACACCCCTCAAAATTTGATGGTTTACGTTTCAAGGTACCTACGTAGAATCCAAAAATCGAATAAAAATTTGGCCGTCCGTCCGCCGTACGCCGTCCACCGTACGCCGTACGCGGCACTTTTGCCACTTAGCATTGACCGATTTTGATGAAATTTGGTATGTAGGCTCCAATTGGGGTCTAGTTGTGCCCCGAAGATTTTGGTTGATGTAGGTCACTTCTAAGGGTTCCAAAATCAATTTTAAAATTTTGAAAACGCCCTAACTCAAAAAATTTTGATATAAAGGTATTGTTTTCCTTCAATTTAAGATTCTATAGAATTTTTAGAATTTTTTGAGACCACCCGGAGCTCTGTAGGACAAACCGTTCGCTCACTACGAGAATTTAAAGTTTGGACGTACGATAAATCAGAAACACGAGTGTGAATCGCAAAAGAGGCCTAATCTCCGTTCAAATTAAAGCTGACCGAAATGCGATCGATGTTTTTCTTCATGTTGGATGGTTGGTGGCTTTGCAGACGAGTGATCTATATAGAAAAATAAAAAATAAAAAACCATTGTGTAATAATTTGCAGCGTTTTCTCGATAATTTCCTAATTTAAAATATTCTAGGGTTTTGATAATGGTAAAAATGCTATGTTACTTCCTCAGCATACTAACTAAATTTCATTGAATGGAACCGTTTTGTCGTTTCCCGTTTAATATTGAAAGAACTGGACGTCCCCAGGAATGCTTGGATTATTAGGTTTTGCATGATATGTTTGGAAAAAAAGGCGTTTGAATGCGGAAAAAGTGTTATTTTAGCGAAATGGAGCGTCTTTTACCGTATACAAAATGAAAATAGTTGGATTATAAGCGGAGTAAAAACAAGGTTGTCGCAATGTAACGAAGTTGTCATGTGAGGAGTTGTTGCAATCTAGTTGCAGAATCGATCCCTGAAGTAGCTGGTTGGTTTTGGGACACCCTGTAGAGAAGGAGGTGATTTTGTAGTCCTGCCTCACATCAAAAACACCAAGCTGTGAGAGCCACTTTTGCGGGATAATAAATAATAATTTTGTTTAAATTATGCATATTGTTATTCCTGTGTTGGCAGGTGTAACACAAAAACGGCTGTCTTGTGAGGCACTGCTGAACAGCCATTCATAAATTCACGATGATGATAATAATTAAATACTTTTCTTACTAATAGAGTAGTTTTATCTGAGCAACCAACGAAACGTTCTGTATAATGATGACGAATTCCATTTCCTGCTTAAAGTCTATGTCAATTTCATCCTCCCTTTCCCAAGGCAATTCGCTAATTGGAGTCAAAAACGACGCAGCAGGATATGCCTCTTTGGGGTCAAGAAAGAAAAACATTAAACATAACGAGTAATAATAGGAGTTGAGTGTAATTATAATAAAAAAGGTATTAGATGAAGTGGTGAGTTTTTGAATATCTTCTAATTGGTGGTTTAGTGTACGAGTGAAGACTCGAAGCGGTGTAGATCTCCCTTCAGAGATAAGCCGGATCACCGCCGGGTTATACGGAGGACCGCATATCATTATGTTCCTTCAGACAGGAATGGTGGTGGTCGCGGCACCTTGGATATGTCCAGGACTCCCGAGCAAATTGACCCGGAGGCTTTCTTGGAGGCCTGAAGATAGGCTGGGGGGTTTCAGAAGTCGATGGAAGCCTGTTGCTTCCAGCTGCGGGCACTCGTGCGCCTTCGCTTTTGACGGCACCGACAGCCGTTCTGATCCTGAGGTGAATTGAACTCGAGTGATCCCAGTGTTGGAAACCCATCGGGAATCAATCCTTAGTTATTGCTTTATTAATGCATCAAGCTTATAGCCTCGAGATTCGGCGTTATTAAAAGCTGATAGCTGTACTAAACTGTGCCAAACTGCACTAAAAAAAACCAGCTGTATCGAACTGTTCGAAATGAGTATAATTCGAGGGTTACGTTGCCTTCTCCGTACTCCCCACCCCAGCCCTTTTACATAGTTGGTTTCTGGTTGTTTGTAAAAGTGAACAAGCCTATTTTTCAAAATTTGCAGGGTGCAAAATTAAATAATAACTTGCGCATTTCGGTTTATTATTTTCAATAATAAGACTTCGGGGCCTTGCCTTAGTGCTTAGAATCTTTGGCTAAACTTCACGAAACATGGAACATGCTTCAGCCGCGCTTTTCAGCGGTGTAGTGATGGGGAGGAACGTGAGGGGAATGACACTCCCCACCCCGTCACCCACTCTCCCGCGTGACTTTTCGGGTAGATAGTCCAAGGCTAAAGCATGTTCCATGCTAAAAGTGTGCCAAGTGGGTCTCTACGTACCTTGCACTACCCTTATAGGGACCATTTACATCCCAACCCACATAATTCGTTGAAAATTTAAACGAATTCGGATGGAAAATGTAGAAATTACCGCCCTTGGAAAGATTTTTTCGCTATAAGATAGAAGGCTCAAATGTCGCTAGAAATGTTATGATGGCGGATGATGAAGGTAGAGGTGGGGTGAGTCCACTTTTCCGATATTAAAATTTCTAGTTTCGGGCTCTCTTAATGCTTAAAACAATATGGTACGTCCTCAATATACTTGTACTAACTAAATTACATTCGATGAAACCATTCTGTGCCATTGAAACGTAAATTAAAATGTATGTTTTATCGTTTACTTGTTGAGATTGAACTAATCCTTTTCCAATGGGACGTCCCCTGGACTGTATAGGCTATTAAACAATATGTTTATAATGAAATTGTATTGTAGGTTAAGGGTATTGTGTCCACTTTAGTGCTGTAATGTATAGAAAACGGAAAAATCTTAAAATTTAAAATAGTTGCAACAAAAATTGTAGAAAAACAGAGGGTAAACGTATGTGTAAAAGTGAATCACTCCACTTTTGTTAGGAGCCCCTAGATACCTACCATATGAGATAACTCTTATCAAATAATTTATTGATCAAATTAATATTGATGAGTTGACAAATCGATTTTAAAACCGATTTTCTTTAAGGTAAGAGTCTTTTGTTACATTTGAAAACATAATTTAATATTCAAACTCTATTTGTCAAACTAACTCAAATAAACTTTTTCTTTAAGGAGAAACATCGGTCCGTCTGAACTTTATATATATTTCCACTACCGTCGGAAATGACCTAATGGAATCGATTTCGCAAGTTATGTGTTGTCTCCCTTCTTGTAAATGTAGGTTAAAAGACGTTTGAGGTTTGGAGCAAGTACTTACGTTCTCTCGGAACTCGCCAAAGTAATCGTTGGTTGTTTCTAACCGAAAAACAAACCATTATTTCCTCTTCCTCAATTCAAAAATTGATGAAGCATGAAATCAATCGTTTTGTGGAAGCTCTTGAAATTTGTGAGAGTGGGTCAACGAATTACAGAGTAGGAGAGTTACTTCGCAAACCACAACAGCATGTCGTGTATGTCCTGCGCTTGAGTAAAATTTGGCGTATCGCGGGGAAGCGACAAAAGTCAGAGGACAGCCACTTCTTGGCGTTAAACGCACTCAATCCCAAGATTACCCCCTTTGAGATGGTTAGAGCTGAACCACCTACCACTTAAGACGTCAACTTCTGGTAGCCAGGAACCGATCTGGCGGACCCCGAGTTGCTCTTCGAGCTTTTAACGATCAAGTTGCGGTTGAAAAAGGAAGAAAAACTGCAGTTACGGAACTCGAACGGGAGGCCAGTGGTGAGTAGTAGCGAGACAGGCAAACAATAATACGACTTGATTCCTATCATGAACTCGTTATGTTAGCAAGCGAAGCGAGTGGGCACACCACCGTAGTTATACCTGAACCTGTATAATCTATATAACCTAATATACATGAACCAGTATACTCTCTATAACATGTTATACCTGAACTGTATAATCGGTATGACCTGTTATACATGAACCTGTATAATCGGTATAACCTGTTATGAATGAACATGTAATAGATTGTTGTGGGCCTAAGGTGGGTTCGAAACTTCCATTGAGGGACTCCTTCTAATATTTATGATATCCGCCTTTTTGAAACCTATCCCTTCACTTTTACATGCATTTTGAAATTCAATAAGGTGACGACTAGATATGGTGAACACTATACTTTTCTGAAAGAACTTTACTTCGCTTCCTAGTTTTAAAAAATCAATCTATAACTGTATTAAAATTACCGCAAGACTTCCCTTAAAACTTCAAGAAGAAGGCAGCTTCCGACGCAAGTTTTTAGGACGTCGGTAAAGAAAATGGGAAGGAGAGGCGCCGAAGTTATTACCTCCTCCATGGGTCTTTAACAAAATCTCCTTTGGAGCTAGCGGAATTCACTAAAACCTGTTGAACCCAGGACACATTACCTCGTGACGCTCCTCCAGTTGCTTTTTCTCGAGTTTCAAACACCATTCCTTCTCACTTTAATGTTTAAGACTGGTGACTCTTTTGCGAGCCAATCTTCATAGTTCCTCATTGTTACTTAAGGCGGTTTATATGTATCTTTATAGATATGACTAGTGTGACTTTTTATTATGGAATTATCTGATTATTATGAAGGTCGCAGGACTGGAATTGTTTTATTTATGTACAAATCAGAATACTCAGTAG